>CM040238.1:10487139-11005522 GCA_022545495.1 Chrysanthemum lavandulifolium | reverse complement strand
GTACCAATTTTCAATAAAATGACTTTGTCCAGTACGGACTAGTTCTAATACTATAATTACGGATCCTATAAATTCTACTGTAATAACTTAGCAAAAAGTAAGATAGCACCATTGTAGCAACATGTTGCCAATATATACAGGTTAAATATAGAGATGCTATTAGCATGGCTGAATATATATGGTCAACGATCTTAACTGCATGCTATATTGAATCACACAAACATATGTACGTACAACGTACGTACTCATACATGCTAATACACACATACACATGCATCACATTGATTTTAATATATGGTTCATATACATACACAAAAGCTTGACATGTAGAAGATCAAAGAGAGCAAAATGGCAGTTGCTACCAAAGTGAGCATCATACTCACACTATTTGCACTTATTTTTCTTGTTATTTACCTGTCACGAATCGATCAAAATCATGATCTTCTATCTATCGTCACAAATTTGCCATTATCATCAACCTCGAGGCGTTTGCAAGATGAAGAAGCTCTACCGAAGATCAAGGTATTTCTCTTTTCGACTCCTTGTTATATGTCTTTTACATTTTTGATATCAGCGCGTTTAGTTATCGTGTTGGGTAATCTAATTTTCATCTTTATTTGCTCATTAGGAGAGCGATATTATACTAGCGAACATTGAACAAGAGTTAGCTAGAAGCGCGAGGCAATTCTCAAAGCAACTGTTGAGAAAACCTGGCCTCGAACCAGACAAGTGAGAGTTTTATGTCCGATGGAAGTATCTACAGGAATCCCTTCGCGTTTCTCCAGTTAAGTGTTCAAAAGTGTTACTTTCTCAATTTATTTATTTATTTATGAGTAAATTACGGATGGTCCATAAGGTTTATCAAAGTTTATTTCACGATCGCGAAAGTTTAAAGTTGCAGGATAGTCCTATCTCGAAAAGAATAACACATATGGCCCCTTATTTAATCTTTGTTAAGTAAGTTCCGTTATAATTTACACTTTTAGCCCTTTTGGTTAACAATCGTTGCCTCGTCGGTCCTTTATCATAGCAGACGTTTATAATTTAAAGATTTTCAAATTTAGGCATGTTTTATACGTTTTCATCCGTTTCGTCCGTTTTATCGTTTTCATCCGTTTATCGTTTTGTCCGTTTTATACGTTTTCGTCCGGTTTTATTCGTTTCGTCTAGTTTTATATCGTTTTCATCCGTTTTCTTACGTGTTCATCCGTTTTAATACATTTTATCGTTTTCGCCGTTGCTTACAATTTTTTATATTTTGGTCCATTTTATGCGTTTTGTTTGATTTTATCGTTTTCTCACGTTTTATCCGTTTAAATCTGCTTTTATCGTTTTGTATGTTTTATCGTTTTCATCCATTTTATTTGTTTTGTCCGCTTTTATACATTTCATCCATATTTACTCGTTTTATCCGTTTCGTCCATTTTATCGTTTCATATGTTTTTATTTGTTTCGTCCATTTTATTCGTTTCATCTGTATTTACGTTTTATCTGCTTTTGTCCGTTTTATTCGTTTTATCTGCTTTAATTCGTTTTGTTCGTTTTATCGTTTCCATCCGTGTTATCGTTTTATCCATTTTCGTTCATTTTATTCGTTTAAATGCGCTTTTATCATTTTATATTTTTAAGATATTATCGTTTTCTTACATTTTATCGTTTCGTTCGTTTCGATCGTTTTAAGTTGCTTTATCCGGTTTTATACATTTTCGTTTGTTTTTCTTACGTATAAAAATTATGAAACGTATAAAAGCGTAATAAAATGTATAGAGGCGGTTAAAGCGCATGCAAAAACGTATTAAAGCGGACGAAAACATATAAAATAGATGGCGTGTTAAACATAAGAAAACGGATAAAAATGGGTGAAAACTTATGAGAACGTAGAAAAGCGTATAAAAGCGGGCGAAATGGATAAAAGCGACACGGATGAAATTATGAAAGCGGATAAAGCGTATGAAAATGTATAAAAGAATAAAGCGGATGAAAACTTATAAAAAGGACCAAATGTTAAAAGAATATAAGAAAGCGGCGGCGTGTTAAAGCGGATGGCGTATGGAAACGTAAGAAAAGGGATGGCGTATAAAATGGACGGAAAACGATAAAAGCGGATGAAAACATATAAACGCGACGAAAACGGATAAAAACGTATAAAGTTGGCGAAACGTATAAAAGCGGAAAACGGATGAAAGCGTGAGAAGCGTATAAAGCGTGCCTAAATTGAAAATCTTTAAATTATAAGCGTCCGTTATGATAAAGGACCGACGAGCGGCGATTGTTAACCAAAAGGGCTAAAAGTGTAAATTATAACGGAATTTACTTAACAGCAGTTAAGTAAAGGACCATAGGTGTTATTCTTTTAAGAGATAGGGACTATCCATGCAACTTTAAACTTTCAGGGACTGTGAGTGAAACTTTGGACAAACCTTAGGGACCATCCATGTAATTTACTCTTTATTTATTTCATTTGATCTTTCGTACATTTCTTTTCTAGAAAATAGTGATTTTCTTGCAAGAAATTTTTTGTGTTTGAACTCTTTTATTGATCTTTATCTCTAAAATTTCTTGCATATAAAAACTATGATCACATCCAATATTTAACATGAAACCTGATTTTTCTTAATGATAAAACAATAGAGATATAGTTACATAATTTAACTAGTTATAATACCTGTGCACGCACAATGTTTTGACAAAAAAATATATTTTGTATCAATGCTAAATATTATGTCTTTAAAGGTAATTAAATATAATTATATACTCATGCACGAGTTTTTCATTATTCATTATATCTATTAGAATTTTGTATATTCAATTTTTTTTTATAAATTTGTTAGGAATAAATGAGTCGTTAGTAAACATAATTTGTTGTAATGTAAAAAGAGTCACGGTGACTCAAATTGTATTTAATTATCTCGCTTTCAATAATTTAATAGTATTTAATATTCAAATTCGTGTCCACATTTATTCATCTTTTAATATGAAATAAATGAGTCCCAAGAAGCATATATAGTAAAAAATGACATTTATAATCCTATATATATTTATATGTTGGAGTTTTAAAACAACATATCTTGTAGTATATTGTATTTTAAGTTATAAAGTATAGGGTATAAAATATAAGAAATTTATTGTTTAATTTTCAAAGTTATTAAAAAGCACTAAACTTATAATATTACACTTAATTTTATACAATTTTTAAAATTTAACCACTAAAGTTTTATTAATTACCTCCTCTTTTTAAAGTTTTGTTTCATGAATTTGACACCTATATTTTTATGTGTTTTTCTTACCATTAAATTCTACACCAAATAAACTAAAGGTTATTAAAATCGATTTAATTTTGACTTTTATTAACCGTCACGTCATGGATTTCGATTTACGTGGCAAAATCAACCTCTCCTATTAGTCTAATTTTTTGATGAGAATCTTTTATAATGTTTCCGAAATGATGTAATTCTTTTATTATATAAAAGATTTCAATACTAAAGCTTTGTTATTTGTTAGTTGTAAGTTGTAACAAAACGTAAAGGGACAAATTTCATCTACAAATTGTTGAAGCACAGAGCGATGCCTTCATATATTTTAGAGTTGATCTTGTGCGAAGCTGCAAATGGATAACAAGGTGCTTGTGACCTTGCATCGTGAAAAAAACACCGTTGCCATTTAAATTACCACTACAAACGAAAGTCGAACATCAGAACATGTGTTTGCCTAGTGGTATAACTTTTACTAACCAACTTTCTATGTGGAGTAAAATTACAACAGTCACTTAATGACCGGATTCGGGACTCGGTGTTAGATTAGTAAAACTGCATGAATCAACTGTAAATTTAGGTACCTGTTTTGTTTCTTGATAAAAGTTATTTGTACACTGACTACACTCAATCCCACATCGGTCAAAGGAAGAAAATGTTATTAGTTAATATACCCCACTGTATCTCACTCAAATGTGTGTAAAATGGTAGTGTATTTCATGCATCGTTTATGTAATCGTTAAATAAAGAAAAT
The DNA here is from genome assembly GCA_022545495.1 of Chrysanthemum lavandulifolium. NCBI lineage: Eukaryota > Viridiplantae > Streptophyta > Magnoliopsida > Asterales > Asteraceae > Chrysanthemum > Chrysanthemum lavandulifolium. The sequence continues at coordinate 11,001,517 of CM040238.1, read as the reverse complement.
TAACGAACAATCATTCGATGTATGAAACACATTACGCACTTTATACGTTTTCGTTTTTCATTGTGTTTTTTCTTCACAAACAAAAAAACCAAAGAAAGATATCTCCTCTTGTAGGAATCTTTTAACAAAATTTGCATAAAAAAACCAAAGAAATATATCTCCTCTTGTAGGAATCTTTAGAAAATTTGCATTTACGTACGTGACTTAAAATGCCACTTAACTCAACTTTGTCGAATATAAGATATTTCTTTTTGTAAGAATTTTCTTAAAGAAATTTGTATTTATGTGACTCAAGATGCCATGTATTTATAAATTGACTCAACTTTGTAGAATATTGTTGAATATGTGACCCAAAGAAGTGAACTAACAAAATTACCATTATAAAGTGTGACACTCCGTTTCATACAAATAACACCACTAACGTCTTTTAATCTCATATAAGTAAAATCATAAAGTTTCTTATCAAATAGGTTACATCAATAAATGTATTTTTTGTCTTTAAAAAAAATAAACGTATTTTTTGATGTTCTTCAAATTGATATTGATTTTGCTTTGTGTAAAAAGAAACCCCTTCCTCTCACACTCATTCTTTCCTTCGTCCCTCATCATATGTAATCATTCCCATCAATTTGCATTTTACCTCTATCCTCCTTCCATACACTTTCAAAAATTTTATTATTTTTACCGACTTATTCTTTCCATCTCTTAATCTTCTTTGATTTACTTTTGTAATTCAAATTTGGAGATCTTCGTAGAAGTAATTGAGTTTTAGTTAAATAAATAAATACTTGTAAGTTATGCTCTGTAAATTGTATAAAGTTAAAATCCATGGAAAGTCAAGTAAAATCAGTACATATTTTTGTTTGTTTGTGCTTCACTACTACATTTTCTGCTTATAGCGACAACGGATGTTGTCGCTATAATTTGATTTTTTCGTTGCTATAAAGCGACGATAGGTGGTTTCAATAAATTCCGTCTCCATATATTAGTCGATAAAAGTTTTGGCGACCACAACTTTTATTTTAGCTACCACTTGACTTTTTGACTTTCGGCTAAACTTCTATAACAAAACTTTTAGCGACTACATGTGGTTGCTAAAGGTTTACTGACTACGTGGCCGCCTCTATTAGTTACGACCTTAGCCACTACATGTGATTGCTAAAGATCTGTTGACTATTTGACAGCAACTATAAATTATAGTCAGTTAAAGTTTTAATATGGACTCACTTTGTCATGATTGGTATAGTCAAATTCAAATGTCTGTTAACTATACTGTCGTCGCTATAGGTTATAGTCAAAGTCAAAGTTTTAATATGGATTGGGTTTAATTTGTCGTCTAGCGAACCTTTAGCGACGATATGTCATCGCTAAAGGTTTTGGTCAAAGACGGGACCAATAAAGTGGGTTTTTTTGTCGTTTAGTGGACCTCGACATCCGTCGCAATAAGTGCCCTGCCGCGAGATGTCCAAATTGGCATAGCGCTTTACGAAATCTACGAATGCAATATGAGTTTGCGTGAGATAATTTGCATTTAAAAAAAAATTATAGATCAAGCAATATGACACAAACATGCGTCAAGTTAGAATAAACGGCATCTAGGGTCACACAAATGCAGATTTTTTTATTTATTTATTTTTTTGAGAGAGAGATCCATGATCCGATAGAATTTACCCAGGCCAATAACTCTCACAATGTCAATAATAATAATAATAATAATAAACCTCAGCACATTATGTAGTCACCCTTGAAATATAAGGTAGTTAATTGCATTGTTAGCCCTCTAATTAATTCAACTTTTGATCATTCAGGAGTCATACCGAGATGATGAAGACATTCAAGATATGGGTTTATAAGGAAGGAGAAGCTCCTTTGGTGCATCATGGTCCGATGAAATATGTATATAGTGTCGAGGGTGACTTCATCGATGAGATGGAAAGAAAAGGAAATCATATGGCAGCTAGCCATCCCGACGAAGCACATGCCTTTTTTATCCCCATAAGTGTGACCAACATCGTTTACTACCTTTACAAGCCGGATGAAATCCACGACTTTGATAAACGGATGCAAGCAATAGTAGAAGACTACATTGGCATCATCGCAGCAAGGTATCCTTATTGGAACCGTAGCAATGGAGCTGATCATTTCTATGTTTCTTGTCATGATTGGGTACGTACTAGATAACTAAATATGCAGCATGACTAATCTATACCATAGGCATTTATCGACTAAACAGTCTTATGTGTGATGTATAATAGGGGCCACATGTTTCAAAAGGAAATCGTAAACTATTTGAGAATCTCATAAGAGTTCTTTGCAATGCCAACAAAACAGAAGGTTTCATTCCAAGGCGAGGCGTATCACTGTCAGAGATAAAGCGGGCCTTTCAACAATATCCCAAGCGTAAGTAGTGGCAAATCACCTTACGAACGTTCCATCTTGGCATTCTTTTCAGGTAAAATCCGTGGTCCTATACGAGTTAAGTTGTTTCAACATTGGGGAAACAATGAAGACAATGATATTCAAGTTCACCCTCATCTTCCAAAAGGTCAAAACTACACCGAGTTTGTAAGTCAAAGTAAGTATTGCTTATGTCCTAGTGGTTTTGAAGTTGCAAGTTCTAGGTTAACAGACGCAATCTATGGGGGATGTGTTCCTGTTATTATCAAGGATCAGTATGTTTTACCATATAGCGATGTGCTGGATTGGAGTCAATTTTCTGTACAAGTACCCGTGGATAAGATTCCGGATCTTAAAAGGATTTTGCTGGAGATACCATTTCAAAAGTATGTAGAAATGCAAAAAAGGGTATTAGAAGTGCAGCAACACTTTAGGCTTAACCTTCCGGCCAAAAAATTCGACGTCTTTCACATGATTCTTCATTCTGTGTGGCTAAGAAGACTTAATGTTCAATTGACTAGATTCAGCTAACTGTGATGGTAATATTTGTTGTACCACACCATTGACATACTGTAAACTTTTTATACGCATTACAAAGTAGAACAATCATATTTTCATAACTTTATTCGGCTAGATTGTAATATATTTTATTTTTGTTCGTAAAAGCCCCCTGGATCATAATATATCAAGCCTGTTACTGAAGCCCACTATTGTAAACAAAGCCTACTAATTAATTCTCCATGTGATAGTGCATAAAACACATCATTTAATCACCAACATTAACAAAGGTAAATAAACCATTTACCATTCATGCTCACATGTTGGCATAGAACACATAATGGATGTGTTGTAGTTGTCCAATTTTAAGACGACTGGAAACGTCTTTCAAAAAAATTAAAATTGTGCAATATTTCATTCCATTCAGGAATGAAGGAATGAATTTTAAATTCCGTCGTCCGTTTGTTTAAGATCAAATCTATCGAATATGGTAATGAATGATATATATGTTCATCTCATATACCTCACAAGGGTGGGGTATGGATCTTTCATCCGGGCCCACCACTACTATCAAACTCATACCGATTCATAACAGATACCAAACGCACCGCGAGTTTTCATACTCGTTAACTTTTTATCTAAATCTAACGCAAAGTGAATAAAATAATATTATTTGAAAATAAATAAAAAGTAAAATAAAACAAAACTAATATTTATATTTTTTTATAAACTCGTGATATTTATCGCATGTTGTAAACCGACTTTAATGGACCTTCATATATTTTTAATATTAATTTTGTAACTTTCAAAAATCATTAACCGAAAGAAAAAAAACATAAGAAAGCAAAAGCAAGTGTGTTTAATAAATAAAGAAAGATAATTTACATACTTTTTGCATGGGGTTTTCACCGCTAAAACAATGTGAAATGTGGTGTTGTTCTCTTCTTAATTATAAGTGTCGTGCACGCACGAAATTTACACATGATTCAAATCTATTTTAAAATTTTAGTTTAATATACGGATATAAGAATTTATCCGTATTTAATGTTTTGTAGATATAAATACAACTAGCGAGTCTGCGGCGATGTGGGCGGGCATCTGTGAAATAAAATTTTCAACAAACCGTGCTTTATAATCTAAAAGCGTTTTATGTGACGATAAATTTGTGGATCTTAAAAGTTTAGTATCGATATTTCAATTTATTTAGAATACTATAGTATGGTACCCGGCCACCATGCATTAAGGCGTGGCGGGTATCAAGTAATAAAATTTCGGAAAAAATGTTTCAATTTTATGTTTCTCTTACAATAACTTTATCTATAATAAAACATAATAAGTTTGATAACTTTTAAAAAGTGATGGATAATATCAAACTAATTCATATAAAAACAATTGAAAGTGGCGTGATTTTGATCGCGATAATCAATAATGTTATGGGGTTATGGTCGAATTAGTTGATAGTGGTCCGTAGTCACAAGTAAGTAAAAACATTTTTTTTATGAAATATATATGTAATAATCAACACCTCGTTATAAGTAAATAAAATATATTTTTGAGCATGTTTGTACCATTAATATTGTTTATTACATTTGTCCATATAGATAAAGATATAAATAAAGAGTGCTTATAATGTATACATCTTATAGAGTATATATTTATGAAAATGTTTGTATCGTTAATATTGTTTATAACACTGTCCATAGATAGAAGATATAAATAAAGAATCTTTATAATATAAAGAAAACTTACATGTTTAAGCAATCGTTTAGAGTTATCCATGAAAAGTAGAATAATTAATATACTAATATATTAATCATTTGTCTTAAAAAAAAACTATCCCGATTTTTACAAAAAACCGTTTTTTACTTTTGTGGTTAATTTTATTTAAAATTATTCAAAATTTATTTAAATTGGTTCTCGAAATACTCTCACGATATAATAATAGATTTGGAAATTTGTAGTTTTGCATGCATTTTAAAATCATATTCATTTATATGTACATTTTTGTATTAAAACTATACTAATTCAAAAAGAAATAATAAATGAAGCACTAAAATGTTAATGTGGGGCTTTCTTGAAAATATATTAGCTGATAAGGTTTGTTTTTTCTAAAATAATCTACAACGTTTACTTTACGTAAAACAATTTTTCTATAATTTTTAAAAAACAACAATTAACTATATCACGATATCAACCACAAACTATTTCGCGTATTCAGCAAGGACTTGAATTTGAACCCACAATAATTGGGTTGTTGAGCTTCTCTCATGAGGATCCAATGGTGACACAATCCTTTTGGTTACTTTTTGTAAAACAATATTACGAGCTAAAAATATAGTCTTTCATGATATATGTTTTGTTTATTATTCAAACTATAAATATATAGTTCACATAAAGATAGAGTTTAAAATTATAAATATTAAAAACAAAAGGATTAAAGCGGAGCTTTTATAAGAAATATGGTTTCAGAAGAAAAAAACACAATATATGGGTCCTACACACTTTCATACATATTTGGGTTTGTCTTCTCACCAAAATTTTGTACTTAATTTTCTCAATTAAAGCATAAACTTAAGCTCTTTTTCCTTTGAAAACTTAAGCTCTTTTTCCTTTGAAAACTTAAAGATTTTGATTTTTGTCATACTGAAGTTACATTCTTCTTTCTAAATCCTTCAAAAATGAGTTTATAACTAGAAGAAGTTTCAAAAATCGAATGCCCCTAAAAAAATGAAGGCCATGTGCGGTTGATCACGCCGCACATGCTTAAATCCGGTTTTGTTCTTAACCTTTGTGACATACCTACCAAACATATCTTTGACAGAACCCGCAATACCATCATGACTAAGAGTAGGAATATTTCCAGTAGCATCAGGTGAATTTTCCTTTTTAGCACGTTTGGATCCTTCTTGGCGCTCATCTTCTTCTTCTGTCATAAAACGCCTTTTATTCCCCATTTTATCAGACTTCACTTCTTCATCTTCATCGTATTCAACCGTTTTCGATTTATTGGACAATTCACTTGAAGTTTCTGCTTTGGTATCACCACCGCCATTGCTGCCAAAAGTTTTGGCGGGAGTTGGTGGTTTGTTGTCATCATCTACTTCAGAATCTAATTTCGGGTTTTCTTGGTTTTTGTCCTCCTAATCATCAACATCAGTAGCAAATGTGGTTTTAACACGTTTTAATCCATTTTGATGCTCTCGTTATTGCATTCTTTGTCATAATATGCCTTTATTCCCCAGGGATACTCCTAAACCCTTACGAATTACCAACTATACCCTTGCCGAATCATGTTCATCACCACCGTTACCACCTTCATCTTCACCGGATTTAATACCACCACCAACTTCATCATCAAGATCAAAACCCTTTTAGTTCAAACCATTGAGTTATTACCAGATACTCCCAAACCCTTGCCTGGATTACCTACTAAACCCTTCCCGGACTCATTCTCCATGGAGTTAACAATACCATCATGGTCACTGGATTCAACTTCCTTATCATCATTGGTGCCCATAACCCTTTTCGTTTTAATGGAAGCTTTTGTTTTGGTATCATCATCCGCTTCAGAAACTTGTTTATCAACGTTCTTGATTTCTTCATCTTTAACGTTTTCACCCTCTTGATCTTTAACAGTCTTTATTTCTTGATCTTTAACGTTCTTGATTTCTTGATATTCAACATTCTTTGTTTCTTGATCTTTAACGTTTTCGCTTTCTTGATCATTAACCTTTTTCACTTCTTGATCCACTTCTTCTTTATCATTCACGTTTTCCCCATCTTCTTGATCATTGACATGTTCTACTTCTTGATCCACTTCTTCTTTATCATTCACGTTTTCTACATCTTCTTGATCACCAACATTATTAGCGCTTGATTAATAACGTTGTCCACATCTTCTTGATTATTAACGTTTTCCTTTCTTGACTTTGAACAATATTGTTGACTACTTGATCATTAACGTTTGCACACCTTCTTGATTTTGGGCGCAACGGTTACCATGCTCGTCCACTACGAAAGCAATGTTTCCTCGCCATCGTACACAACCCCATCCCATTCGTCGGCGTCGTGTGCCACCATTTATCTTCTAACATATCATCTCTTTCTTCTACAGGTTCATTAAGAATTTCACCTAAAGTCAGGGCCGTCCGGTGAAATTTGAAGGCCCTGTGCTAGATTTTTAAAACGGACCATTTAACATCGGAATTAAACTATGTGTAAAAATAGTGAACTATAAGCAGATTATGCTTTTGTTTTATATCGATCAAATGACACATCCAATCTTCTACAAGTTTAAATAAATCTTATATTCTTCAATGTATAACTATTGAGTTTCTAAAATATTTTATGATGATCTATGAAGTTTCGAATCTTGTTTTATAAGATAAAATGTTATTGTAGGACTTTCTTAAAAATATATTAGTGATAAGGTTTGTTTTTCTAAAACAATCTACAACGTTACTTACGTAAAACAAATTTTTTAATTTTTTTAAAAACGACAATTAACTATATCACAATAGACAACCACAAACTATTTCATATGTTCTAACCAGGACTTGAACCCACAATAATTGGATTGTTGAGCTTCTCTCACAAGGGATACCAATGAGACACAATCCTTTTGGTTACTTTTTGTGAAACAATATTCTGAGCTAAAAATATAGTCTTTCATGATACATGCATTTTGTTTATTATTCAAACCATAAATATATACTTCACACAATGATAGAGTTTAATATTATAAATATTAAAAACAAAATGATTAAAGTGGAGCTTTTATAAGAAATGTGGTTAAAAAAAATTATAATAATAATATATGGGTCCTACACATTTTTATACATCTCTGGGTTTGTCTTCTCACCAATTTTGTACTTAATTTTCTCAATTAAAGCATAAACTTAAGCTCTTTTTCCTTTGAAAACTTAAAGATATTGGTTCTTGTCATATCGAAGTTACATTCATCTTTCTAAATCTTTCAAAAATGAGTTTATAACTAGAAAAAGTTTCAAAAATCGAAAGCCCCTAACGCTCTGTTCTTGAGTTTTCTTTTGTGGGAATAGAAATGATAGGTAAAGAAAAGTAAAGAAAATAAGTGGAAAGAAAAGAAAGTTGCATTTATATTTCATGTTCTCGAGTTGAAAGGAAATGAGCGGAAATGGAAGGAAAATAAACAAAGTCGTGTTCCGAGTTGGAAGGAAAAGAAAGAAAAAAAGAAAAATTATAGTTATGACTTTTAAACATAGAAATACATCTATAACAAAAGATATATAAAATAATGAAGGTTATATAACTTAGTTTATAACAAATAGTTTATGTGTAAATTTGTTTCTTCCAAACCGCATATATTTGGCGGAAAATTTGGTAGGAAAAACCTCTTAATTTTCTGTCAATCCTTCCACTTTCCTTTTCTTTTACGTTTGACAAAAACTCGAGAACACACCATTTTTTCTATTTCCTTTCATTTCTTTCTTTTCCTTCCAAATCCAAACTCGAGAACGCAGTGTAAAAAATGAAAGCCATGTGCGGTTGATCATGCCGCACATGCTTAAATCCGACTGCCTAAAGTAACCATTTTTTTTTCTTTGCATGCAAAAGAGTAGAGGTTGGAGTGTTTATATAAGTAGCGCAATGAACTAACCAATAGAATCCCTCTATTTCAATTTTCAAATTTCTATTTCTGTTTAATTTTTTACAGCTAGCAACTAACTAAATTCTGTTAAAAACATTTAGTTATTTATTTGTATTTTCTGTTAGTCTATTTTGTTGAGTAATGTTTGATGTCATAGAATTTGGTCATTTTCTTTTATGTTTTGAGATAAACTTTTTTTTTAATAAACTTGAATTGTCTTATATAGGGTTGTAAGCGAGCCAGGACGAACGACGAAGCGTTTGCTCATTCGTTCGTTTAACTAACGGATAAATAAGCGAACACCGACGCTTAAGCGAAGCAATTTTCTTGTTCATGTTCGTTTATTAAGAAAATTAGTTGTTCGTGTTCGTTTATGTTCGTTTATTAAGACACTAAGCGAGCGTTAAACGAACATAAGCGATCGAACATAAATAAGCATATGCAAACAAACACAAAATTTCTTAATATATGCACAATATATTGTTTCAAGTGTCGTTTTGTTTAAACAAGCAATTTTAAAATTATAGAATTAAAAGATATGATATCTGAACATAAATAAATAAATGAACATAAGCGAGCGTTAACGAACAAATAATCGGCGTTCACGAACATAAATGAGCGGACGCGGTTATTGTTCATGTTCGTTCATTTAACTAAACGAACGTAAAATATTGTTCATGTTCGTTCGTTTAATAAATAAGCGAACATAAACGAACTTTTACGAGCGGTTCATGAAATGTTCGTTGAACGTTCAGTTCGTTTACAACCCTAGTCTTATACATATTTTATCCATTTAATTATTTATTTGGCGAAAAAAAATATTAAAAACAATGTTACATGGCGTTAAAGAAATTTGGTACGTGTTAAACATCTTTTTTACAATAACATTCGCATTAATAAATGAAAATGATTTAGTAAAAACCATTGTGCTGATTCAATTGGTTGAACCGATTAAGTCGTTTTGAGTAAAACGCAAGTTAAACTGGCAATCACAAACTCAATAAGGTCAATAAAAATAATCAAATTTTAAAATATTGTTGTAACTAAAATGACTGTTCGTCTTTAAGGTTGTATCAAAACAACACGTTTCGTCACATTTTGAAATAAATGCATCATTCCCCATCATCTCCATTTCGTAACCTCAACGATCCTGTTTTTTTAACACCCGTTAGTCAAGGGTGGTTAGAGGCATCACATGACTTTCACGTGAGGGCAAGAAGGTCATTTCCTGACTTTGTCTCTTTTTTTCCTCTCTCTCCTCTTGTCTTTCCATTATTATTCCCGTCATTCTTTTCTCATTACCACTTAGGGGATGTTTGGTACGAGTGAATCACATAAAATGGAATAGTAATCAAGAATGGAATGACCAAGAATAGGAATAGTCATTGAGAAAGAAAATGAAATCCATTGTTTGGTGCTACCAAGGATTCGAAGAAGGAAATGTGCTAGTAGATTGATTATCTTGTTTGGTAGCACAAGAAAACGAATATAATGGCAACGAAATAGATAGCTACTCATAATGGCATTTCGACAAATAGTATAATCACCAAATTACAATAAAACTTTGATAAGAATACTATTAAAACAAGACATATCCACAATAACATGGCGATTCTGAATCGAGTAGCGTTGCATCTTCATATGTCCATGGTGTCTTGTTTCTTTGAAAGTCGATGGAGTGAATATGCAAATGCCTGCAATATTAAAAGTTAAAACTGCAAACACCGGAAGAACAAGTCATTAAACTAGCAAAAACCAAAATCATTAATACATATAACAATAAAATATCAATAACTACCAAATTGGACTTCCACTACCATCATCAATATCTTTGATGTTTCGAAGAAAAAGTCATGCATTTTCAAGAGTGCAAATGTTAGTTATCATATCTATTGATTTATGAAGTCCTGATATATGAACAACACCGATATATGAACAATACCATGTATGACAATACATGACAATATTACCGCCGTACCGGTTAATTACTCTTAACTACGAAAATCACTATCTATTACTTTGCTGCATAAAATTACAATTGTGACATCATGGGCACTAATATATAATTGCTCTAATCTATGAACAACCAATTACATTCTTAAGAAATAGACTTGTATTTACAAAGTTGGGCGTTCTTGGTTTGGAGCTCGGCTCTCGTACCAATTGAGAATTCTTGCTTGAGACACTGCAGCACTAAGAGACAAAAAAGACACCGTTAGGCTTACAGTGGGATTGTCTCCACGATTATCCTCGGCGTGAGAGTAAATGTCGGTTTAGGGTTTAAGGAGAATTAGGGTTTTGAGATCGTACCTTAAGCGAGGGATATGATTCCCTTTATATCGCATGCGGAATCCTTGTTGGTTCGTGTTCCTCAACCCAGCGTATCCGCCTAAGTCGGTTGGGAATGATAATCCTCTTATTTAGAAGATATCGGATATCTATTAGTGAATAGCTTTGGGCTTGGGCCCGTGAGCCCAAACCTCTGTCAGTGTAGCCCGGCTCGTGCAAGGCTAAGTTAGTGTTGGACTCTGGCGGGTTCATGACCGGATGTAGACTATCGTCATCATGTCCCCAGGTCTAGTATGCGCGATGCGTAGCTGCGGATGCTAGACTAATAACCGTTGTCAATAAAAATATACCAAGCGGAACAAAAAGCCAAAGAATATCTGTTGGATACATTGTATCCGACCGTAATAATAAAAATGGGTGCCTCGTAAATCGGGTGCAGTGTCCCATCAGCAATCTCAACCACACGGTGAGGGTTAGTGGAGTCACGTGTCGCTAATCGTGTGGATGAGAAAAACTATATAACTTATCGTTTCCTTTTCACCGGATATCTCACGGTAAAACTCCATCCACCATTTCTAAAGCGTTCTAGTAGTTGTAATCCGAAATTAGCCAACCATGAAAGGTAACCGCGTGCGCTTTATCAAAAATAATAACACTATGGTTAAGCGGTTGTCGACTTCACCTCAGACCTCACCGTGATCGATCGATGGAATTCACCTCAGTACTTTATACCGGGATGTGCATCCGGTTGTTCGGATGCGCGAGCCACGATGCGGATTTCCGAAGGAAAGGTGGGAGTATATCTGCGATTATTGGTCGCGAATCAGCGTGCCCTGTCGCGCTTTACGTGCGACGTGTTAAACTATTATAATCTACACATATCGCGATTACCTTTGTATTGGCGCGGCCAAAATTACCAATTTTGAGGTAAATTGCCGTTGTTGGCGATTAACCCCACCATCCACCTATTCGCGCCTTTTATCACACTACGTGGGCACATGGGTGGGTGTCCTGCTGAGCCTTGTTGGTAAGCTGCGATGTTATACGGATAAATTAGATGCACTTAGGAACTGGAGGAGTATTTCTTTTGGGTGGATGACACATGCTTCCCACGGAATTATGATTTTTATACCGGGAACATTAGAGAGGATGAGTGCCGTTGCACAGGTCTTATGTCGTGAGGATGCGGGCGATAAATGCTAACCGCATCCCATTAGTGCCTATCTGAGGATTTTGGTGCACATGGGAATCGGTAGTAATTATTTTGGTCCCGAAGATGAGATCCCTATCTTCTTAGCGCCAATGGCGGGGTGGGTACTTATTCCTCCGTACCTCGTGTGTAAATAATGTAGAGCATTCTCCTTATACTTGCGCATTATATAACTTTGTGTGTATATGTTGTTTTGTTTTTGCGAGATGGATCTATTTACCGTAGTACTGACTAGCAAAGCCCGTAGAGGTAAAGGCAGGAGTTCGGCCTCTTGAAGGAGAATGAGGAGCCGATTCTAGCTGCTACTGCGGGCGCACCATGGAAGTGAATCACGGGGATACGAGGACCGGTTCCTCGATCGCGATGGAGGCAACACCGCTGCAAAGCCATCTAATCCAGTACCTTCTCTTGTGGCGCGACCACGCCCGTAAGCTGTGGCTCACCCTATGGAGGAAGAGGAAGAAGAAGAATCGGGCTCGATCGCAAAAGGACACGAAGAGATGATGGTGCGAGCACATCAAAAAAGCGCCCGTGATCCCTCTGTGGAATTATCATCCAGCGATGAAGCGTCTTCGCACCCTACTGCTAATATCGCGGGACCCATGATAAGTAAAGCCGTATATGTATTATTTCCTTTGTTGGTTGATGTGCGGTTGTGAATCTAACATTTCTCTCATGAACATCGCGAGGTGGAGCGGGTTATAGAGTCGCCCCAAGGCTAGTCTGCTGCGTTCGACGCATTCGAGCCGCGAGTCGAACAATGAAGACACATCGATGTAGATCGCCCATGGAGCAATTGGTTGAAGAATTGGTGCGGTCTCACGCATCGAGCTTATGTCGTGGTGAAAGCCCAAGTATCGGTGGGAGAATCAAGATTCACAAAGGACCAAACAATAGCGTTCTTTGGAGCCTTATTGCGAACACAGGCGCGGTGGATGGCGCCCAAGCGGGAGCAAAGGATGCGGCGCGTGCGGCTCAAAAGCAAGTGAAGAAAAATGGCGCTAATGTGCCAAATAAATCAGAGCGTCACGGATGTTGCGGGTACAAGTCTGCGTGCCTTTGGGTACTTAAATATCTTGAGAAGGGCAAAGATGCGATGACCTCCCATATTGAAGGATTTTGTGCCCTTGTGAAAGAAGCCTTTGGAGGTCTGAGAGGCAAAAGCTAGCAAACTTAGCATTGAGTCTGACGAGGTTGTATCCTCGGTGATGTCAACTATAATTGGCGCGGTGGCTCGTGGGTCATGGTCTGCGTCTTGCCGCACTTAATACCACAGGTCACTAGAAGTGCGTAATGCCTTGGGGAAGTAGTTCGATCGCTCTTCTTAGCGGTAAAGCGAAGCTGTAGAGGCTTTGCATGAATCGGGCTATTTGAAGGTACACGTTAATGAGGTACCAAATTATGATGCTAAAGCGTATGAGCACACAGTTCTTTGCAATGAAAAGGATGAAAGAGTTAGAAATCCCTATGATTGCCGATCTTGGCGTGATCGGGATTATCCTATAGGCGTCATCATGGCGGGGTTGACTCTTGCGGCGTCATCGTCTTGAGAAGGTGCGAAGCCGCCGGTTATAACTTGAAACCCCATGACTCGCGACGGTGCACTGTTTTCATGCGTCGAAGGATATTTTGAATCCGTTTGCTTTAGAAAAAGTGCCCCTTGAAGGAGGTACTAGAAGCGCATGCGACGGACTTGCCCAAAAGAAAGGTATCGAGGGAAGGCAATCTTGTGCGGGGTTGGTGCGGCGCCGACCAAGATCGATGGGGTGCGGTAAGTGTTGCCTTGTGTCTCGGCGGATTCGGATCTGTTGAAGAGGAAACAAGGTCAAAGATACCTCGAACAGCGTGGGTGGCTCATCTATTGGCGTTGTAATAGTTGGTAGGTTTATGTGTTGCGAAATAACAATCTTTTGTAATAACGCGTGGTTATTTAATGAAATCATCTCTTGGTGAGTTTACGTTGGATATTGTTGCAATTTGTGATGCGGTGTTTATGCCTTGTCTTTACGTAAAAGATGTATGCATTGTGACAAGTATATGCGTGTGAATAATGCGGGAAAGCCATAATCGTGTATGAAGAACCCAAAATTTCAAGTATTATCATAGTCGTGTATGCTAATAATATTGACGTCTTGTAAATATAAAATTAAGGAAGCAAGTATCTTGGTTCCAAAGTTGTTAAGCGTGCGCATGTGCAATGTTGCGCGCCGTCGTGGGATGCGTCGGGACTTATTCAACGTCTTGAGAACAAGGTGTTTAACAAGGATCGTGATCCGGTGTTGATGGGTTTGCAACCCTCTTACTCAACAAGTTGTTTAGTAGGTTAACTTATCCTTTTACCATCGTGGGTTTATTATGGTGCATGCGCCATCGTGGGCAAAAAATAAAGAAATTGTTAAGACATACGGTATATGGAAATAACAAATTAAAATATGTCGTGAGTTAGCTAGAAACCGCGGCGTTTTATTGATACTTGCAAGTTTTGATGAGAAGTAAATGAGACAATTATACTAAGTAAAGAAAGAGTGACTACGGATGTTTATTGGGCCTTTGAAAGTGCAAGAGCGTCTGTCTTGTTGGGCGTAGCCCTTTCATAGGTAGCACCTCTTGAGGTTGCGGATGTTCCATGTGCGTGGCGGTTCACGACCATCAAGCCTCGTAACTTATGCGAGCCCGTTCTGATGCTTGATAACCTCGTAGGGTCCTTCCATTTTGGTCGAGCTTGCCCGTGTCTTCTGCGTGGCTCGCATCATTAGCGCGGTGGGCGAAATCACACAGTGCGAAGGAGACGCTGCGTGCTTTGGCGTCATAGTATCCTTTCATCCTTGATTTTGACTTTTCCTCCACGATGATCGGCGTTCGCCTTTCTTCGATGGGTCCAAATCAAGGCGGCGTTCGTCGTCGTTGGTTGCCATGTTAACCTCGGCGGTGCGAATAGTTGGCATTCAATTTCGGCGGTATGGCGACACGTCCCGTAGACTAGTGAAAGGGGTGTCTCCGTGCTAGTTTTGATTGAGGTGCGGTGCGCCCACAAAACATCGCGAGCTCTTCCACCCATCTTCCTTTGTATGCGTCGGGGCGCTTTAATTCCTTCGCCCGGTGCGATTTGCGCGCTCTACTAAGCCATTAGTTTGTGGGTGTTTAAGCGATGCGAAGTCTTGTGTGATGTTCAACTTCGCACCAATCTTTGAAAGGATTATCGCGGAATTGTTTCCGTTATCCGAGATGATTTCGCCGATGGTAAACCGGCGACATACAATGTTTTCCCAGACAAAGCGTTTTACGGTTGCCGTGATTGTTACTACGCTTTTGCTTGATCCACTTAGTGAAATAGTCTATGGCGACTATGAGAATTTCAATCCTCCGACAAGAATGGAAAGGTCTGCAATGTCAATACCCCACTTATAGAATGGCCATGGGGATGTGATTGGTGTTAGTTCGTGTTGTGGTTTGCGGGACGGGTCGATGTACTTGGCGGTCATTGCACTTCCTTATTAAGTCTCGCGCATCGCGGTGCATGGTTGGCGATGGTACCACGATCGCATGGCGCGGCTTCTAGCGGACCGTGGTCTGAGTGCATCTTGCATGAACCTTCATGGATTTCTCGCGACACGTAATTTGCTTGTAGTGGACCTACGGTGGAGCCATGGTTGAAGGAAAGAGCGTCGATGCGGTATGTTGTCTCGAAGTTGAATCTTTGCGGCCGTCGCGCCGTATCCTGCGACTTCCATACGCTCTTGGGGTAACACTCCTTTGTCTAGGAAGTCCGTAATCGGTGTCATCCATGTAGGACCTTCCTCCTCTATATTGTGGAAACTTCCATCTCCGATATGGATTTGCTTTTCGGTGTTTCTACCGGCACTTGTTTCGACGGATGTGCGAAGCTTGTCGGCGATCTTGCTTAGTCGTCCGCTGCGGTTTCTCCTCTAGGAACTTGCTTGATGGTGAATCTATGAAGCCTTTGATCAATGTCTTGGTCTTGTCGAGATATTGAATCATATTTTCTTCTTTAGCCACATATTCACCCAACACGTGGTTGGCCGCTGCGGGAATCTACATTTGCTTCCGAGTTCGTACACCCATTCGGTGCAATCGTAGTCCGTGATTAGAGCTTCATATTACGCCTCATTGTTTGTTCTTTGTAAATTCAAAGCGCGATGCGTAAGTGAATTCCATTCATACGGATTTGTGAGAATGAGGCCGACTCGACCCGTCCGCGCGAGGATCCATCGTAAACAAGATCCATGGATCTAATAGTACCTTCTTACTTGGTGCGGGAACCTCGTCGGTGTCGGCTTCTCGATGATGAAGTGCGCGAATTTGTCCTTTAATCGCGATGATGCGATCTGTAAGAAATGTTGTGTTCCCAGCAATCGCTCCACTTTTGGGTCGGCTGATGCATCGGGTTTGGAGATGATCTGTTTGATTGGTTGATGCATGATTCTTTGCTATCGGGTGCGCTTGGAAGTACTGCGCGATCGTTTGGCGACAAATACCAATGCTAGAACTAACTTTTCCATTGCACTATAATTCATCTCCGTCTTCTTGAGTGCTTTGCTCACAAAGTAGATGGGGTTTATCTTGAATCCCTATCATTAGTAACCTTTGTTGTTGCTCCATCGATTGCGAGACAAGTACATGATCGACTCTTCCCTTGCCGGGGTGCAACAAGTGTTGGGGCGTAGCGGATCTTTGTTTGGTGAGTGAAGGCTATACGCCTCCGTAGTCGGTGAAGTCACCCTTCTTTATGCACTTCTTGAGTGTCTTGAAAAGGGTAGCGATTTTTCTGTGACTTGGATAGGAACTGTTTAGGCCGGCCAACTTTCCATTGAGAGATTGGACCTCCTTCAGCGTCTTGTGGTGAGGAAGATCGATGACCGCCTTTGTCTTTTTCGGGCATGGTTTTATACCGTCGGGTTCGATAAGGTATCCAGAAACATGCCTTGATAGCTCGAAGGTACACTTTTTGGATTGACTTCATGTTGATCTCTCGTAGAGTTTTGAGCGTTTCCTCGATGTCGCGTACTAACTCGCCTTGATATGGCTCTTTATGACTAGGTCATCAACATAGACCTCTAGATTGCGGCCCACTGCTTTTGAAAGCATTATCTACTAACTTGTTGGTAGGTGGCGCCCGCGTTCTTGAAACAAAGGGCATTTTGTGTAACAATAAGCGCCTTGGCTTGTGTGGAAGGCTGTTTTTCCTCGTCTTCTTTAGCCATCTGTATTTGATGGTATCCTTTGTATGCATCGAGGAAACACTTTAATGGGTATCCGCACAAAGACTCTACTTTCGGTCTATCTACGGTAATGGATAGCGATCTTGTGGACATGCTTTGTTAAGGTCCGTGTAGTCTACACATCGCCCGGTTTCGTCGCTCTTCTTTACCATATTGGATTGGAAAGCCGGTCATGGTAATAGACTTCCGCATGATCCCGCATCCACAAGTTTGTGTACTTCCGCCGAGATTGCTTGCTTGCGCTCTGGAGCTTGCCGCGCTTCTTACGGCGTATTGGTGAGTACCCTTGCCGGATTTTTGATCTATGCTCTGTGTATGGAGCGTGGTACTCGGTCATGTGTTTTGGCTCCCATGCGAAAATGTCAAGTTCTTTTGTAGGCGCGACATACCGCTTTTTGGTTGTCCGACAATGACCCTCCGATGGATATTTCACAGTGCGGGTATTGGGGTGGTGCAACCTTGGATTTGGAATTACGGTTGCGCGTTGTTACGGGATTTGCGCCGTTTCGCATGTAACCGTGTTACATTCTCTATGTGGGATAGTGGCCTTTGTGAGAGTAACAATGCCTCCTTCCATTGGGAATTTAAGCATCCCATGCTTGTTGTTGATGGCTGCGCGCATAGGTGATATCGGTCTCCGATAATGCCATTATATGGCGATGGAATTGATCACCATGAATTCCATCGGGCCGTCGCGGAATGTTGTTCGTTTCCGATCTTGACTAGTAGTCTTATTTGCCCCATCGGCCATATTTTTCACTGTAAAACCGATCGGCGCCGTCTTGGCGGGCTTAGCGATTGCGTATTTGGTATGACCGCGAAGCAATGCTCATACATTATGTTTGCGAGGCTCCACCGTCGACATACATGCGGTGGATGTCGTGACCCCGCGCTTATCTCTATAGTGAGTGGTTCCACCTCTGCGTTGTCCATGATTAAGGTAGGAAGGAGATTTCCTTTCCACGTGAAAAATCTTGGTGACCTTACGCCTAGTGATTATTGCCATGATTGTATCATGTAGATTGTGTCGACCTTGTCTTTTGGTGTTTCCTTCTTGTTTCCACTTTTTGTCTATCCTTTCCTCTTTAATGTTTTTGACGGTGGTCAATCTACCTTCTTTAACCATCTTGTCGATGAGTTGGCGTAGTTGGACGCGTTCGTTGGTGGTATGGCCCTTACGTGCATGGTAATCACAAGTATCCATTCCAGTCGCCGATCTTACGGAGTGCGCATCTGCGTCGATCTTGGAAAATTCGCACCTTACATTGCGAGTATTTCCTTCGGGGTCTTAGTTAGCGGGGTGTATGTCATTATCCCTCCGCTCCCACAGTTGCGATAGCTCTATTACAGTTACTACCGGTCATTGGATTGTCTCCCGAGTTGTTCTGTGACGGTAGTTCGAGTAGCTCCTTTTGCTATCCGCGCGGCGGCTTCTCCACTGGACGAAGGACCGAGGCGTTTCATGAGTTCATCAAAGGTTTCGGGAATCTTGTCGTTCAACCTCTTGATGAGTTACGGGTTGTTAATCCCGTTCATGAAACCGAGATCTTCAATACTTATGGGCATGCTTTAACTTGCATGCATTCGTCTTTGAAGCGTTCCATGAATAAACATAGACTCTCCTTGGCCTGCTTTACCTGGCGAGTTCGGCGGGTTTTTAGCGCTTCTTCCTTTGAGTAAAGTTTGGTGACGCCTTTCTCAATTCCTCAAATCCGTTGATGCTTCTGCGTGGAAGCTTCTTGAACCGATTCGCGCGTTTCCCACTAGTGTGGAGTTGAACATGTGGCACCACGCGGTGCGGCCAATTTTCAATGGTCGCGGTGACTCAAAATTTTGAGGTGATCATCGGTCACTGTTCCATCATAGGTCTTTACGTTGGCGGGCATGCGCCTTCTTTTGCTACGAAAAGTCAGCGATGCGCGGTGAGCGCATCTACCTTTTGGCGGCGCCAAGGGAGGATATATCTTCATCCTCACGGTCATCATATCATTTACGGACTTCGGTGTCGGTTTCACTATCCTCGTTGTCAGGAATTTTCGAGGATGAATTTTTCCTCTTTCGGTAGCTTGCGCGGCCATCCTCTGAGTTTGTACTCGAAGGGCTTTCACTTGGGAATAGTGTCGTCCCAATCATCTTGGATCCTGCGGCTACCAAGTCTAGTGTGGACATTGAGTGC
The DNA here is from genome assembly GCA_022545495.1 of Chrysanthemum lavandulifolium. Classification (NCBI taxonomy): domain Eukaryota; kingdom Viridiplantae; phylum Streptophyta; class Magnoliopsida; order Asterales; family Asteraceae; genus Chrysanthemum; species Chrysanthemum lavandulifolium. The sequence goes on along the minus strand of CM040238.1, from coordinate 10,982,078 downwards.
GCTTTTCATCTTCATCATTCTCACTCGGATGATGCGGTGAGATGTCTCATCCTCTCGACTCTTCTCCCGATTCGGTTGAATCTTTGGGGTCGGTGGCTATCTCTCGCGCTTCTCTTTACGATGGCGCGGTGGGAAGTTTCGTATTGAATCGAAATTGGTCGGGCTTTCAAGTTCCGACCGATCTCTTCTCTTCCTCTTGCATGAGGCGGCTAATGTTTCGTAGTTACGGGATCGAAAACTTACGGTGTTAGCTGCAGTGCGACCCCTCGGAGCAAGTGTGTTTGTTTATATCACTACATCCTTATTTCGGTTCGGTGCGTCGGTGCCTTTGTCGGGTCGGTTTCTAGCACCGATTGGAAGGGAGTAGTAAAGGCGGTCTTGTGATGGGTCTCTCCACTCGTGGTGGTTGTAGTGGCTTGGGTTGTTCCGAGTGCGGTTCCACGGAGGAAGATCAAGTCTTGGCACGATCCACTTATTTTTAGCGGTATTTGGTTGTCCCAGTGCCTTGGGAGTTAGTCCACTTTGCGACTTCTTTCCCATAAGGTCATTGCGATCGGCGATTCTGGTGCTTTGTCATTCTAGTGTTGGTTCTTAGTGTAGGGTCCCGGATGGCGCCACTTGTTGATACAAAAGTTGGGCGTTCTGGTTTGGAGCTCCGGCTCTCGTACCAATTGAAATTGTTGCTTGAGACACTGCGCTAAGAGACAAAAGACACAGTTAGGCTTATCGTGGGATTGTCTCCACGATTATCCTCCGGCGTGAGAGTAAGTAATCGGTTTAGGGTTTAAGGAGAATTAGGGTTTGAGATCGTACCTTAAGCAGGGATATGATTCCCTTTATATCATGCGGAATCCTTGTTGGTTCCGTGTTCCTCAACCTTAGGCGTATCCGCCTAAGTCGGTTGGGAATGATAATCCTCTTATTTAGAAGATATCGGATATCTATTCCGTGAATAGCTTTGGGCTTGGGCCTTCGTGAGCCCAAACCTTTGTCGGTGTGCTTGATTCGTCTTGGGCTAAGTTAGTGTTGGACTCTGGCGGGTTCATGACCCGGATGTAGACTATACGTCATCAATTTATGTTCATATGAACATCGAGATGTAAAAAACGATACCTTAGAAAGATGGAGAATAAGATGACTTTCAATCAGTGATCATGAATGCTAGTTAGTGAAGAAGATTGTTAAGGGCTTTCAATTGCCAGATAAAAAATATTTAAGGCTTTCTCAATTTTCCCCAATTGACATAGCATGTGCAATGCACATGTTTTTCATTAGATAGCCCGCTTTTTGTTATGCTTGTTGATTCTCACTTGGAATGGAACGCAGTATAAAACTCTGTATGATCTCTCTATTTCTAGCATTCTTTACTTTTTTAGAGAATCATTTAGGTGGAAAGAGAATGCTATTTTAATCTCCAATTCTATTCTTAATACCAAACAAACAAAGGAAATGCTCTCATTCCCTTTCTAAGCTTTCCATTCCACCTTACCAAACACCCCTTTACATACACTTCGTCCACAAACTTTCAATCTAAGATTTTTCACAAACCCTAATTGCATGTCAAAACCCTAATTTTTTGTTGAGCTAGAAAAATAGTAACATGGATTTTACATTTTGGAAAGTACGAGCAAACCATGATCCGGTTGATGATTCGATTCTATATAACTTTGCTAAGAAAAATATCGTTAGTTTGTCTTATAATTGTTTTAAGATACATGTTAATACAATATTTTGAGTAAAAGCATAAGTTAAAGCTGTCTCGATAATCGAAAACTCAATCAAGTCGATTAAGAAATCAAAAATTTAAATTATTGGTGTAAATAAAATGAATTATGTGCGAGTCATCATGAAAAGCAAATGAAATTATTTACCATTTCATGAATTATGTAGTGGATTAATTCATGAGCTGCAAAAGTTAGTACTATAAAAACCTTTTTATAATTTACTATAGGAAAGGAGTGATTAAATTAAAATTTTAAATTATAAGAAAGTTTTTATAGTGAAAATGAAAGTTAGTCCATGTCATTTACCTAATGTACGAAAACTATCCCTAAGTTCAAAATTTTATAATTTGTCGTTGATCAACTTAACATGTAATTATAACTTAGATTAGCAAAAAAATTTATTCCATTTATTAAAACTTGAAAGTAACTTTTAATATATCATTAGTTTAGTATTTAGATTTGCTTTTTATATATGTAAAATATTTTATAAGTAAAAATTAAAACCGATTTAAATGAGATATTAAAATAACATAAATTATTTTCATGTAAAACCCTGCATTTCACAGCGGAGCGCGGGTAAACAATCCTCGTTCATAAATATAAATCTGGAGAATCAACAATCTCTTAAGTTTTTTGTTATATGAATTGATGGACCGATTATTAGGTCACTATGTGTATGATTGTCTCAAGTTATAAAAACAACTTGACTCAAGTTGGGGAAGTGTGAGCCATTGGATTTGATTCAATGGCTCAAATCAAAAGAACTTCTTTTGATTTAAGGCATTAAATCAAATCGAATAGCTTACAAACCTCCTTGAGTCAAGTTGTTTTTACAACTTGAGACAAGCCTTACCCATCCACATTATATTTAGGGGGCTAATGCCTTTCATGTTTCACCAAATAATATCAGTTTTTAGTGTACTTTTTTTAAAACCTTTTATTAAAATGCACCTTATTACAAAATCAAATTGCCCACCACATAAAAGCCAAATAATATAAAACCTTGTATCTCTATCTTAATTCTTTGTGTACGCTAAGTCTTTTGTTAAAAAATAATAATAAATAAATAAATTATTCTCCGTCCTCTAACATCTTGGTTCCGCCACTAGTGTGTATGTAACATTGGACTATTATAATGTATGTATGATAAGGTATGCAAATTAAGAATTTCACCACTAAAACAATGTAAAATGTGGTGTTATTCTCTTCTTACGGTTTATCCAATTTGTTAGTTAAACTTGTAAACTAATCTAAATTTTAAGCATAATATGTCCAAGACAAGGTTATTCCTGTCGAGCAATGTGACTTCTTTTTGTTAATGAGAGACGCACATATCAACCTACACCTCAGGGACGGACCTATTATTTCCAGAAAAATGTTGAACAAATCTTTTTATAAAGATCTTGAACAAATTTTCTTTTATCATAAATACTAGAAGTTTGTATAATAAAGAATTTTTGAGCTAAACTAAATTGTATTATAAGAAAAGAAAGTAGCACAAATATATTGGGCGGGGGTTTGCACAATATATAGACGACATACTTTGTGACCCAGAATCCAGTGTGATCCGTGCCACATCCGGCCCAAGTGGGTCTCTTTGTGACTACAGATCCTCCTGATGCTGCTATGTCGATGACATACCTCTATATGACTCCTTATACAAACCAACAAAATTACTTTGTTTACTCTAATTGGGCTAGTTGGACTAGTTGATCTAATTATACTATATACTAAAAGTCAGGAACGTACTGTAGCAAAACATTGTAGTAGCTACAATTGACAAAACACTTATCGTGTGCAATTTGGTCCCTAAAATATAACTATCTTTGCAAGCTAGGTCTTTCGGGGACTAACGATGTAACACACCGAGAACTTTAGGGCTTTTTCGTAAAAAAAAACATGTTATTTCCATAATTAATTTTAAAAATAGTCTTTGGGTTTATCGGTCTTTTCAAATTTAGTCCTTAATGAATAACTTTAAAAAAACTTAGCATCGCATTCTCATGACAACACGAACCCTCCGACTCCTTAATACTATAATTCGAATCCTATAAATTCTACTGTAATAACTTAACAAAAAGTAAGATAGCACCATTGTTTGTAGCAACATGTTTGACAATATATACGGGTTAAATATAGAAAGATGCTATTTGTATGGTTAAATGAAGAGATCACAACAAAACTAAAAGCGAGAAGAATGCGAATAAATTTAGTCGCACATTTCAAATAAGAGGTGGAATTTTAAAGAAAATACACTGTTTTTGTAGTGCATATATATAAATATGTGATTATAATTCATTCTCACTTTTTATTTTAATTTTTTTTCTTATTTGATTCTAACTCTAGTCGAATAAATATAGTCAATGATCTTTATTGCATGCTACATTGAATCACACAAACGTATGTACGTATAAATATAGTCAATGATCTTTATTGCATGCTACATTGAATCACACAAACGTATGTACGTACTCTAACATGTGCTACACACATACACATGCATCACATTGATTTAATATATGGTTCATATACATACACAAAAGCTTGACATGTAGAAGATCAAAAGAGAGCAAAAACGGCAGTTGCTACCAAAGTGAGCATCATACTAACACTATTTTCACTTATTTTTCTGAAAAATGCTAGAGCCACAAACAAATTTCCACAACGAGCTCCCACAAAATGAGATGGCATGCCATAATTGGGTTATAAATGGAAAGAGAGAAACTACAAAATTATAAGCCAATCATGGATTGACACATTCTTTGTGAATGTTTTTTGGTTTAGTTTTGTGGTTATCATCGCTCTATTTTCTTGTTATTTACTTGTCACGTATCGATCAAAATCATGATCTTCAATCTATCACAAATTTGCCATTGTCATCAACCTCGAGGCGTTTGCAAGATGAAGAAGCTCTGTCGAAGATCAAGGTGTTGGAATTATATAACATGACATTCAAATAAATAACCACAAAACATCAAAGTATTCAAGCGGAAGCGTATAAGATTTATTAATGAACAATTAATTAACATAAAAGAATATGCGTACCTTTTGTTGATTCTAGTCGAACAAGAATCAAATCCACAAACTAGCAATGGAAGAACTCTAATTTTATTTAATTAGGATTATATGAATTACCCCTTACCGTTTTGTAATTCAATCCAAGAATAATAACAATAGTGTGTTATTACTACGTTCTTGTACACGTACTAAACCGAATTAAAGTAATGCTAGTTTTGATAAAACAAATAACTTGGTTTATTGGAAAGAGTGATGGATCGATCCCAGAGGGTTGCCGATCGGTTTTGAGACAAAGAAACACACACAAAACGTTTTTAGGGTTTAGCAATGAATACAAGAGATGCAAAACAAGACCCTAGCCTTGTATATATACCCAACTAAACTTGGTGAGCAAGTTGTGTCTTTGTTTCCTTTTTCTTGGCGATCGGTGCATCACATCCCCAAGGGATTTAGGAAACTTCAAACTTTGCAATCTAGTCCTTTTCCAAATACCTTTAACGCCGTTAGTCCATTACATTAATTAATTAACGTTCGTTAGTTATTTCGTTTAATCAATAAATAAATACAACGTCTTATATTTAATTATTAACTTTAAATTATCATACGTAAAGTGTGCAATCCGTAGTCTCGAGTTCGATCCTAACTCACGTCTACTAATTTATATCCATAAAACTAATAGCTCCCACTTGGATATATCTTAATAGAGTGATCACATCGGTTAGCGTCTAGCAACACGATGTCTCTAGTACAACTCGAGTAAGGCTCCTGGAAAACCTTTTAATGATTTCTCATTATTATTATCCTTTTGTTTCTAATACCATGTTAAATAAAGATATGGAATTAAGTCATTCTTTATAAAACTATTATGTTTCTCGTTGTAAGTGATTGACCAAGATTACCAATCATCTAAACATATTTAGGGGAGATTTGGGTGCGGCCGCACAAACATTTTGTCAACCCTACGAGGGGCCCAGTAGTATTAAACTCCAAATAAATTTGAAGGAACAAATTCTATCTTGACTACAAGAATAACCCACAAACTTTGTAACATTTACGAAAATAACCCTTATGACTACCGATTCGTATAGCGTTAAGTTGCTTCACGTAAATGCACTACATTCATGACACTTATCCGGTATCTCAAGTCCGAGGATAACTATTCACAATTTACTTATAACAATATCCACAAATTAATTATGTAGTTGGGATAAATCCTATATTCAATTCATTGAATATCATCCGAAATTGGTATGCATTCTCATCAATATACTTTCAAGTATATTCTACCACATCTCTCAGATTTGTCTTAATTTAATGATACTCCCATATCATTAATCGACAACGGATATTTAGAATAACTTAGTTACTCATGTATTAAACATGCAAATATAAGATAACAATATTATAAATGAAAATAAACATAATCCAAATTTATTTCATCAAAATAATAAATGTTTTACAATATCCTTTATCCAAATACTAATCACAGTTATGCATGAAACTATTAGCTAAGCGAAGTCCAATTCCATTGGCAAGTCAATAAGCTTGTCTTTAGCTAAAGCCTTAGTGAAAGGATCACTAAGTTATCATCTGTGTGAACCTTGATGATTTATTTCACCTTGGCGGACTTGTTCCCGAACATAGTGATACTTAGTAGAAAATGCACGGTGCCTTTCATGACTCGTGTTCATTGGCAAATGTGATTGAAGCGAATTGTCACAATACATATCAATAGGTGATTCAATTGAAAGCATAACACCAAGCCACGAAATGAATTTCCTAATCCAACGACCTCCATTGCGACTTCAAGGCGACTATGTATTCGACCTCTGTAGCGAGACATCGCATCGTACTACGCTTCTTGCTCTTCCGGTCAATTGCTCCTCCATTGATGACAAAGACATAACCCGTCGAGACTTCAGTATCATCTTTATCATCTTGCCGGGACGCATCACGGTAACTTTGTAATACCAAGTTACGTATGCGGATTTCCTCCATACACTAAAAACATATCTTCGTATTCACGAGATACTTGAATCGTTTAACAACAATCCGATGAAGTTCACCGGATTACATTGATATTGATTGGTCATGTTTTGAGCGACGCCACATCGGCCTTGTGCATCTCACATCATACATAATAGATCCTACATGAAGCATAAGGAACTTTCGCATGCGTGCCTTCGGCGGTGTTGAAGCACACATATCGCTACATAAGACATGCTTTACTTCCATCGGCAAATATCCTTTCTTGGAATTTTGCATATTGAATCTCTTCAATATTTTATCAATGTAAGCGCTTTGACTTAAACCAATTAACCGCTTTGACCTATCTCGGTAGATCTTGATTCCCGAATGTATGCGACTTCTCCTAAATCCTTCATGGAAAAACACTTCCCAAGATATGCCTTAACATTTTTCAAACTTGGAATGTCTTTTCCCATAATTAATATGTCATCGACATAAAGAATTAGGAAAATTACATCACTCCCACTAACTTTGTGATATACATGGCTCATCAAGATTTTGAATAAATCCATACCTTTTGATTTCTTCATCAAATCTTTTATTCCATTTCCTTGATGCTTGCTTCAATCCATAAATGGACCTTTGAAGTTTGCATATACGGTTTGGAAATTGTGGATTCACGAACCCCTCGGGTTGCTTCATATAGATGTCTTCATCTAGCGACCATTTAAGAAGGCGGTTTTGACATCCATTTGCCATATCTCATAGTCATAGTATCTTGCTATAGCTATGAGAATTCTAATAGCTCTAATGTCCGCTCTGGGAGAAAAAGTTTCCTCGTAATCTATGCCAAAAGTTTGAGTAAAACCTTGCGCAACTAGGCGAGCTTTATGAGCGTGTATATTGCCATCCATGTCGGTCTTAATCTTATAGAGCCACTTACTTCCAACCACCTTGGCGTTTGGAGGTAAATCGACCTCTACCCAGACTTCATTTTCTCTCATGGATTGCATTTCCCATTCATTGCAACCGCCATTTTCCTTATCGGGACTTGCCATGGCAACTTTATAACTAGTAGGCTCTCCAAGATCTCCTAACATAGTTTCCTCAACCTCTACGTTAAGACATAGGCGTTCGGTGCACGCGTATTCCTTACGGATCTACGGACGGAATCACTTCAACTTCGGTGGAGGACCCGGACTATCGTGTTCTAGGAAATGCGTTAGTGTTTTCGAAGGTAATGCATCTTGTTGATCATCTTCCGGATCATAAACTCTCCCATTGAATTCTTGAGATACGAGATCTCTTTCAAGAAAATCTCCATACCTAGCAACAATTACTTTATTTTCGGTTGGATAGTAGAAGTAGTAACCCATAGTTTCCTTAGGGTATCCTACAAAGATACACTTTACGATCTTTGTTGGAGTTTATCTGTTGAGTCACGTCTAACATACGCCTCAACCCCGGACCTTTAAATAAGACAAGTTAGGAGCTTTACCATGCCATATTTCATATGGTGTCTTATCAACCTTCTTTGTGGGAACCATATTTAGAATGCGAACAAGCGATTCCAAAGCATAATCCCAAAAGGATAAAGGTAGAGTGGTAAGATTAAACATAGATCGTATCATGTCCAACAATGTACGATTTCTTCTCTCGATACACCATTTTGTTGTGGAGTATATGGAGAAGTGAGATTTTGGACAATTCCATTCTCACTAAGTAATCTTTAAACTCTTGGCTTAGATACTCGCCTCCTCTATCGGATCGAAGAGCTTTAATCTTCTTTCCCAATTGCGGTTCTACTTGACTTTGAAAACCTTAAATGTTTCAAACACCTCATGTTTATGCTTAAGTAAATAAACATAACCATAACGGTGAAATCATCAATAAAGGTTAAGTAGCTAGCACCTTTCTTTGACACATGTCTAAGTGGTCCACACACATCGGTATGAATAAGACCAAGTAGATCGAAGCCTCTCCATATTGCTATGAAAAGGTTTCTTCGTCATCTTCCAAGATATGCATGACTCACATTTATCAAATGATTCATCATTGATATTTTGCAAAAGCCCTTCTTGTTGCGACTTATGCATGCGAGCCTTGCCTATATGAGCAAGTCTACAATGCCAAAGATAAGAAGAATTCAAGTCTAACTTTATCTTCTTGTTAATGCTAAACATCGAATTATTATTATTGTTAGATTCATTTCCAATCACATCAATTTCAAACACACCATTCACGATGAATTGCTTTAAAATAAAAACACCATTTAAAGAAACATCAATTCCATTACGTGAAATAGTATGAGTAAAACCATCATCCAACAAAAGCGAAAGGAAACAACACCTCTAATTATAGAAGGTGCGTAATGAAAATTGTTCAATAACGATTACTAAGCCCGAAGGCAATACTAAACTAAACGTTCCTATGGCTTCAGCAATTTGCATGTGCACCATTTCCCACGTGCGAGATATTGCTCCCCATAGGCCGACTTCCTTTCCACTCTAAACCCACAGTGTATTACAAATGTGAATACCACATCCGATTATCATATACCGAGAATTTTTATGATTTAGAGTAAACAATTCAATGACAAATAAATTACACGAAGAACCGCGCCCATGGACCCTTCGTACTTCGTTTTATTTGCCCGCAATTCATCAAGATAGAGAGCACAGTTTCTCTTCCAATGCCCAACGCTCTTACAGTGGTGGCATGCTTGATCCTTTTTAGGATTTTCCTTCCTAGGAGTAGGGTTCTTCTTGGGTTGTGGTTGATAGGCCATCACTTGTTTGCCTTTGTCAACCTTTCCCTTACCCTTCCCCTTCTTGTTGTTCGCACGCTGCGGTTTTGGCTTATTAATCCTTCCACCCTGAATAGCAAGTACCTGGGCAGTAGGAACCTTTTGAGGCAACCCTTTCTCATAGTCAATTAGCAATGCGTGTAGGTCGATGAATCGTCTTCCCACGCATTGCATATTGAAGTTTCGACAAAACCATTAAAATCCTTGTTAAGGGATCTATTAATCGATTCACGACCATGTCATCATCATAAGTTTTGCCAAGTGCCTTTAGGTGGTCCATGTAACCTTTCATTTCCAAAGTACATGAGCACTTACGGGTTTACCCTCTCCCGCCCTACTGGTTGTGTAATCGTCGGTCAAGTCATAAATCTCGACGAAGAAGCGGTTTCTCAAACATAGTTCAAGTTCATTGAGCATATTATATGGAAATAATGTTCGAACTGCTTTGAAGAGAGATTCCATCGTTCCCAACATAAGACAAGCCACATCATTATGACGCTTATACTCAAGTTGCCAAGCGTCCTTTTGAGCTTGAGTAGCATCGGGACCGGTTGGTTGTTGAGCGAGGTTCATAAAGATATTTCAACCGGTCAAGAACTCTAGACAATTCTCAAAGAGCGGTGCCAATCATTGAAATTCTTGGAGCGATCAACTTTTCTCGATCAAAAACTTTTGAACGCAGAACTTAGTGCGATGTTAGTGTTATCGTTATTTTGAGCCATTTCTACGAGAAAAAGTTCAAGTATTAGTATTTTTGATAATACAATTTTTCAAAAAAATAAAATATACCCAACGGTAATATAAACATATAACCATATAATTTTCTCGAAAAACTAGGATCCAAATTATCATAGGTTCATTACATCAGTTGATCTGCTAGTAACGAAAGCATATAATAAGGTAATCTGTCGAACATTAATTGGCAAACAATTTCCAACTCCTAGATATTATGGAATTTATATTTTCCAACGCTATTGCAAATATAAACATGTTTCATCCCATCTTATGCCATGAGTCCAGATCTCACTTACTACTCAATTTAAGTGTCTAACTTAAAGAACTGCAAATATGTCCATGTAAGGTCTGACTTTACATAGAGATTTACCTCTCCATCACAATCTAGCCAAGTACTGTCATGACGTAAATTGCAACTTCAAGTGTTCCTTTTAATTAGATGGCATAAAACTTAATTTAAAAGGGTACTAGTTTTGATTTTATGTGGTCAAATCAAATATGTACAAAGATGTCATGCATTCATCTTGTAGCATAAATTTAATAAAAACCTTTTATTACCAATTCATAAAGATCAAATTATCAAAGTTTTGATTGAGGTATTGGGTTCACCAATCAAGGAATTTAGTGTTAATTATCATCCATTATACCGTACTTTTGCATAAGTGTAAACACTTAGTGTTTCGGTAATTACCACCAAAGTGGCGCATGGAATTAAAACTAATTCGCCTTAAGATGAGTTTGCACATTTTATGGCTTACTAAGTAGCTCCATTCGAACTTCAGAGGCGAGAGGACCGTGTAAGCGTAAAAGCATAACCTTAGACATCCTTTCGGTGTGATTGTCGCACTTCTTTATTAACCCTTTATAGTTCATTCTAATGGGTGAGCCGTTCGGTCATTTGTACCAAAGTCACCAATCAATTAAACTATTGAAAACTTAACTCTTCCAAAACAAATCAAATTTCGCCATTGTTTAGTCCGTATTATTTTCTATTCAAAATTACCCTTTGCTTAAACTGTCGCACATAATAAACAAACAAGTAATACCAATAAAAATAAACTACTAAAAACAATGCACATAATAAACAATTTATACGTGTAAACAAGTAGCCACATGCAACTTATTCGATAAAACCCTATTAATAATCAATATCTAGGTTAAATTAATGTATATATTAATTTAGGGTTTTCACCCAACAATAGAAAGTGAGCCACATACATCGAAGAATCGATTACGTAAACCCTTAATTAATAATATACCAAATTGCACATAATTGATTCATTAATATATATAATTGAGTCTTCCCAATTCAAGATTTATCGCAAATAAATATATTTTAACAATTAAACAATATCAAAGTAACTTATCCATGACTAACATGCATGTATAATCATGGATATATCATAACAATTATACACATAGTCACAAGATCGCATATAAAAATTCCATGACACATAACAAATTATTCATGAATTAATCACGTAACTAATATATTAATTCTAGGTTTCAATAAGGTTAGCAAACAATTTTCAAAACCCTAAAAATTTTAATGTGTCGAATACAAAAAAAATATGGGGAACGCCCCAAAAAAAATATAATCGACCCAAAAAAATAATAAACATAAACCCTAGATTAACATATCAAACAACAAACAATTATTTGTTTTATTACGCGTTTATGTAATTAATTACTCATTAAAAACCAATGACTCGTGATGCCACTGTTGGAATTATATAACATGACATTCAAATAAATAACCACAAAACATCAAAGTATTCAAGCGGAAGCGTATAGGATTTATTAATGAACAATTAATTAACATAAAAGAATATGCGTACCTTTTGTTGATTCTAGCCGAACAAGAATCAAATCCACAAACTAGCAATGGAAGAACCCTAATTTGATTTAATTAGGATTATATGAATTACCCCTTACCGTTTTGTAATTCAATCCAAGAATAATAACAATAGTGTGTTATTACTACGTTCTTGTACACACGTACTAAACCGAATTAAAGTAATGCTAGTTTTGATAAAACAAATAACTTGGTTTATTGGAAAAGAGTGATGGATCGATCCCCTAGAGGGTTGCCGATCGGTTTTGAGACAAAGAAACACACACAAAACGTTTTTAGGGTTTAGCAATGAATACAAGAGATGCAAAAACAAGACCCCTAGCCTTGTATATATACCCAACTAAACTTGGTGAACAAGTTGTGTCTTTGTTTCCTTTTTCCTTGGCCGATCGGTGCATCACATCCCCAAAGGATTCCGGAAACTTCCAAACTTTGCAATCTAGTCCTTTTCCAAATACCTTTAACGCCCGTTAGTCCATTACATTAATTACTTAACGTTCGTTAGTTATTTCGTTTAATCAATAAATAAATACAACGTCTTATATTTAATTATTAACTTTAAATTCTCATACGTAAAGTGTGCAATCCGTAGTCTCGAGTTCGATCCTAACTCACGTCTACTAATTTATATCCATAAAACTAACACAAGGTATTTCTCTTTTCATCTCCTTGTTATATGTCTTTCACATATCAACTCATTTATTTATACGTATTGGGTAATATGATTTTCATATGCATTTGTTCATTGGCAGAACGATATTATACTAGCGAATATTGAACAAGAGTTATCTAGAGCACGAGGCCGAATTCTCAAAGCAACTGTTGAGAAAACCTTGGCCTCGAACCAGACGAGTGAGAGTTTTATGTCCAATGGAAGTATCTACAGGAATCCCTTCGCGTTTCTCCAGTTAAGTGTTCAAAATGTTACTTTCTCAAAAAAAATTCATTTGATCTTTCATACAATTTTTTTTCTCTAGAAAATAGTTATATTTTCTTGTAAGAAATATTCTGTGTCTAAACTCTTTTATTGATCTTTATCTCTAAAATTTCTTGCATATAAAAACTATGATCACATCCAATATTTAACATGAAACCTGATTTTTCTTAATGATAAAACAATAGAGATATATATAGTTACATGATTTAATTTCAATACTAAAGCTTTGTTACTTGTTACTTGTTAGTTGTAAGTTGTAACAAAACGTAATGGGACAAATTTCATCTACAAATTGTTGAAACACAGAGGGATGCCTTCATATATTTTAGAGTTGATCTTGTGCAAAGCTGCAAATGGATTTTTAGTTTACTTGATCGATGCGCAAACAACGAGGTGCTTGTGACCTTGCGTAGTGAAAAAAATCACCATTGCCATTTACCACCACAAACGAAAGTTGAACATCAGAACATGTGTTTGCCTAGTGGTATAACTTTTACTAACCAACTTTCTATGCGGAGTAAAATTACAACAGTCACTTAATGACCGGATTCGGGACTTGGTGTTAGATTAGTAAAACTGCATGAATCAACAGTAAATTTAGGTACCTGTTTTTTTCTTGGTAAAAGTTATTTGTACACCGACTACACTCAATCCCACATCGTTCAAAGGAAGAAAATGTTATTCGTTAATATACCCCACTGTATCTCACTCAAATATGTGTAAAGTGATAGTGTATTTCATGTATCATTTAGGTAATCATTAGTTGAAGAAAATTAATGAACTATCGATGTATGAAAGACACAACACTTTATACGTTTTTCTTTTTGTGTTTTTTCTCCACAAACATAAAAACCAAAGAAATTTTATACGTTTTTCCTTTTGTATTTTTACTTTTTTTCTCCACAAACATAAAAACACTTTATACATTTTTCTTTTTGTGTTTTTTCTCCACAAACATAAAAACCAAAGAAATATATCTTCTTTTCGTGTTTTTTCTCCACAAACAAAAACCAAAGAAAGATATCTCTTCTTGTAGGAATTTTTTAAAGAAAATTTGCATTTATGTGACTTAAAATGCTACTTATTTACAACTTAACTCAACTTTGTCGAATATAAGATATCTTTTTTGTAAGAATTTTCTTAAGAAAATTTCCATTTATGTGACTCAAGATGCTACTTATTAAAATTGACTCAACTTTGTGGAAAATTGTTGAATCTGTGACCCAAATAAGTGAACTAATGAAATTACCATTATGAAGTGTGACACTTTCTTTCATACAAATAACACCACTAACGTCTTTTAATCTCATATAAGTAAAATTATAAAGTTTCTCATCAATTAGGTTACACCAATAAACATTTTTTTTTATGTTCCTCAAATTGATATTGATTTTAAACCCCTTCCTCTCACACTCATTCTTTCCTTCGTCCCTCATCATATGTAATCATCCCCATCAATTTGCATTTTACCTCAATCCTCCTTCCATACACTTTCAAAAATTTTATTATTTTTACCGACTTATTCTTTCAATCTCTTAATCTTCTTCGTTGATTTATTTTTGTAATTCAAATTTGGAGATCTTCGAATAGAACAAATTGAGTTTTAGTTACAAAAATAAATACTTGTAAGTTATGCTTTGTAAATTGTATAAAGTTATATCTCTAGAAAGTCAAGTAAAATCAGTACATGTTTTTGTTTGTTAGTGCTTCACTACTACATTTTCCACTTAGTTGTCGCTATAATTCGATTTTGTCGTTGCTATAAATTACAACGACGACACGTGGTTTCAATAAATTCCGTCTCCATATATTAGTCGATAAAAGTTTTGGCAACCATAACTTTTATTTTTAGCGACCACCGGTCTGATTTGACTTTTGACTTTTTGACTTTCGGCTAAACTTCTATGACAAAACCTTTAGCGACTACATGTGGTTGCTAAAAGTTTGGTGAGTATGTGACTGCCTCTATTAGTTACGACCTTTAGCCGCTACATGTGGTCGTTAAAGGTCTATTGACTATTTGACAGCAACTATAAGTTATATTCAAAGTTAAAGTTTTAATATGGACTCGGTTTGTCATGGTTGGTATAGTCAAAGTCAAAGTCAAATGTATGTTGACTATAATGTCGTCTTTATAGGTTATAGTCAAAGTCAAAGTTTTAATATATACTTGGTTTGTCGTCTAGCGACCTTTAGCGACGATTTGTCGTCGCTAAGGTTTTGGTCAGGGGCTAAGAAAGTGGGTTATTCGTCGTTTAGTGAACCTCGACATCCGTCGTCGCTATAGGTGCCCCCGCGAGAAGTCCAAATGGGCATAGCGCTTTACAAAATTCTGAATACAATATGACTTTGCTTGAGATAATTGGCATTTAGAAAAAAAAATTGTAGATCAAGCAATATAACACAAACATGGGTCTAAGTTAGAATAAGCAGCATCTAGAGTCACACAAATGCAAATTATTTTTATTATTATTTTTTTATTTTATTTTTTTTAGAGAGAGATCCGATAGAATTTACCCAAGGCCAGTAAACTCTCACAATTTCTTTTGCACTAAAATAATAATAATAATAATAATAATAATAAAAATATAAATAAACCTCTAACCATGATAAAGCACATTATATAGTCACCCTTGAAATATAAGGCAGTTGCATTGTTAGCCCTCTAACTAATTCAACTTTTGATCATTCAGGAGTCATACCCAGATGATGAAGACATTCAAGATATGGGTTTATAAGGAAGGAGAAGCTCCTTTGGTGCATCATGGTCCGATGAAATATGTATATAGTGTTGAGGGTGACTTCATCGATGAGATGGAAAGAAAAGGAAATCCTTTGGCGGCTAGCCATCCCGATGAAGCACATGCTTTCTTTATTCCTATAAGTGTGACCAACATCGTTTACTACCTTTACAAGCCGGATGAAGTCCACGACTTTGATAAACGGATGCAAGCAATAGTAGAAGACTACATTGGCATCATCGCAGAAAGGTATCCTTATTGGAACCGTAGCAATGGAGCTGATCATTTCTACGTTTCTTGTCATGATTGGGTACGTGCTAGATAACTAAATATGCAGCATAACTAATCTATACCATACGAATTTATTGACTAATTACAGCCTTATATGTGATGTATAATAGGGGCCACATGTTTCAAAAGGAAATCGTAAACTATTTGAGAATCTCATAAGAGTTCTTTGCAATGCCAACAAAACAGAAGGTTTCTTTCCAAGGCGAGACGTGTCAATGTCAGAGATAAACGGGCCTTTCAACAATATCCCAAGCGTAAGTAGTGGCAAATCACCTTACGAACGTTCTATCTTGGCATTCTTTTCAGGTAAAATCCGTGGTCCTATACGAGTTAAGTTGTTCCAACATTGTGGAAACAATGAAGACAATGATATTCAAGTTCACCCTCACCTTCCAAAAGGTCAAAACTACACCGAGTTTGTAAGTCGAAGTAAGTATTGCTTATGTCCTAGTGGTTTTGAAGTTGCAAGTTCTAGGTTAACAGACGCAATCTATAGGGGATGTGTTCCTGTTATTATCAAGGATCAGTATGTTTTACCATATAGCGATGTGCTGGATTGGAGTCAATTTTCTGTACAAGTACCCGTGGATAAGATTCCGGATCTTAAAAGGATTTTGCTAGAGATACCATTTCAAAAGTATGTAGAAATGCAAAAAAGGGTATTAGAAGTGCAACAACACTTTAGGCTTAACCTTCCGGCTAAAAAATTCGACGTCTTTCACATGATTCTTCATTCTGTGTGGCTAAGAAGACTTAATGTTCAATTGACTGGATTCAGCTAACTGTGATGGCAATATTTGTTGTACCACACCATTGACATACTGTAAACTTTTTATACACGTTACAAAGTAGAAGAACAATCATATTTTCATAACTTTATTCGGTTAGATTGTAATATATTTTATTTTTGTTCGTAAAAGCCCCTGGACCATAATATATCAAGCCTGTTACTGAAGCCCACTATTGTAAACAAAGCCTCTCCATGCGATAGTGAAACACATCATTTAATCACCAACATTAACAAAGGTAAATAAACCATTTACCATTCATGCTCACATGTTGGCATAGAACACATAATGTGATACTAGCTGAATTCCCGCGCAATGCGGCGACAAAAGAGAAGAAAAGTTTTTGTTGTTAGTGGCTATAGACGAAAACACCAAGGATGTGTTGTAGTTGTCCAATTTTAAGACGACGGGAAAAGTATTTCAAAAAATTAAAATTGTGCAATATTTCTTGCTCGTTAACTTTTATCTAAATCTAACACAGAGTAAATAAAATAATATTATTTTAAAATAAATAAAAAGTAAAATAAAACAATACTAATATTTTTTTTATAAACTCGTGATATTTAACGCATGTTGTAAACCGACTTTAATGGACCTTCATATACTTTTAATATTAATTTTGTAACTTTCAAAAATCATTAACCTAAAGAAAAAAAACATAAGAAAGCAAGTGTGCTTAATAAATAAAGAAAGATAATTTACATACTTTTTGCATGGGTTTTTCACCGCTAAAACAATGTGAAATGTGGTGTTGTTCTCTTCTTAATTATGTGAGTCGGAATTAAAGAAAAGAAAATGAAAGGAAGTAAAGTGAAGATATTTACTTCACATTGTGTTCTTGAGTTTTCTTAAAAGAAAATGAAATGGAAGTAAAGTTAGGCTTATTTGTGTGATTTTGGAAGTAAATGGTTTCCTTTCAAAGTGGTAGGAAAAGGAAGTAAAGTGTTTACTCTCACTTTACTTCCTTTTCTTTAATGAAAACCGAAAGTAAGTGTTGTCCATGCACGAAATTTACACATGATTCAAATCTATTTTAAAATTTTAGTTTAATATATGGATATAAGAATTTATCCGTATTTAATGTTTTGTAGATATAAGTACAACTAGCAGAGTAGCAGGGTACCCGCGCGATGTGGCGGCGGGTACCCTGAAATAAAAAATTTCAATAAACCGTGATTTATAATCTAAAACGTTTTATGTGACAATAAATTTGCGAATGCCAAAAGTTTCATGTCGCATATTTCAACTATTTAGAATACAATATGGTACTCGCGCGTTGCGGCGGCGGGTATCAAGTAATAAAAATTTCGGCAAAAAATGTTTTCAATTTTATGTTTTCTCTTACAATAACTTTATCAATAGCGAAAATATAATAAGTTTGAGTAACTTTTAAAAAAGTGATGGATAATATCAAACTAATTCATATAAAAACAATTGAAAGTGGCGTGATTTTGCGTCGCGATAGTCAATAATGTTATGGGGTTATGGTCAAATTAGTTGATAGTAGTTCAGAATATGAAGTAAGTAAAACATTTTTTTATGAAATATATATGTAATAATCAACACCTCGTAATAAGTAAATAAAATATATTTTGAACATGTTTGTATCATTAATATTGTTTATTACACTTGTCCCATATAGATAAAGATATAAATAAAAGAGTGCTTATAATGTATACATCTTATAAAGTATATATTTATCAAAATGTTTGTATCATTAATATTATTTATAACACTTGTCCCACAAAGATAGATGATATAAATAAAAGAATGCTTATAATGTAAAGAAAACTTACATGTTTAAGCAATCATTTAGAGTTATCCATGAAAAGTAGAATAATTAATATACTAATATATTAATCATTTGTCTCAAAAAAAACTATCCCGATTTTTACAAAAAAACTGTTTTTTACTTTTGTGGTTAATTTTATTTAAAATTATTCAAAATATATTTAGATTGGTTCTCGAAACACTCTCACGATATAATAATAGTTTTGGAAATTTGTAGTTTTGCATGCATTTTAAAATCATATTCATTTATATGTACATTTTTTCATTAAAACTATACTAATTCAAAAAGAAATAATAAATGAAGCATTAAAATGTTATTGTGGGACTTTCTTGAAATTATATTAGCTAATAAGGTTTGTTTTTTCTAAAATAATCTACAACGTTTACTTTCTGTAAAACAATTTTTTTATTTTTTTTAAAACCGACAATTAACTATATCACAATATACAACTACAAACTATTTCACATGTTCTAATCAGGACTTGAATTTGAACCCACGATAATTGGGTTGTTGAGCTTCTCTCACAAGGGATACCAATGAGACACAATCCTTTTGGTTACTTTTTGTAAAACAATATTCTGAGCTAAAAAATATAGTCTTTCATGATATATGCGTTTTGTTTATTATTCAAACCATAAATATATACTTCACATAATGATAGAGTTTAAAATTATAAATATTAAAAACAAAAGGATTAAAGCGGAGCTTTTATAAGAAATATGGTTTCAGAAGAAAAAAACACAATATATGGGTCCTACACACTTTCATACATCTTTGGGTTTGTCTTCTTACCAAAATTTTGTACTTAATTTTCTCAATTAAAGCATAAACTTAAGCTCTTTTTCCTTTGAAAACTTAAAGATTTTGATTCTTGTCATACTGAAGTTACATTCTTCTTTCTAAATCCTTCAAAAATGAGTTTATAACTAGAAGAAGTTTCAAAAATCGAAGGCCCCTAAAAGATGAAGGCCATGTGCGGTTGATCACGCCGCACATGCTTAAATCCGACTCTGTTCTTAACCTTTGTGACATACCTACCAAACATATCTTTGACAAAACCCGCAATACCATCATGACTAGGAGTAGGAATATTTCCAGTAGCATCAGGTGGTTTTTCCTTTTTAGCACGTTTGGATCCTTCTTGGTGCTCATCTTCTTCTTCTGTCATAAAACGCCTTTTGTTCCCCATTTTATCAGACTTCACTTCTTCATCTTCATCGTATTTAACCCTTTTCGATTTATTGGACAATTCACTTAAAGTTTCTGCTTTGGTATCACCACCGCCATTGCTGCCAAAAGTTTTGGCGGTAGTTGGTGGTTTGTTGTCATCATCGACTTCAGAATCTAATTTCGGGTTTTCTTGGTTTTTGTCCTCCTAATCATCAACATTAGTAGCAAATGTGGTTTTAACACGTTTTAATCCATTTTGATGCTCTCGTTCTGCTGCTGCTGTCATAATATGCCTTTTATTCCCCCAGGATACTCCTAAACCCTTACTTGAATTACCAACTAAACCCTTGCCATAATCATGTTCATCAACACCGTTACCACCTTCATCTTCACCAGATTTAGTACCACCACCAACTTCATCATCAGTACTCAAAACCCTCTTAGTTCAAGCCATTGAGTTATTACCAGATACTCCCAAACCCTTGCCCGGATTACCAACTAAACCCTTCCCGGACTCATTCTCCATGGAGTTAACAGTACCATCATGGTCACCTGGATTCAACTTCCATATCATCATTGGTGCCCATAACCCTTTTCGTTTTAATGGAAGCTTGCTTTGGTATCATCATCCGCCTTGAGACTTGTTTATCAACGTTCTTGATTTCTTCATCTTTAACGCCGCCTCTTGATCTTTATGATCTTTATTTCTTGATCTTTAACGTTCTTGATTTCTTGATATTCAACATTCTTTGTTTCTTGATCTTTAACGTTTTCGCTTTCTTGATCATTAACCTTTTTCACTTCGATCCACTTCTTCTTTATCATTCATGTTTTCCCCATCTTCTTGATCATTGACATGTCTACTTCTTGATCCACTTCTTCTTTATCATTCACGTTTTCTACATCTTCTTGATCACCAACATTATTAACTGCTTGATTAATAACGTTGTCCACATCTTCTTGATTATTAACGTTTTCCCCTTCTTGATTTTGAACAATATTGTTGACTACTTGATCATTAACGTTTGCCACACCTTCTTGATTTTGGAACCGCAACCAGTTACCATGCTCGTCCCTTACGAAAGCAATGTTTCCCTCGCCATCGTACACAACCCCATCCCATTCGTCGACGTCGTATTGCCACCATTTATCTTCTAACATATCATCTCTTTCTTCTACATGTTCATTAAGAATTTCACCTAAAGTCAGGGCCGTCCGGTGAAATTTGACAGCCCTGTGCTAGATTTTTAAAACGGACCATTTAACATCGGAATTAAAGTATGTGTAAAAATAGTGAACTATAAGTAGATTATGCTTTTGTTTTTATATCGATCAAATGACACATCCAATCTTCTACAAGTTTAAATAAATCTTATATTCTTCAAAGTATAACTATTGAGTTTCTAAAATATTTTATGATGATCTATGAAGTTCTGAATACTTTTTTATAAGATAAGATGTTATTGTAGGACTTTCTTAAAAAATTATATTAGCTGATAAGGTTTGTTTTTTCTAAAACAATCTACAACGTTTACTTTCTGTAAAACAATTTTTTTATTTTTTTAAAAAACGACAATTAACTATATCACAATAGACAACCACAAACTATTTCATATGTTCTAATCAGCCTTGAACCCACAATAATTGATTTGTTGAGCTTCTCTCAAGGATACCAATGAGACACAATCCTTTTGGTTACTTTTTGTGAAACAATATTCTGAGCTAAAAATATAGTCTTTCATGATACATGCGTTTTGTTTATTATTCAAACCATAAACACTACAAGAATTCAGTCGACTACCCACGGAAAGTACCCACAAACATTGATTCGTGGGAAGCTACCCACAAAGTACACACAAATCACCCATGAAGAAAGAATTAAACTGGAATAAACTTTACCCTCAATTTTCCCACTAAATTACCCACCAAAATACCTACACAAATATATTTCGTGTTTAATATGTGGGTATATTATCTCGTTTAAAATATTTGTCACAAATTACCCACGAGTTGAAGTATCATGGGTAATGATGTGGGTAACGTCGTGGGTGAATTTAATTTACCCAAACAATTAACACGTCATTTTGTTTGTGTGTAATTTTACGTTAGTGAATTGTGGGTAAATATGTAAATAATTTACCCGTGCCTTGTTTTCGTGAGGATTTTGTCACGAGTGGCTTTTTTGGGTAATTTTTGGCTAAATATATAAACCTATGACTTTACTCGTGCTTTTTAATTGAGGCTAACTCTTTCTAGTTAAGTTTCCATGGAAATTTTGTATGTTTATAAATAAACATGACATTTCGTACTCCGTGTTTACATGGATATAAAAGTTACGAAGATTATTGTACTTTGTGGTTAAGCTCCGCAATTATTCACATAGTTGTGTTAGACGAGGATATTTAACCCGTGCTTCACAGGGGGCTCAAAACATTTTATTTTGAAATGTCACATCTTTAATCTGTTATTTAATATTGCAGACAAATATATAAATCCAATAACGCTAAACACAACAACAATACATGAACTTAGAAATATTTCTTGCGAAAATAATAATTATAAGATCGGTTTGGTTATTGGTAAAACCCGAAACCCATCCTAACTAATAAACATTTTAGGTGTGGGTTAACTTTCTCAAACTGATTCAATCCATTAATTCGTTTAAAAGTACAACTCAAACATTAAACAGGGGCAATTTCATATCAACACAAAAAACACACCATAATTCCATATTTCCCGACACAAGCTTTTAAAGTATTGTACCTATGCATTGAAAACTTCATTTGAATAAGTATGTAGTTATGATGTTTCTTTTGGGTGTATGTGAAAATTTCCCACTAAATATTATATTTTATGTAATAAGTGGCATCTAATAAAATAAATCTTACACTTTTATGTTTATTTTTCTTATGATATATCATTGACTTTATCAGTGTTTTGTAGTCGTCTATGCCTAGCGTGAAAAGGTTTGAACACTTAGTATCTAATATTCATGATGTTCATCTTAATTATTATTCGAGTTATAAACAGGTTGACCCATCACCCCGTTTAATAAATTTGCATGTGTTATTGTTGAAGTTCTTGGCACGATTTATTAAAGATATCATATTAAGGTCAGGATGTATGAACTTTTCATCCCATTAACCTAAACCTACTAAGCCGGACGCGACATAACACGAATTGCCACCCTCGATTTTATGAGAATTTTATAAGACCAATGCTAATAGTCCGTCATCCCCCAACCAAAGGCACCCCTCGATTGCGTCGCCCCCTAGCTCAACCGATCATGACCGAATCTAAACGATGAAGCAGGTGATTCAGAGGATGTAGAGGTTCATGAGGTTTGACCGATGGGACGTGACATGGCAAATACATCATTAGCCTTCGCTGCTTGTTTGCAAGGATCAGTCTCAATTGATGTTGACCCTGCTTTTTATGAGACGTTGCTCAGTAAATGGCCAGATGTCGCGTCCCATTATTTACCCATTGGCAATAATCAAATGCTTCATATTTAAAAATAAAATAGCAGGAATTTGAATTGCAAAAACTAAAGCTTGAAAAAAGAAGAATGAATGAAAGCAAAGCGGCTTGTTCAACAACGAAAAATTGAAAAATAAAGGCTTGCACACGAGAACAACAAATTCTGTTTCAACATGAACGATATGAATGGCAAAAAAAAGAAAAAAAAATGAAGAAAGACATCATGTACTACACTTCTTCCCATGAGTATTTAACCAGGAAAACACTAGAGAAGTGCTTGGCCTTGAAGTAACAAATCAAGGAGTGTTACACTTTATACTATTAGTTTAAGTTTGTTTTAGTTTTTATCATATTGTTTTTTATTTTAGTTGAATTGTTATCGTAATGTTTTTTATTTTAGTTTAAGTGCTATTGTAATGTTTTTTAATTATAAATTAAACTTTAATTAAAAAAAATACGATCGTTATTGCGGTCACTATTAGCAAATTGTGGTTTATGTGTAATTTTGCAAAAAAAAAGCTGATACAGAGCAGCTGAAGTGGCCACAAAAATTATGATCACCATATAACCATATGACCATAGCTTTTAATGATCTCATTTAAAAATTATATCAAGCTTCTTATCTTAAATAAATGAAATTATGATCACCATATAACCATATGACCATAGCTTTTAATGATCCCATTTAAAAATTATATCAAGCTTCTTATCTTAAATAAATGAATTTATAACATCTTATACGAATTTACTTCTATGCTTATCTTTTTTCCATATAAAACGTCAAATTCAAACTCCTCAAAAAAAATGAAATGTGTTTCAACTTACAACCCGCCTCCAAAACCGAAAGTTGTTCAACTTTTAACCTCCCTCCAAAACCAAAAACCAAAATTTAAACATAATCCACATCTGCCCACTTCTCGGCCACTCTCTATCATTTCTCAAGATGTGGACCGGTTTCGTTTTTTAATTGTCTTCCACCATTATTTCATTTTTCTCTATATGTTTAATTCATATATTTCTTGGTTACGAATAGTTGTGTAAAGAAGATTTCGATGGCAATATATGTTAAGAGCAGTAAGATAGGTTTGCATGAATGGCTTTCGCTGAGAACCTCCGGCATCGTGTGACTTTTCATTGCACAACTTTTCATAAAGGTGCGACTCTATCAACTATTTTTTTTCTTGTTCTATGATGTTCTTACGAGGTCAGAAACATATTTTCAGAATTTCTTTGATTATTCACACTAGTTATAATACCCGTGCACGCACGGGGATTTGAAAATAAAAATTATTCTGTATTAATACTGAATATTGTGTCTTTAAAAGTAATTGCATATAATTATATAGTTATAAATTTCGTGCACGCACCGAAGTTTACACATAAATCAAATTTATTTTAACATTTTAGTTCAATATATACATATATAAGAATTTGCCTATGGAAATTGTGATATAAGTACAACTAATATTTATGCATGAGTTTTTCATTATGCATTAATATCCATTATAATTTGGTAAAATATTTGTAAAAATTTATGTTAGGTAACTCAAGATTTAATTTTATTTTGCTGACAAAGATGTTGATGATGTTATTTAAATTTTACTACTGATATTATGTTGTACACATGATGCAAGTTTAACAACACATGAGTCATTGTTATAAGTACAATCGTGTATATTTATTTTTATATTAAAGTAACCCGTGCTTACAATTTGATAATTATATCCCCGTTTTCAGTAATTTAGTCGTATTTAAAATGTAAACTCGTGTCCACATAGGTTAAACTTTTAAAAATGAAATAAATGAGTCCTTATTGAACGTATATAGTAAAAAAAAAATTGATACTTATATAATCTTAGTCAAATTTATATTTTGTTATTTTAAAACAACATATACATTGTATTTTTTAAGATATAAAGTATAAAGGGTATAAAGTATAAGGGAGTATTTGTTTATAATCCAAAGTTATTAAAAAACATGAAGACTTATAATATTACACTTAACTCTATATAATTTTTAAAAATTCAACTACTAAAGTTTTATTAATCACCTCATCTTTTTTTAAGTTTTTGTTTTCGCAAATTTGACACATATATTTTTATGTGTTTTTTTTATCAACCAAATTTCTTCACAAAATTTATTAAAGTTTGACCAAAAGCAATTTAATTTTGACTTTTATTAACCAATACATCACACGATTTTTGCTTACGTGGCGAAATCGATCTATCCTATTGGCCCAATTGTTTTTTCAATAAGAATGAATTGATAAAATCACTCCGAAATGATGTAATTCCTTTATCATATAAATGATGTTTTAAATATGTATTATTTGACAGACAAATTGCTTGTAGTACTTGTGGAGAATGACAATTTGCTATTGGGACATACATAATTACCATAAACCTTGGCACAAGTAATAAAGAGTTTGATCAAAGGTTCTGTTAATTACGAATACATTTCATACTTTGTTTTGGCTTCTACTAAATGCAAGTTTTATGAGTAATGTGATTCTTGTTACAATTATGACAGGGCCATGAAAACGATTGATTTATAGCGAAAGACCCGCTTAACATACACACAAGGAGAGATGACGCGATGCTTGGACTAGTGATTTTAAATTTTTTGTTTGTTGTCGTAACGAATGTTAGACTTAATAGATTGTACTATGATATATTAAATAAAATCTCACTTTTATATTTCTATGTCTATGTGTTTGGTATTGATTCATGAAATGTGTTATTATAAGAATTTGTAAATTTTGCAAAATCTAAAAATCTTGAGAATTTTCTCGTATGTTAACTTTGTGGGTAAATCATGACCAATAAAATAAAATTATGAAATATTTTCGCCCACGAAAATTAAACACGAGACTATTTGTGGCAATGCATACCCACAACAAAAGACTAAAATACACCGTTGGTCCCTAAACTTGGCAGGGTGCATCGCGATCGACCGAAACGGCCATATTTATCACCATAGGTCCAAAACATGGCCATTAAATGCCAGATTAGTCCTTTGACCAAGTCAAAGTCGGTTTTGTTTTAGAGTCGAGGTATTTTAGTCCATACACATTTATACTTTTATAACACATTTATATTTTACCCCTTCATCTTTCATTCTCTTCATCATCTACCCAATCATTCATCTCCCCAACATCATCATCTCCCCAACAATCATCCTGGAAAAAATCTGTTAATGAACATCTGCACAAGTTGTAATTTCACCAGTTCATATTTTTATCCAATAAAATAACCAGACCCCTTTAGATATTATTATTTCCTCAAAAATTGTTAAGATAAGCCTACATACTCAAACATCATCAAAGATTTTGTAACCTCAACATTAAAAAAAAGGGTATTTTTCTATACAATTACTGGTTTTGCATAGTCTTCATTTCATGGGTTAAGGTAAATTTCTCATAAATACATAATCTTTGTAGCAAAATCTGAACTGGGTCTATGTTAGTTTTCACAAATTCATGGGAAAATTGAATGTTATGTCTGTAGAAATGTCTGCAGTTCCTGTTTATATAAACAATAGATCATTAAATAGTTTCGAGTTTTCGAAACTTCGAGTTATGCCCACCAAGTGTTTAATGAAATGCCATGTTTTATCTTGTTCAAATTCATTGCCTTTAGTATGTTATAAGTCCCAAAATAGGTTGTGTTGTATTAAGTCAGTGTTGAATGATAATAATGGGAATAAAGGGAACCAGTTAGGGAAGAAGGATATTGGTAATTAAGGAAAGGGTTTAAGCTTAGGTTGCAGCCTAGGTTAAGGTTATTGGGTTCCAAGTTGAAAAGGGTGTCGGTTAAAGCGATGTTGAATGATATTGGAGCTTATTTGAGGAAGAATATGAGGAAGGTGACGTTGTCTGGGGTGATTACTGTTGTATTGGGGTTGTGTTATTTGTTTTTGAAGTTGACTGCAATGCCGACTCCTAAAGTTGTGCCGTATTCGGATTTGGTGACAAGTATTCAGAGTGGGTCGGTTATGAAAGTTTTGTTTGAGGAGGGGTCACGGAGGATATATTATGATACGGGAACGTTTGGTGTTGAGGATATGAAAATTTTGGAGGATAAGAAAGTGGAAATAAGTGATAATGACGAAAATATTGTTAAGAGTGATTTAGTGAAGAATAGTCAGATTACGAGTCCGAATGTGATGAGGAAATCTACAAAGACGAAAAGTTCGGTGCCTGAATGGCAGTTCTCGACAAGAAAGATTGATCATGATGAGAGTTATCTTCTTGGTTTGATGAGAGAGAAAGGAATTACGTATAGTTCGTCTCCACAGTCGGTGTTAATTTCGATGAGGAATACATTGATTACTATACTGTCACTTTGGATTCCTTTAACTCCATTGATGTGGATTTTGTATCGTCAACTTTCAGCTGCGAATAGCCCTACAAAGAAGCGGCGGCCTAGCAATCAAGTGGTTAACTTTGAAGATGTAGAGGGTGTTGATACTGCAAAAGTAGAGCTTATGGAGGTAACCATCTATATTTACTTTGTATTTGCTGTTTCTGTGTTAGTTTAAGTTGGTGCCTTGGTATCGTTAGTTGCATTTGTGTTTATATGGACATGAGGACATCAAATAGCCTATTCTCGAGTAACGACATGCTGGAATGCCTTTATAAAATGCCAAGCAGGTAATAACCTAGGAAATCAACTTATGGTTTCAACAACTAATATGAAATTGAACACTTAATGTAGATGTTACTGAGAAGGTATGTCATCGACAATTACCTTTTGAGTTTGTTTCTAGTAGCAAACACAGGCAATGGAGCTGCACAGCAGTTTTGAGAGGGTTGCAGAGAAATGTCTTTGATGGTCTCGGTGAAGAATAATAAATTGTTTTATATGAGCATTCTAAGTTGCAGTGGTTAGTTGCATTTGTGTTTAGCAGAGATAGGTTATGGTTGTTTTTTAACTAATTAGTGGCACGTTCTCATAAGTAAGGGCATATTGCAAGTAGTGTTATAGCTCGATGTCAACTTGGCAGTGCAAATTATTTTATACTCTTGAAAAATGAATTCATCGGGAAGTTAGGATTCTGGTTACGGTGACCATCTTGAGGGTCCAATATTTCAAATATATCTATGAGCAAAACCGAACGAGAACGATACCGAGGGAATAATGTGCAGATGTTCATCAACAGATTTTTTCCAGGATGATTGTTGGGGAGATGAATGATTTGGGTAGATGATGAAGAGGATGAAAGATGAAGGGTAAAATATAAATGTGTTATAAAGTATAAATGTGTATGGACTAAAATACCTCGACTACAAAACAAAATCGGACTTTGACTTGGTCAAAGGACTAATCTGCATTTAATGGCCATGTTTTGGACCTATGGCGATGAATATGGCGATTCGTCCGATCGCGATGCACCCTGCCAAGTTTAGGGACCAACGGTGTATTTTAGTCCACAACAAAATTAATGCGTATTTCCGTGGTATCTTAAGGGATCCCATAGGAATTTTACCCACGAGTTTAAAACAACTACCCACGTAACATGGTGTGGCTAAACTTAGCCATGGACTTAAATATCATGGGTAAACATTTAGCCTCGGAGGTTATACCCATGTACATTCATTTGTGGGCAATCCATGGGTATGCACCAATTACCCACGAGTTTAGCCCTTTTACCCATGATTTGAGGTTGTAGGTATTCGACTGAATTCTTGTGGTGAAATATATACTTCACATAATGATAGAGTTTAATATTATAAATATTAAAAACAAAAGGATTAAAGTGGAGCTTTTATAAGAAATGTGGTTAAAAAAAAATTATAATAATGATATATGGGTCCTACACAGTTTCATACATCTCTGGGTTTGTCTTCTCACTAAAATTTTGTACTTAATTTTATCAATTAAAGCATAAACTTAAGCTCTTTTTCCTTTGAAAACTTTTGATTCTTGTCATATCGAAGTTACATTCTTCTTTCTAAATCTTTCAAAAATGAGTTTATAACTAGAAAAAGTTTCAAAAATCGAAAGCCCCTAAAAAGTAAAGGCCATGTGCGGTTGATCACGCCGCACATGCTTAAATCCGACTCCGCCTAAAGTAACCATTTTTTTTTCTTTGCATGCAAAAGACTAGAGGTTGGAGTGTTTATATAAGTAGCGCAATGAACTAAAGAGTAGAGCTTGGAGTGTTTATATAAGTGGCGCAATGAACTAATAGAATCCCTCTATTTCAAATTTCAAATTTCTATTTCTGTTTTATTTTTTACAGCTAGAAACTAACTAAATTCTGTTAAAAACATTAGTTATTTTTTTGTATTTTCTGTAAACATTAGTCTATTTTGTTGAGTAATGTTTGATGTCATAGAATTTGGTCATTTTCTTTTATGTTTTGAGATAAACTTTTTTTTAATAAACTTTGAATTGTCTTATACATATTTTATCCATTTAATTATTTATTTGGCGAAAAAAAATATTAAAAACAATGTTACATGGCGTTAAAGAAATTTGGTACATGCTAAACATCTTTTTTACAACAACATCTCATTTAATAAATGAAAATGATTTAGTAAAAATCAGTGTGCTGATTCAACTGGTTGAACCGATTAAGTCGTTTTGAGTAAAAAACAAGTTAAACTGGCAATCACAAACTCAATAAGGTCGATAAAAATAATCAAATTTTAAAATAGTGTTGTAACTAAAATGACTGTTCGTCTTTAAGGTTGTAACAAAACAACACGTTTCGTCACATTTTGAAATAAATACATCATTCCTCCCCAACGTCTCCATTTCGTAACCTCAACGATCCTGTTTTTTTAACACCCGTTAGTCAAGGGTGGTTAGAGGCATCACATGACTTTCACGTGAGGGCAAGAAGGTCATTTCTTGGCTTTGTCTCTTTTTTTCCTCTCTCTTCTCTTGTCTTTTCATTATTATTCCCGCCATTCTCTTCTCATTACCACTTACATATACTTCGTCCTCAAACTTTCAATCTAAGATTTGTCACAAACCCTAATTGCATGTCAAAAAACCCTAATTTTTCTGTTGAGCTAGAAAAATAGTAACATGGATTTTACATTTTGGAAAGTACGAGCAAACCCTGATCCATTTGACGATTCGGTTTTATATGACTCTGCTAAGGAAAAATATGGTTAGTTTTTCTTATTATTGTTTTAACATACATGTTAGTACAAGATTTTGAGTAAAACGCAAGTTAAACTGTCCGATAATCGAAAACTCAATCAAGTCGATTAAGAAATCAAAATTTTAAATTATTGGTGTAAATAAAATGAATTATATCCGAGTCATCATGAAAAGCAAATGGAATTATTTACCATTTCATGAATTATGTAGTGAATTAATTCATGAGTTGAAAAAGTTTGTACAATAAAAACCTTTTTATAATTTACTATAGGAAAGGAGTGATTAAATTAAACTTTTAAATTATAAAAAAGTTTTTATAGTGAAAATGAAAGTTAGTCCATGTCATTTACCTAATGTACAAAAACTATCCCTAAGTTCAAAATTTTATAATTTGTCGTTGATCAACTTAACATTTAATTATAACTTAGATTAGCAAGATTTTTAATTCCATTTATTAAAACTTGAAAGTAACTTTTAATGTATCATTAGTTTAGTATTTAGATTTTTTTTTGTATATATGTAAAATATTTTATAAGCAAAAATTAAAACCGATTTAAATGAGATATTAAAATAACATAAATTGTTTTCATGTAAAACCTTGCGCCTCACAATTGAGCGCGGGTAAATATAAACGTGGAGAATCAACAATCTCTTAAGTTTTTGTTATATGAATTGATGGACCGATTATTGGGTCACTATGTGTATGATTGTCTCAGTTATAAACAATTTGACTCAAGTTGGGAAGTTAGTTTATGATTTGATCCAATACCAAATCAAAAGAACTTCTTTCGATTTAAGTTTATTGATCAAATCCAGCGCCATAAACCTCCAACTCGAGTCGAGTTGCTTTATAACTCGAGACAATCTTTAACCATCCACATTATATTTAGGGGCCAATGCCTTTCATGTTTCACCGATAATATCGGTTTTAGTGTACTTTTTAAAACCTTTTATTAAAGTCACACCCTATTATAAAATCAAACCGCCACCACGTAAAAGCTAAATAATATAAAACCTTATATCTTTATCTTAATTCTTGTGTGCACTAAGACTTTTGTTAAAAAAAATAATAATAAATAAATAAATTACCCCCGTCCTCTAACATCTTGATTCCGCCACTAGTGTATGTAACATTGGATTATTATAATGTATGTAAGATAAGTTATGCAAATTAAGAATTTCACCACTAAAACAATGTGAAATGTGGTGTTATTCTCTTCTTACGGTTTATGCAATTTGTTAGTTAAATTTGTCAACTAATCTAATTTTTATTCATAATATGTCCAAGACAAGGTTATTCCTGTCGAGCAATGTGACTTCTTTTTGTTAACGAAAGACGCACGTATCAACCTACACCGCAGGGAGGGACCTATTATTTCCGGAAAAATATTGAACAAATCTTTTTATAAAGATCTTGCACAAATTTTCTTTTATCATAAATATTAAGAGGAGAGTTATTTTACATACTAAACTTTTCTTATATATCAAGAGACTAATTTTCACCATTCATTTAAAAAGAAATCAATGGCTGAGATTAAAAGCATTTTATTATTTCACATATTTTTATAATTTAAATATCTCTTGTTCGTTAATCGTTAAGAAAAATAATTACATTATCATGATTTAACATTTAATTTTTTCTATAGACGCAACTTTGATATACTTCGAAAAAAAAAAAATCGCTTTTTCACGTTTTTTTTTTTTCGTTTTCTTAAACCGAAATTTGCATGAAATATCATATATGATTTAATACTAATTTGAAGATCACATATAATATTAGTGTTAAATCACATATGATATGTAATAACATATTTGATACTAGTGTTAAATCATATATGATAAATGACATATGATATACATATCATATATGATTTAACACTATTATCACATGTGGTATTCAATTTAGTGTTAAATCATATATAATTTGTTAATGCAAATTTGGGCCAGAAAAACGAAATAAACTTAAAAAAACGTGAAAACACGAAAAAACGATTTTTTTTGTCGAAAGTATATTAAAGTCTTTATCTATATAAAGATAATTAAACTTTCGTTGTAATTGTGATATATTTTTTCATTGACGATTAACGGTTTGAGAGATATTTATATTTGAATAAAAAGGATGAAAGTGGGTTTTTTTATTTGTTGGGATTAATCCAATCAATTAGATCTAATAAAAATAAAGGGAGGAAATTAATCCCTTAGTATGTAAAGAAGCTTTTGTCCTCAAATGATCTTAATTAAATCAAATACTAAAAGTTTGCATAATAATGAATTTTTGAGCTAAACTAAATTGTACTACAAGAAAAGAAAGTAGCACAAATATACTCGGTGGGGGTTTGCAAGTAGGGGTTTTAATCGGGTCAGGTTGGTCAAGTTTGAGTCAATTTGGGTCGGGTCAAATTCGAGTCGAGGCTAGAAATAACATGCCCGACCCCGACCCTATTTAAATTAGGGTTAGTCGGGTTCGAGTCAATTTGGTCGGTCCACTTGAAAAGGGTTTATTCGGTTGGTCAACCCGAATATGAGTTAATCGGTCATAAAAGTGCCTATTTGTTCTAATTTAGATACATAAGTTAAAAAAAAAAAAAAAAAAAACCTCATAAACGGGTCAACCCGAACCCGAGTTACGCAAATAATTTTAACCCGATGCCCAAACCCTATTTAGTACTCGGGTTGATCCGACTAACTCGTATAGTAAATATTTACCCGAGTAATCTGACCCGAATAAGCTTAATCTTTGCAAGATATAAAAACGGCATACTTTGTGACGCAGAATCCAGTGATCGGTGCCACACCCGGCCCAAGTGGGTCTCTTCGTGACTATAGGTCCAGCTGATACTGCTAGGTCGGCGCCATACCTTTATATGACTACAGCCAAGAAAATTACTTTGTGTATTTCTAATTAAACCGTTTGCTTGCAACTAAAATAACTGTTTACTTGTGTATGGCCTTGTTTAGGCAATATGACATCATGTTACACATTCACTTTATAACTTTCATGTGATGTAGTAAACATCTTTTCATCATACTGGAATGAATGAAGAATCATCCAACAATATTGGGACACAATGATATGGAAGACGCTAGTTTTCTTCAAACAATGTTAGCTCAGTCGTCACTGTAAGCAAATTTTATCTACACAGGACCGAAATACCAGCACAATAAACCTGCTAAGCCAATTTAGATGTCATAATACCGGAGAGGTGGATCATCATTTACAATGTGAATTTACAAGCTCTACCGACTATTTGACCAATCAGAATCCACGGAAGAGTAAAGTCCCCAGGAAGGGGAAGACATTAGACACGAATACGGTTCGGGTATCGGGTTAAATTAATAATAATAATAATAATAATAATAAAATAAAAAAAATCAAGTGCTTGTGACCTTGCGTCATGAAGAAGCACCACTGCACTAGTCGCACTAGTCGTATAATCTTTATCGGCCATTTTTGTATGGGAAGTAAAGTTACACCACACCGGTAACTTAATAACAATATTCTGGACTCGGTATTAGATTAGTAAAAGTGCACGAGTCAACAGTAAACTTAGATACCCTATAATGTTTGTTTGTTTTGTCAATTCTACATTCAATCCCACATAGGTTGAAGAAAGGAAATGTTGCTAGTTAATACAGCCTATTTGTAGCTCTATAAATGCGTCTAGATCGATATTGTTGTTAGCTGTCATTTAATTGTAACATCAAAGGGATATGATTGATTAGTGTCCATTAGCTGTGTATTTAATATAATTAGAGGGTAAATTCCAATTTACCCAAAATAGATGTAGGGTAGCCCTCTATATGTACCATGTATCTTTGTTTGTTCAAATCAATAAAACATCACTATCTCTTTATCACTCACATGGTTTCAGAGCAATCCTATTTCACCTCCTCTGCAGCTTTTTGTTTTCTTCTAAAGAGTGTCGATCGTTGGTTCGTTAAATAACCATCGACCAAGTTATTTGTTGGTAAAGTTGATTGTTGGTCCTTGTTTATGACCATCAACTATTGTTAAAAGTTATCTTGTTACGATTTGGTGTACTCTCGTCTCACGTATACAAATCCTAAACAAACCCTAACCATTTTGTCAAATCAACAAAACTCACCACCATGACCATCATCAACGAATCTCCACAACCCACCATTCTCCTTTCTGATAAACTCATGACAATCAATAACCTAAACAGCCTAATACCCGTGAAGTTAGACGTGGACGAGATGAATTATTCATCTTGGGTTTATTTTTTTCTCAATCTTTGTCGTGGCAATAAACTCTTGGATCATATCGAGCCCAAGAATGACAACAGTCCCACCGCGAGTGCTACTCCACCTCATGATGACGAGTGGCTAAAGATCGACACGATAATTCTTTCTTGGATCTTTGTCACCATCTCTAAAACCCTACAACAACGACTTGTCGTTGACAACCCCAATCGGCCAAACAAGCATGGGACATACTACGATATTTTTCAAGATAATAAACGCATCCGCTCGATTGCTTTGAAAGCGAGTTACGTTCCTTAAAGCTTGGTGACATGAGTATTGATGCATACTGCAAAATTGAAAACATGGCCACCATCTTGTCTAGTCTTGGTTGAATATGGACAATGATGATGTTGTCACGTTTGCTCTTGAAGGCTTGCCCCCGCGGTATGATCACATTGCCCCCATCATTGCTCATCGAGATCCATTTCCGGATCTCAAAACCGTTAGATCTATGCTTACTACGGAAGAAATGCGCTTGAAGTCACGAAGCCAAACTAGTCTTGTGGATACTACTCCTATGGTCCTCTTGGCGAACACTAGTTCCAACAACAGGGGCTTATCTTCCAACAATAGGGGCTTATCCTCCTCCATGGAAAAAGTACACAAACCATGTTTCCATTTCAATAAAGGGTCATGTCGGTTTGGGGCTTCATGCAAATATCTACATAATGGGTACTGAAGTAGTAATCGTTCTAACGATGTTTTGTCTTCATCACTCTCATCCGCGGATATGCAAACCTTGCAAGCATTATCATCAAAGTTGGGGTGTAGTGGGAATGCCATTGCTCGTAATGTTAGCACATCTCCCACCCCAATTGCACTACATCTGAGCGACCCACCAAGTTTTCGTGTTCAAATATCCCTCCGGCCCGGCTCCAATATACTGACCACTTACACCAAACTCCTTAGACCGCTCATCGGCCCAAATCCATCGACAGTTCACATACCCGGTCACTTTGGTCCGCTAGTTCACAACTGCGACAGCCACTTTGGTCGGCGGGTTCAACAGTTATCGCAGTCATTCGGAACGATGTGTCAAGACGTAATGGGTCGAATGGCACCACAAGTCGTTATGAACTCGGCCCAACCTATTTTCCGTGTCCATTTTTCAGCAGGTCAACAAGGTATTGGAGGTTTAAACGGGGTTGCTACGGGTCACGAAACCATTTTGACACATGCTTTCACTACCGGGACTCTACAGATGCATGCTCCGGTAATTGGAATATGGATGGTGTGTCATCTCACCTTAATGATTCGAGCATAATCTTAGTGATATTTTTAATTCGTGCATTTATCCATCATTGCGGTTGGTGATGGGCATTCCATTCTGTTACTAACTCGGACATAGTGTTTTGCCCACCCTTTCGAACCCTTCATTTAAACAATGTCCTAATCACTCCTAATTAGGGTGAACGAAGCGAGCCGAGCTCGAGCTCGTTTAGGCTCGAGCTCGGCTCGTTTATATATAAAGCTCGAGCTCGAGCTCGAGCTCGTTCGAGCCTCACATTTTGAGCTCGAGCTCGGCTCGTGAAATTTTTCAAGCTCGAGCTCGGCTCGAGCTCGGCTCGTTAACACAAAGCTCGACTCGTTAACACAAGGCTCGAGCTCGTTAACGGTTATCGTGATAGAAAATATATACGTATATATTTCTAAGGCTCGTTTAGGCTAAACGAGCCTTTTGTATGAGCTCGGGCTCGAGCTCGATTATTAAATGAGCCCAACCAGGCTCGAGCTGGGGCTCGAGCTCGCTTAGGCTCGGCTCGCTCGAGCTTTTACCGATCCGATCCCGAGCTTTTCACGGCGGCTCGGCTCGCTTCCACCCCTACCCTAATATTGTAAAAATATAATTTCCGTTCGTCGGTTTATTTGTGACAATTATTGTACCGTTGAATTTGATCCTTTGGTTTTTCATAAGGACTTCGGACTCATCGGGTCTTTGCTCCGTTGTGACAAAGACTGGACCTCTATCTGTTACGAAGCCTTCTCAAATTCCTCGGGTTTATCTTACAAGTCAGTACACGTGGCATCAACATCTTGGACATCCAGGAAGTGAAGTGCTACGCAGTGTCATTTCCAATAATTCTATTTCATGTAATAAGGAAAAGTCTCCCGCGCTTTGTCATGCATGTCAGCTTGGCAAGCACGTGCGACTTCCATTTGTTAGTTCCTCTACTTTGGTTCAATCTTTTTTTGACATTGTTCACTCGGACTTGTGGACATCCCTAATTCCGAGTCTTTCTGGATTTCGATACTATGTTTTATTTCTAGATCATCATTCTCAATTTGTCTGGGTTTACCCTTTAATCAACAAATCTGATGTTTTGTCCAAATTTATGTTATTCCGTTCATTTGTCAAAACTCAATTCAAGTGTGATATCAAGTCGTTTCAGTGTGACCATGGTGGCGAATTCGACAACCACGCATTTCATAAATTATTTGCCGATAATGGAATTCAATTTCATTTCTCATGCCCACGCACTTCTCAACAAAATGGAAAATCTGAAAGGATGATTCGCACCATCAATAACACTATCCGGACATTATTATTTCAAGCTCACTTACCACCTAATTATTGGACTTAAGCCCTCAATATGGCTGTTCACTTGTTAAATATTTTACCATCACGTGCCATCGAAAATGAAACTCCCTTTACCCGCCTTTTTGGAACCAAACCTGATTATAGCCTCCTACGTATTTTTGGTTGTATGTGTTACCCTCACCTTGATACAGAACACAAACTTGGAGCCCGGGCTACACCTTGCATATATTTGGGGCATGCCTCTAATCACCGTGGATACCGCTGCTTCGACCTAAACACAAATAAAATTATCATTTCCCGCCATGTTACATTTGATGAAACAGTTTTTCCGTTTGGTTCCATGACACCCACTGCAAATTCCTCCTATGATTTTTTAGATGACTCATCAAATATCATCTCAAATATAATCAAACTATCACCCACACCTACTACCACTTCACCAACTGATTTACCACAACAACACATCCATAATGAGCCCAGTTCCCCTACGAACGACCCACGTTCACCAGATCAGACTCCCACCTCCTCTCCTCATATCGATATCCCACATACACCTGATATCAGTCCAATTAATCAAAAACCCGCCCCCGTTTCCGTTTCCCAAGATCCTCCACCTATAAATGTTAACCCAAACACAACTTCGGTTCATCCCATGGTCACACGTTCTCGTGTCGGGACTAATCGTGCCACTCAACGTTTAAATCTTTACGTGTCATCCATCTCCCCATTACCAAAATCATATAATGTTGCTTTTCATGATCCCAATTGGCGAAATGCTATGTCAGATGAGCACAATGCACTTATTAAAAATAAAACTTGGACCCTGGTACCTCGACCCACGGATGTCAATATTATTCGTTGTATGTGGTTATTTCGCCACAAGTTTTTGGCTGATGGTACTCTTAGTCGCTACAAGGCCCGCTTTGTTGCGAATGGCGATACCTGATTGAGGGTATAGATGTTGATGAAACCTTTAGCCCCGTTGTTAAACCGGTACTATTCGAGACGGTTCTTAGTTTCGCTCGTCTCGACATTGGCAAGTTCATCGACTGATGTCAAGAATGCATTTTGCATGGTGACTTGACCGAGGCTGCTTACATGCATCGCCTCCGGTTTTCGGGATCCCGCACATCCCGATTATGTTTGTTTATTACGAGATCCCTTTACGGTCTCAAGCGAGCTCCTCGGGCTTGGTTTGACGTTTCTTTGCATATGTTCTTCGGGTTGGATTTACTCAGTCGTTGTGACACATCGTTATTTATTTATCGACTGTGGTAACCGACATCGCCTATTTATTACTCTATGTTGATGACATTGTTCTTACTGACTTCTTACGAGATTCATTACAGAGGTTATAGCTTCTTTGCATAAAGAGTTCTCTATGACGGATTTGGGACCCTAAACTACTTTCTCGGGCATATCTCATTACACGTGACTCTTGAGGATGTTCTTGTCTCGGCGCAAGTATGCTACCGAGATTTTGGAGCAAGCTCACATGGTTAATTGTAAACCCGTCGGACTCTGCTGATACCGAGTCTAAAGCGGGTGATGATGGTGATCCGTGTCCGATCCGACCTTATATCGAGTCTTGCGGTGTTCTCTTCAAGATCTCACTTTACTAGACCGATATTTCCTATGCAAGACAATGAGGTTTGCCTTCATATGCATGACCCACGGGAGCCTCACTTCGGCCTCAAGCGGATTTTGCGATATGCGGGTACTTTAGACTATGGACTACGCTTGTTTTCCTCATCTACCTCCTCATTGGTTGCCTACTCGGATGTCGATTGGGTGGTTGCCCCACTACTCGGAGATCGACCGCTATGTGTGTTTCTTGGCAACAATTTGCTCACGTGGTCCGCTAAGCGTCAACCGACGCTTTCTCGCTCTAGTGCCGAGGCCGAGTATCGGGGTGTTGCTAATGCGATTCTTGAGTGTGTTGGTTACGGAATCTTTCGTGAGTTGCATACTCCTCCGTCACCGCTACACTTGTTTATCATGACAATGTCGGTCTTGTCTATCTGTCTTCTAATCCGGTTCAACACCAACGTACGAAGCATATTGAGATTGACATCCATTTTGTTCGAGATTTAGTAGCTGCAGGACAAGTCAGGGTTTTACATGTGCCTTCACGGTATCAATATGCAGATATTTTTACTAAAGGCTTGCCCACCGCTCTGTTTGAGGAGTTTCGATCCAGCTTGAGCATTCGGTGTCCTCCCGCTCAAACTGCAGGGGAGTGTTAGCTGTCATTTAATTGTAACATCAAAGGGATATGATTGATTAGTGTCCATTAGCTGTATATTTAATATAATTAGAGAGTAAATTCCAATTTACCCAAAATAGATGTAGGATAGCCCTCTATATGTACCATGTATCTTTGTTTGTTCAAATCAATAAAACATCACTATCTCTTTATCACTCACAATTGTGTCTTCATATATGATAGGTAACCACTAATTTAAGGAAATCATATTGTTCATATGAACTCCAAACTTTTTTTCCCATAAAACATAAATGACGATAAAATGATCTCTATCTAGTTGCCTTTAAATATAAGGCGACTACATTGTTCGCCCCTTAGTTTCTAACTTTTTAGGGCACGTTTGGTACGACTGAATCGTACGGAAAGGAATTGCAACGGAGAATGGAATTGTAGAAAAAGAGAATAACTCTTAAAAAGGAGAAAATATTCCACTGTTTGTTATGAAAAAGAAAATAATGGTGACATGTGTTTGAGAATCGATTCTTTTGTTTGTTATGAACACTAAATCAAAAGAGAGAAAAATCTGGATACCTTTTTTTACAAAAAACAAGTGAATTATAAACCAAAAGCAAAAATTACAGAATAGGTTATAAGCAAAAGAATGGATTATACGAGACTTTTTGCATAACACCCGAACACACGTATCCCATTAATATGAGAAGTATGTTGGTGAAAACTTTGTTCTCTTGTGCCGCTATACACATTAACGGAAGAAAATTTTATATGCTTCATTATTTAATCTGATCTTTATGTAATCACTTTTACATACCGATATTATATTATTAGTTAAGTTATCATTCAAGTCATTTGACGATTTGCAATTCTTGTGGAAGATTAGGATTATATTGATCAAATAAAGCAATTGTAACAATTACAAAACTATTGTTTAGTAATGCAATCAAGTGATTAGAAACTAAGGTCAGATGGAATGATTTGCCATTTCATAATCAAAAAAGGTTTTATGAAATCAAGAAGAAGCAATTATTAGCCACGAAGACAAGTTGCACATCATTGATTCAGAATAAAGATTTCATCGATGGAGAAGATGAAGTAGCAGACAGTGTGTTAGGTTTTAATAATGCTTTGGTTTAAAGCATGTGCAATGCACATGACAAAGTCTATTTATATAGTAAATTTACAACTTCACAACCTGATTCTCATTTTGAAAGAACGGAAAAGGCTCTTTGTATAATCATCCATTCTCTATGTTTCTCCGTTTTTTTAAGAGAATCAAAAGGGTGGAATGAGAATCGGTTTTTCATTCTCCATTTCCATTCTCGAACTCAAACAAACATGAGAAACGTTCTTATTTTCCATTCCATCATACCGAACATCCCCTTATATTATAATTTAATCATTCATAAGTCATACCGAGGTCCGAGATGATGAAGACATTCAAGATACAGGTTTATAAGGAAGGAGAAGCTCCTTTGGTGCTCGATGGTCTGATGAAATATGTGTATATAAGTGTAACCAACATTGTTTACTACCTTTACAAGCCAGATGAACTCCATGATTTCAGTAAACGAATGCAAGCAGTACTGGAAGACTGCATTGACATCATTGTAAAAAGGTATCCTTATTTGAACCGTAGCAATAGAGCTGATCACTCCTATGTTTCTTGTCATGATTGAGAACGTACTGGATAACTAAAATATGTAGCATAACTAATCTATATTGTGAAGTTCTATGAAGATGAAGAGAGGAAAACGAGAGAGGGAAAAACGGTTATTCATTTCTGTGTTGAATAACGAAATTACAAAGTAGTTAAACGAAAATTTACATCACAGACCCTATACTATACAAATTTACAAAATATACCCTACACTTCTTCACATTCCCCCTTAAGTTGTGAGTGGGTTGGAACATAAACTCCCAACTTGGAAAAGAGTTTATGATGCTGCTCCGCTGAAACTATTTTTGTAAAAACATCAGCAGGTTGTGATTTTGTGTGTATAAAAGTAGGATTGATTTTTCTAGCTTTCAATTGATCTCTGACATAGTGGCAGTCCACTTCAATATGTTTGGTTCTAGCATGAAAAACTGGATTTGTTGCAATGTACAATGATGTACAGTATAAGTCCACAGGTTCTAGTCCTTTGATTCCAAGCTCTTTGAGTAAGTTACACGTCAAGTGACTTCACAACATGTCAAAGCCATTGACCTTTGCTCTGCATCTGCTGAAGATCTAGACACTACAACTTGCTTCTTTGATTTCTAGGATAGTGGTGCGTTGCCAAGAAGTATACAATAAGCTGTGGTTGAACTTCTTGTCATAGGACAACTAGCCCAGTCTGAATCACAATAAGCCTTGAGTTCCATAGTTGAATCTTTGGTTGGGTAATTGAGGAGATATATGAGAAGATGTTTGACTGCTTGCATATGGACTGATGTAGGAGACTGCATAAATTGGCTTAACAACTGCAATGTATAGTGAGATAAATGAGCTTTCCTATAAACCTTCTATACACCTCTGGATCCTACAAAGGAGTGCCCACATCAGCTTGCAACTTGAGATTATGATCCATTGTTAACTTATATGGCTTATTATTGAGAACTCCCCCTTCTTTTAGAAGTTCTCTAGTGTACTTATGTTGAGAAATGAAGATCCTTTGAGTGGATTTACACACTTCCAAACCCAAGAAATATCTTACATCTCCCAAGTCTTTCATATAGAAAGTTGAACTAGGTTGTTCTTTTAGACTGAAAATCTGTGACTCATCATTATCAGTAATCAACAAGTCATCTACATACACTAATACAACTGTAAAACTAGTCCCTTCCTTCTTTACAAACAAAGAATAATTTGTCTTGGACTATGTGTAACCAAAGCTCATCAAGGTTGTAGACAATTTAGCAAACCATTGTCTAGGTGCCTGCTTTATATGATAAAGGGATTATTTTCAGTTTTCAAACCAAATTATTATCCAAAACAGACTCACTTGTGACACCTTTTCCTAGACCAGCATACCCAATGACAATTTCATATAGACCTCTTCAAACAAGTCTCCATGAAGAAATACATTAGACACATCCATTTAACAAGTATGCCACCCTTTCATAGCAGCCACTGCAAGTAAAGACCT
The DNA here is from genome assembly GCA_022545495.1 of Chrysanthemum lavandulifolium. Lineage (NCBI taxonomy): Eukaryota > Viridiplantae > Streptophyta > Magnoliopsida > Asterales > Asteraceae > Chrysanthemum > Chrysanthemum lavandulifolium. Next base: position 10,939,501 of record CM040238.1, on the reverse strand, counting down.
TATTGTCACCATTTTTGCCACTGGAGCAAAAGTTTCTAGATAGTCCACACCATAATTTTGCCTATTCCCTTGAACTACTAGCCTTGCCTTCTTTTTATCCTCTGTCCCATCAGCCTTGAACTTTGTTTTAAACAACCAATGAGCACCAATAGCCTTCTTACTTACAGGAAACTCAGTTACTTCCCAAGTCTCATTTTCTTCTAAAGCTTGTAACTCAGAATCCATAGCGTTACACCACTTTCGATCCTTAACAGCCTCTTTCAAATTCACAGGGTCCTTTTGAGCTATCAAAGCAGTCACAAAATGCTTGAAAGTCAATCACAAGGGGTGTTTGGGATACTGATAAGGATTTAAAAGGTACCTTTTTGAGGGGTCATTTAAGCCCTTAATTGATCACTTTTGTATCTATTACTACTTAATTTCGTTCCTTTTCACTTTTAGGTCTCTTGAAGGCAAATTGCTAGAATGACACTTATTCGGACGAAAAGCGCGAATATACTGAAGAAAATGGCCAAAGTCAAGAATCGAGACACTCAAGTTGTTGAATTGAAAGGGAAGCGTCAAGTTCTACTTCAGGACGTCGGAACAAGTTTTGTGACGACTTAGTAGCCAAATTGCTTATTTACAAGTGACGGCATCGTTTTAAAAGAGTAGGCGTCGCACTCGGACGGCCTAGATTTGATCCAGACGACGTCGAGATCGAAGGAGACGGCGTCACAAGCATAAGGTGACACCGCCACAATGATAACGTGGCAAGACGAAAACCTAATGACGACTGACACGCCACAATTAAAGAGTGGCCGTCGTAGTTTGTAACACTATATATAGAATCCGGATTTTTAGTTTTCGGTGTAGTTTTGTGGAGTAAAACCTAAACCGAACCAAGGTCATCTTGTACAGTATTTTAGGGTTCCATACCATATCTTACATCAAGATAAGTGTTTTACTTCATTAAATCAATTATGTCTTCAATTGATTGTGTGTATGCTTGCATGTTTTCCATGTCCGGCTAATTTATTTGTGTGTTTGCTTAGGTAATATGAAACCTAGTTATTGAATATTGATTGGTTGTCTCTTATCTTAATTGTGATTGACCTAGTATTGCGATAGGTCATTCGTTGTGCTTTTAATGCTTGATTAATCTTTGTTGAACCTTAGCATATAGTTACTAGTGGAATTGTAGGCTAAACATCCAAAGAATACCTTAGTGTTAAGTTTATGAATCCTAGAGATTTCGTAGTCATTAACCTTTGGTAGTTTCAAAGAGTTAGGGATAAACGCATACCCTACGACCTTAGAAACACAACACGTTAAGAATAAGGACGTGATAATTCAATCATCAATAGGAGATAACTAGGGAGTAATAAAACCTAAGTAAATACATTTTTAATCATCATATGAGCACACAACAATAGACATAGACTACCCCTTAGCTTAGTTAAATAGAATAATAGAGTAATCGGTAGAAATACCAACCCCCAAATCCAAACCCCGAGATTCGTACCTTTCCATTTCCTAAAAATATAAAAAGATAAAAATAATCTTCCTCAACCCCAACCTTAGCGTAGTAACTTCTTACTAGCATTCCTATTCCCCAGAGAACGATATCAATACCCGTGGCCACCCTAATACTACACTACAATGATTAGGTTCAACGCCTGGGGTGTTGAAAAACTTGCTCGACGAAAAGGAAGTTCCTTTGACCCCAAACGCGCTGTGTAAGCGTATCAGATACTTTATTAGCTCTGGGAGTATGAGTTAAAACAAAATCTTTCAGTTTTGTTGGTATAGTAGTTGTTCTTGTTGACTTTCTGGTTGGTATTGAGGTTTGAGTTGGTACAGAAGTAGACTGTTCAAGGAGTGTTTGGGATTGTACTAATGGAACAATTGACTCATTAGAATACACAGAGGATGTTTGAACACGTATTTGAACATTAGTATCAAACTCATTTGTGGTGTTATAAGGCTGAAATTAACATGGTAAGGTGGTTGGCAAAGGGTTTAAAAACTGTGTGATACTATTAGCTGCATATGGGAATATATTTTCATGAAATATTGCATCTTTTGAGACAAAAGTAGCTTGAGTGAGCAAATTATAGAACTTGTAACCTTTTTTATTTGAAGGATAAACTAAGAAGACACAGGGTACACCTCTTGGATCAAATTTATCAGCTGTTCTTGAAGGATTACTAACCATAGCAAAACATACAAACACCCTTAAATGATCATATAAAGGCTTTTTCTTAAGAAGGACTTCATAGGGCGTCTTGTTGTCAAGAACTGAAGAGGGAATTCTATTAATTAAGTAGGTTGCAGTAGTAACACAGTCACCCCAAAACTTGAGAAGTAACTTAACATGAAATCTAATTGCCCTTGAAGTATCAAGAATGTGCCTATGCTTTCTTTCCACTCTTCCATTTTGTTGTGGTCTATCTACACAAGAGGTTTGATGAACTATCCCTTTACTTTGCAAATAAGGACCACATTGACCTTTAAGAAACTCTAAAGCATTATCAGACCTGACTGTCTTGACTTGATTTTCAAACTGGGTTAACACAAAACTTATAAAAGCTTTAAGAGCTGTAAATGCATCTGATTTTTGTTCAAGCAGGTAAATACAAGTCCCTCTACTACCATCATCAACAATTGTGAGAAAGTACCTAAACTTACCATTGGTTGGAATATTGTATGGACCCCAAATATCAATGTAAATAAGCTCTAAAATCTCAGTCCTATGTGACTCACTCACTGAATAAGGTAACTTAGTAAATTTTGCCATGGGACAGGACAAGTACTTTCCATATGAGATTTAGAAAATGAATTAGGCAAATCATTCATGTATTGTAGCTTCGAATCATATACATGCCCTAGTCTATGATGCCACAGCTCATAGCTTTTATTCATATTCACACAACTAGAAGCAGAAAATGAAAACTTATGTACAACATTCATTACCAAATTGAAAACACACTATCAACCTTATCAGCAGGTACATTCACCAGATGATAAAAACCTTACTTCTTCTTACCCAAGCCTGTCACCTTCTTGGTTTCAAGTCCTGAACAACACAGAACTGTGGTTAAAATGAAACAACACATTGACTATCTTCAATCAATTTTGGCACTGACAACAGACTGAATTTGAAAGATGGAACCACTAACACATCTTTCAATAGTAATCCATTATTCAATTTTACTTTCTCCACATGTGAAATTGCTAAAGTATCCTTATTTGGTAGTCTAATTTGAGGCTTAATTTTCAGTAAATATGGGCCAAATATACTATCCTGTACTGGTGTCATATGACCAGATGCACTAGTATCATAAATCGAATTTTCTAAATATTCTAACATATCTAATTGACGGTTAAAACATGCAATACTCGCTGCAAACTGATGATCAAGCTCCTCCTCAGCAGAATTTAAAGCCTTAATTTGCTGCACACTTTTCAACAACTGTTCAAAACTGTTTAGAAGTAAAACTGATATTACCACTTTCCACATGTGTTGCAGTCCTTGACCCAAGTGTGAACTGGTTTGAACTGTTGCTTTTGTTGTGTAGCTTTGTACTTAGCATGCTATGTAGGATAACCAACCTTCTCCCAGCACTTCTTAGGTGGACGCCACTTAAAACCACATATACCACACTTATCTTTTGCACTTCAATTGTCATTCAATGTTGTCACTTCAACACCAAATGTCCCCCCAAACAACATTCTTTGAGATTCTTCCTGCTGCAATAGTGAACATGCATTTTCAACATTAGGCAATGGAGTGATCAAGAAGATTTGGCTTTTCTGATGACTGTAATGATCATCCAATCCATTCAGAAACTGAAAAGCTTTTGTTCCTCCTTTTGCTTATTCAAAGCAGCCAAGAACACAGAGATTTCATTGGTTATTTCACTAATCACAGGCAAAACATTCAAGTTATCCAACTCTTCCTAAACACATTTCATTCTTGTGTAGTATTCACCAATTGATCCACTTGACTGAGTAATCTCATAAGTATCTTTGTTTAACTTGTATTTCCTTGATCCATCACTTAAAGAAAACCTTCTTTCCAACTGTTGCCAAATTTTACTTGCGGTACCAACAAACATAATGGATCTAGCAATTGACTCACTAACATACCCCATAATCCAACATATCACCAAATTGTTACACGTGTCCCACAACTCTGCAAGATTAGGATCTGTAGTAGAACGAACAATAATACCTTTGATGAAACCTAACTTTCTCTTTGTTGAAAGAGCAATCTCAATTGCACGCCTCCATGCTCTCTGTAGTTATGAGCACCAGATAACTTTTCTTGCACTGTGAGTGATCCAGGTCCATCAGAAGGGTGAAGATAAAGAGGATTTTGAAAGAGTGCATGTTATGTGGCTTCTGTCATTGTTAAGTGAATCAAGAACTCAAGAAAATGAAGAAAACTATGCGGAAACGTGAAAACAAAGCAATCGATCACACTAGACACAAACTAGCACACTTGTGAATCGATTTAACAAACGTTTAACTAATTTTGATGGTTAGAACTCCATTGATAGATCTCTGATACCATGTGAAGTTCTATGAAGATGAAGAGAGGAACACGAGAGAGAGGGAAAAACGGTTATTCATTTCTGTGTTGAATAACGAAATTACAAAGTATTTAAAGGAAACTTTACATCACAGACCCTATACTATACAACTTTACACAATATACCCTACACTTCTTTACATATATACTATATGAACTTATGAGTTCTTTGCAATGCCAACAAAACAGAAGGTTTCATTCCAAGACGAGATGTATGGATATAAACGAGCCTTTTAACAATATCCCAAGTGTAAGTAGTGGCGAATTACCTTATGAACGCTCCATCTGGGCGTTCTTTTCAGGTAAAATCTGTTGTGCTATACGAGTTAAGTTGTTCCAACATTGAGGAAACAATGAAGACAATGATATTCAAGTTCACCCTCACCTTCCAAAAGGTCAAAACTACACCGAGTTTGTAAGTCAAAGCAAGTATTACTTATGTCCTAGTGGTTATGAAGTTGCAAGTTCTAGGTTAATGAGACGCAATCTATGGGGATGTGTTCATGTTATTATCAAGGATCAATATGTTTTACTTATAGCAATCTTATTTGGATTGAGTCAATTTTCTTTACAAGTACCCGTGGATAAGATTCCGGATCTTAAAAGGATTTTGCTAGAGATACCATTTCAAAAGTATATAGAAATGCAAAAAAGGGAATTAGAAGTGCAACAACACTTTAGGTTTAACCTTCCGGCTAAAAAATTTGACGTCTTTCACATGATTCTTCATTCTGTGTGGCTACAAAGACTTAATGTTCGATTGACTGGATTCAGCTAACTGTGAAGGTAATATTTGTTGTACAACCATTGGCATACTGTATTTTTTGTATCCACATTACAAAGTAGTAGAAACATATTTTCACACTTATTATTTCCAAGATGCCAAAACTATATATATGCATAACTTAGAAATTCTCAAAGGAGCGACAAATCATTACATGTCTTTTACAGTTATAAGTTTAAGCTTGACACATTCAGATTTCCGTTTATATATTAATACAAGTACTCGATGAAATTGAACTTAAACTAATAATCAAATTTTACAAACCTCTACTTTCATCAGTGAAATAACTACAAAAGGCTAGAAAACATAGAAAGAAAGACCCTACAAAGAGAAACCACCCGCTTGAGCAAAAAGCTTTCAAGAAATTTGCATTTAGATTTTAAACAGCACCCCCTCCTTAATGTCAAAACAATGGATCACGCGTATGATACTACCAGTCTACCCTCCTAAGTCATTTTCTATAAAATGTCACTAGCCAGCTACTTTTTGAGTAAAGTTTCGGTTCAGACTAAACCGTTATATTGATTAGAAGGTTGAAGTGGCACACCTGACTTGTAGGGGTGAGGATTAGGACTAGGACTAGCCTCGAATGGGTTGCCAAATGGGTTTGAACCTTGTTGTGTCATAGGTGGGCTCATCATCATCATCATCATTTGTTGTTGTTGTTGCTGCTGCTGCAACATGTAAGTTTGCTGCTGCTGAGCCATGGCTGCCATCTGTACATCGTGTGGCACAGCCATCATGTTAGAGCCATAGAACGGGTTTGGTGCTTGTTGTTCCCATGGGTTGTAACTCACACTCTGGTTGGTTCTTCTTACTGCATCGTCGTAGAGGCTATCAAGAGTACGTTTGTCCAGCCCTCCAGCCTAATTTACGCAAAAAGAGCCACAAAAACATACCATAAATTAAAAAGCAACTTCTTGGGAAAACGGAGATTCTTATGAAGTTTTACCAGTGTGCTTGAAACTGGAGCACTCTCATTAGAGCTCGGAGCACTAACAAGAGCTAATTCCCATCCCAAAGTTCCATCAGTTGAAGTTGGGGTAATAGAAGCTGGACGATCAGCTGCAAATTACAGAACAATCAGAACAAATTTTATATGCCAGAAAGCACTTTAATGTTACTTACATATTGGAACAGTAGCCAAATTCGTAGCATTTTTCTGGTCTATTTCCGAGACCACTTGAAGGGTATCATCCATATCCTAGAAAGAATACTCAAAAGTTACTTACCATGGATCCGAGAACATAAACCAAGAAATCGCATGACTAACCACATTACCATTAAATCTGGCAGTGATTCAGCAAGACGAGTTTCCACTTTAACTGGCTCTGGTTTTTCAGGAGCTGATGATGGGTGGTTTCCTTGAACATTTGCATCCTTTTGGTGTTCTGTAGCCTCCGATTCTTTTTGGTTTCCATCAACTGGCTATTTTGGTTAAAATAGGCAAAAATCGCAGAAAAAATAATGTCATTATTTTCGAGCAAAAAGTATGTGAACATACAGGTTTCTCAAATATTTTTAATAAAGTGACGAATAACCCTACCAGATCTTTACAAACCGCTGGAGCACGAGGAGCTTCCTCTAAATACTCTTCCATGGCTTGTATGAATGACGATGATGGCTGCATATCAACGAACAAAAGAACATCAGTAAAAAACATAAAAGAACTAGAGAAAGTGTTAAACCAACATGTTACGAGATGGTAATCATCAACGGTCATACCTGCTCAATCTTAATGAATTCATTTCCACGTCCAATGTCAAGACTGTTACACATCTCATAAAAATCGGACAATCTCTGAGCCTAAACACATGAATACATAAATCTAAGAGTAAGTACAACCTTTAATAGGTTATAAATAAAGTTTACTAAAGCATTACCTGCATCCCTGCCCTTTTAAATATATCCATAGCTATAACCGCATCATATCGTTTCATCTCAAAGAACTGTCCATGGTGAAGTTCATATAAGCTGAATAGACAAATAAAGTTCAAAGGCTTAATGCCAAGTTTACAGCTTACCTTGTCAACAAAGTTTGTGTACCTTCACTAACCGCCTTGTATATTTTGACACTTTCAGAAGCAACCTGATCCAAAATTTAAGATATAATCCTATACCCAAATGAGATATATGGCACCAAAATCAAATGCTACTAACCATTGTAAATGCTAGCTGAATCACAAAGTTATGAACTGCTGCTCCTTGTGGCTGCATAGAACCACATTGTTCTGTTAAGAGAGTATAGTGAATTTTTAAACACGCCCCAAAGTATTCAACTCTAAAAAAGAAATAATAACGATACCTCACAGCCTAAGACACGATATAGAAGCTGTTGCAAAGCTGATAATTGTCCAAACAGCTCGGGAGTATCCAGATCCCTTGTTCTCTGCACCACAGATAATAGCATCTGATGCTTTCTTGATTCATAACTCGAAAAAGTAAGGAAGTAGCACTTCAGAAGTAATCTTACTATACGTTCTGTTTCGACATCATACTTCAAGATATGGAAGCAATTCAGCCTCTCCTCCAAATATAAAGCATACGTCCGGATCCAGGAAGAATAATCCCATGCTGAGCAAAAGTTCAGTATAGTTTGTGAAAGATAAATTTACTCTTGTACAGTTTACTTTATGACAAGTAACATTCTAAGATACCTTTAGGACTCGAATCATCTTTGAAGTGAGATAAGTTGAATAAAGTTTTAGTTCCGTAGCTAAGAAGCTCTTCCTGAAATGTGGGATCCACCTCTCGCAAGGCCCGATGGATAACAATTAAAGTTTTTAAAGCAACCTGAATCAAATCATGTGGTCAGCCTCAGAATGAAACACCCATCCTCAACAGAAGGTGATAACATGTAAGCTACATAGCGGATCAATCTGTGGAAGGATAGCTGTCATAAAGCACTAATAAGATCCAGTGGTACAGAAATACATACCGCCCAATTACGTGTCTTTGACAATCTTCTTGCAAGAGCCTGGATGCAATATGCTACATCAGCTCTAGGCCTTGTAGCCGAGATAGCTGCAAATATAACTGCAAAAAGTTTTGCTGGGTCAGATAAGCATCAAGACCCCCTTTCTATAAATAGAAATAATTCTCAAAACTTCACCATCATATCCTATCTCCCTATAACACCTACCTTGCACGTGTTTCTCTTTTGGTGGGCACTCAACATGATTCGTCGCCTTAACGATACTTACATCCAATTTCTATATAATCGACACAAACATAGAATATCAGACTAACACATGATAACATACATTCTTAAAAAAAATCATTCCAGAATATATTCATACCTTATAGTCACTATTGACTTTAGCCAAATTGACAGTAGTACTATCCTTAATAGCCCCGAGAGCTTTTCGCAGACTATTTTGAGATCCCCCTACCGACATTACTCAGCAAGTCCACACTTATCTGCATTATCAACAAGTTTTCACTAAAATCAACTTTAACTACAGCTAGAGATACACAAAATAAACACATGCTATAGCTACTTAAGAGAGTATGAATTACACAAGGAAATTGGTGATATCAGCTGGAAGAAGTAAGTTATAAACTAAAAGTAAAAAAAAAGTAAGTGCAAAAACACTAACAAGTAACAACACTATTAAAAGACAAGAAACATTATAGATGAGGTTCATAGTTAATGGTCAAGAACTGAATATTAGGTAGATAAAAAAAGGAAGAAGATGAGTTTACCTGAAATGTTTTTATGGGAGAGAGAGTTTAGTTCAGAGAAATGTCTGTCTGTCTGTTTGTTTGTCTGTCTGGTGTGAAAGTGTGTGTATGAAATATTGAAATGTGAAACTTGGTCTATAGTACACTTGCCGTCTTGGTCATGCATCCATACATACATGATACATCACATAGTAACATATATAAGTCACTTGTAGGCCTAAAAAAAGTTCACCAACATATATAACATCCAAACAAACATATCCAACCCACTATAAAAGTACATAATAAAGTAATACATTATGTATATTGGTTTTGGTAAGATTTTTTCCATAATTTACCAAAACGACAAAATGTACCAAATTACACATGGCTAACGTGACATGTGATTGTAAGAGGATAACATATTACATATACAGGTGTAATACATGTTACGTTTTCAGAAAAAAAGTGGACAACATTATACATTTCTAGTTCTTTTTTGTGACATGTTTATTAAATAGGTTACATTTGAGTTGAGACTTGAGATATAAGTGACATGTGTTTTACTTGTTTTAGATGTCTTTTCAAAATATGAAAAACAAAAACTTGGTTATACATGTTACATAGGCTAAAAGATGTTGGAATTATATAACATGACAATCAATAAATAATCACAAAACATCAAAGTAATCAAGCGGGCGTATAGGATTAATTAATGAACAATTAATTAACATAAAAAATATAAGTCTTTTCGATTACAGCGAACAAGAATCAAATCCACAACCAAGAATTGGATGAACCCTAATTAGGGTTTATAGGATTATAAAATTACCTCACTGTTTTGTAATTCAATCCAAGATACAATCAATAGTGTGATTGTCTGGCGTTCTTGACACACGCATTATAACAAATTAAAGTAATGCTAGTTTTAATTAAACAAAATAACTTTGTTTTGGAAAGATGTGGATCGACACCCATAAGGGTTGTACGATCGGATTATGCAAAAACACACACAAAACTATTTAGGTTTTAGCATAATGAGTACAAGAGATAAATTACAAACACCCTTGGTTTTGTATTTATACTCAAACTAACGGTGAACAAGTTTGAGTTGTAGAGGATTGGGTTTCCTTTTCTTGTGGCCGATCGGTTCTAACCATCCCACAAGGATTCCTAACCTTCCCAATATATACAACATAGTCCTTTTCCAATACATTTAACTCCGTTAATCCATTACATTAATTACTTAACGTTCGTTAGTTATTTCATTTAATTAATAAATAAATATAACATTTACATTTAATTATTAACTTTAATTCTCATACGTAAAGTGTGCAATCCCGTGGTCTCAAGTTCGATCCTAACACACGTCTATTAATTTATAGTCCATAAAACCAACAGCCCCACTTGGACATATCTTAATAGAGTGATCACATCGGTTAGCGTCTAGCAACACTTGATGCCTCTAGTACAACTCGAGCAAGGCTCTGGAAAACCTTTTAATGATTTCTCATTATTATTATCCTTTGTTTCTAATACCATGTTAAATAAAGATATGGAATTAAGTCATTCTTTATTCAACCATTATGTTTCGTTATTAGTAATTGAACAAGATTACCAAATCTTACGAACATATTCGAGGAGAACTTTGGGCATGGCCATGCAAACATCTTGTCAACCCTACAGGGGCCAAGAAGATTAAACTCAAAATAAATTTGAATGAACAAATTTATCTTGACTAAAGAATAACCCATGAACTTTGCAACACTTGAGGAAACAACCCTTATGACTACCGCCACGATATAGCGTTAAGTTGTTCCACGATGCACTACATTCATGACACTTATCGGTATCTCAAGTCCGAGGATAACTATTCATAATTTACTTATAACAATATCCACAAAGTAAATTATGTAGTTGGGATAAGTCCTATATTCAATTTATTGAATATCATCTGAAATTGGTATGCATTCTCATCAATATACTTTCAAGTATACCATATCTCTCAGATTTGTCTTAGTTTAATGATACTCCCATATCATTAATCGACAACGGACGATTTAGAATAAATAAATTTATTCACGGATTAAACATGCAAATATAGGATACAATATATTATAAAATCAAACATACCAAGTATTTGATTTATTATAACAATTGTTTAACATCCTTATCTAAATACCAAATAGATCAATGCATGAAAATTCACGTTGATGAATTACGCCTCAAGTAATGACAATCATACTTGTTGACAAGACATAAATCAACCAACTTGATCTATCGTAATTTTGAGAATACTTATTTCAAGAATTCAATTAATGAAGTCCTTGTATGTGTGCATTCAACAATCCACATAATAATTCATAAAGTGTGTGACATCCTCTATCACCAATTTATGACAATTTAAACTTTCAAACATTTTAAAGTTTAAAGTATTCTTATTCTTTTAATGTATAATGCAACCGCGCTCTTAGTAGCACAACTAGTTCTCATGGCCATTAACATGATGAAATCCTACCATGACTAGTATTGAGTGTCATCTCAATTAAACAAGCATCATTGTATACAAACAACAACATGCTCATTAAAACTCCGTAAACTTTAACATCTTATTGTGTAATGTTTGATGTCTTCCAAACTTTCAAGTTTGAAACTGATGACAATTTGCACAACAATTGACATATTGTTCATCCATAGAATCTAGGAGCAATTCCAGGCTGAGGATGTAATTCTTTTTAGAATATATTCATTACACAAGTTATCTAATAACTTTTAATTAGATATCAATGTTGTCAAATCATCTATCATTCAAGAATGATACAACAATTTGAATACACAACATGATGTACATGATGAATCTACAGGTCAAACTTAGATTTCATTCATGTTCTATCTTGTCAAAAGATATTTATCCATTTCCCAAATGATATATCATGTTTATTAGAATCATTTATTTTCTCGCACATGTTTATTAACAATAAACATATATTCCAAGGTTGTATGTTTTAATTCTTAAATCTTATAAGTGAAGTTACATTCCAATCTAAGACTTAACATTTAGCTTACAAGGAATGTTACTTACTATATGTTATACAACATATAAGATTTAAGAAACTTAACATAATACTCCCACTAGCTTTCAGGAATACTTAAAATTTATCTTACTTTAATTATAAATCGAAAATGGGATTTAATAATTAAACATAAGAATAATTTCATAGATGCATGCATTTATCCATTCATGAATTATTTGCACTTCGTACACTTTCAAAGATTATATGAATTCAAAAACCTTTCAATTACTTACCGTCCTCGCTCAAGTAATTTCTCAATAAAGTTTTGATATTCCATTGTCATATTTCATATTAATGAAATCAAGATGACAATTATCATCTTTATATATTTAATGTGTCTTGAAAAGAATATTCAATCATAATTAATTGCTTAAGTATGATTAATAATCTTGTCAAAAAAACATGCATTAAATATGTGTACAATATTGTCCATATGATTTCTACATAGAAATTCAAACCACTAGGGTTTTTCATCTCTTTGAAGAAACTCATTTCCATTCTTTAGTCTAACTATTAAGATAAACCAAATTTCCAAAATTGATTATCTTTATGGACAACATCTTTAACATTCATAGTATGAGTAATTTACCCAATTCAATATTTGGTAATCCATAATAATTATCAGGTTTACTAGAATCCTGTAACTCATGTTCTTCTCAGCATATAAATCAAATATATGAGATATCCTTGCAGATCTATGAATGAAAATTCCATCATCTTGAGGTCTATCATTTACATGTCTAACCTCATCATGATATTTACTAGTGTGTTTTAGAAGATTATGTATCTTGTAATTTTATCTTTCAAGATAAAAAAAACTCCCACTTGCCTTTTGTAATATATAGACTATCTATATATACTTTAGCAATTTAGAGCAAAACTACATTGTTCTCTTTTTAGGACATTACAAATACACATTGATAATTCCTGACTTAAGTTTGTTAACAACCTATTCATAAGTAGTTTAACAAATTCAGAATCTTCAATTTTAAAACTTAATGTGATCCATCACATTCCATAATGAAATGGTGTTTTATTAATCTTCTATGTTGGAGTCATATTGAGTATATTCAATCCATACTCAATATTCTAACCTTGTTACTTTTTAAGAAATAATTTATGATTATCTTGAATCAAACAAATCAAATAGAGTTTGATTCTCCTAACTGAACATACCATCAACTTGTGATATTCATTAGAATTAATATTGTAAGACAATCTAACAATATATAAGATAAACATATTTCTTTTGGCTTACCTATTTACCAACTAAGTCAACTTAATGGTATAATAGACTTTTCAAGCCAATTGCATGCTTTATAACACAAGTACACTTTAACCAAGTCACTTCATATCTATGTCTCATCAAGGAACATAAACTGTTATAATCCCATTATACGTTATAAATCATTGATCACCTCAATGACTTCTTGTATATGTCTTAAAAAAAAACATAACAAGTTAACGTCTTACTTTATTATAAGTCTTAAAAGACTTTATGTTTATGTCTTTACAATGAATCATAAACATGTTTAACTAAAGTAATTATGAACACAACTTTTGGTTTCAATAGTAATTTCAAGTTAATTTATTTACTTCACAATAATGTAGGACTACATTATTTTTCATTTATGTCATTCCAAAATACATAAATAAACAAATTGAAGTAGTATTAGATTACTTCATTTATTTATGTCATTCTAATAATACATAAATATGAAATTTGAAGTAGTCTTATATATCATTTTGACACATGCTCTAAATATTTGTCTAATTTAGAAACTGCAAATATGTCCATGCAAGGTCTGACTTCACATAGAGATTTACTTTGTTGTTGCAATCTCGCCAAGTAATTGCAACACCAAGTGTTTCTTGAATTAGATATGTTCAAGTTATATTAGAACGTTAATCTCTTTCCTTGCGATCAAGAGAATCCGTTAAATCATATACTTATATGTTGTACCTTGCACACAATATAGATTTCTCCCACTGTGCATGGAACAACATCATGTAGCGTATAAACAACACGACATATGTTTGTTTATGTGACTAATATGATTGTGTCATTGATATTAGCATAACTAGTAGATGTAGAACCACTTCATTGTCTAATAAGGAAACGTACATGACTATCCTTGAAAACATAAGTGACTACAAGTGGAAGTTAATTATCTTCAGACATTCTAGAGATAATCTGGGTTACTAGCAAGATGACAAAGCTTGTAACTCCCACTGAATAAGAGATCATTACATTAATTCCTTATTCAGTAATAAGAACACAACACTCCCACTGTATTTGACAACATTGAAAGTGTTTCATTAACCAGTAAAAGAAAATAATGTTCTATTTACTTCCCTACACTTTTGAGAAAGTCCATACATAACAATTACTTATGTACTAAAAGAATGTATTCTACTATTTAGATGATGAATTTATCCATCAATGCTATTAACTTGAAAAATTGGGCATGCAATTTCTTTCTTAATAGTTCTACTATTCCAACAATTGTAAGTAGTACTTTTAAATGGTCAAAACACAACAACTAGATAAAATATGCTAGTTTGTCTTTTACCAATTATACAGTAATTAGTCTAGCTTCTAATTTAATAACTCAGAAATATGCAATTTTCTTAACTATTAAAATTTGCTTACGAGTTATGTATTTAGAATTTAGACAATTCTAATTGTCCTATCATACCTTTCTTCATTCATGAAAAGGGATAGGGTTGAATCTCACTCTTTCGCGTGAAAAGAGGAATAGGATTATTCTTTTAGTAACGTTGACTCTACTAAAACCCTTACAGGTGTAGATCAATTTTACCAATACAGGAATAACCTACGTTTACGGTTTAATGTTGCATTAATACATTTAAAGAATTAGCAAAATTCAATTTTAGTATTTTCGATAATTAAACTTTTCAAGAAAATAAAATACCCAAGGTAATATTCATATAACCATAGAATTTTCTCGAAAACTAGGATCCAAATTATCATAGGTTCATTACATCAGTTGATCTGCTAGCAACGAACGCATGTAATAAGGTAATCTGTCGAACATTAATTGGCAAACAATTTCCAACTCCTAGATCATTATGGGATTTATATTTTCCAACGCTATTGCAAATATAAACATGTTTCATCCCATCTTATGCCATTGAGTCCATGTCTCACTTCCTACTCAACTTAAGTGTCTAACTTAAAGAAGCGCAAATATGTCCATGTAAGGTCCGACTTTACATAGAGCTTTACCTCTCCATCACAATCTAGCCAAGTCTTGTCATGACGTAAATTGCAACTTCAAGTGTTCCTTTTAATTAGATGGCATATTCTTAATTTAAAAGGGTACTAGTTTTGATTTTATGTGGTCAAATCAAATATGTACAAAGATGTCATGCATTCATCTTGTAGCATAATTTTAATAAAAACTTTTTATTACCAATTCACAAAGATCAAATTATCAAAGTTTTGATTGAGGTATTGGGTTCACTAATCAAGGAATTTAGTGTTAATTATCATCCATTATACCGTACTTTTGCATAAGTGTAAACACTTAGTGTTTGGATAATTACCACCAAGTGGCGCATGTAATTAAAACTAATTAGCCTTAAGATGAGCTTGTACTTTTATGACTTACTAAGTAGCTCCATTCGAACTTACAGAGAGGCGAGGACCGTGTAGCTAAAAGCATAACCTTAGACATCCTTTCGATGTGATTGCGCTTCTTAAATAACCCCTTTATAGTTCATTCTAATGGGTGAGTTGCTCGGTCATTGTACCAAAGTCACCAATCAATTAAACTATTGAAAACTTAACTCTTCCAAAACAAATCAAATTTCGCCATTGTTTAGTCCGTATTATTTTTCTATTCAAAATAACCTTTGCTTAAAACCGCTCTAACATAATAAACAAACAAGTAATAAATAAAAATAAACTACTAGAAAACAATGCACACATAATAAACAATTTATACGTGTAAACAAGTAGCACATGCAACTTATTCGATAAACCCTATTAATAATCAATATCTAGGTTAAATTAATGTATATATTAATTAGGGCTTTCACTCTCTCAATTGAGAGTGAGCCACATCATCGACGAATCGATTACGTAAACCCATAATTAATAATATACCAAATTGCACATAATTGATTCATTAATATATATAATTGAGTCTTCCCAATTCAAGATTTATCGTAAATAAATATGTCATAACAATTAAACAATATCAAAGCAACTTATCCATGACTAACATGCATGTATAATCATGGATACATCATAACAATTATACAAATAGTCACAAGATCGCATATAAAATTCCATGACACATAACAAATTATTCATGAATTAAGCACGTAATTATGTATTAATTCTAGGTTTTAATAAGGTTAGCAAACAAATTTCAAAACCCTAAAAAATTTATGTGTATGTCGACTTTAAAAAAAATAATGGGTACGCCCCAATTAACAAAAAAAAATCGACCAAACAAAATAAAACATAAACCCTAGATCAAACATATCAAACATCATACAATTATATGTTTTATTACGCGTTTATGTAATTAATTACTCATTAAAACCAATGACTCGTGATGCCACTGTTGGAATTATATAACATGACAATCAATAAATAATCACAAAAACATCAAAGTAATCAAGCGGAAGCGTATAGGATTAATTAATGAACAATTAATTAACATAAAAAATATACGTACCTTTTCTTGATTCTAGCCGAACAAGAATCAAATCCACAAACTAGAATTGGATGAACCCTAATTGGGTTTATAGGATTATAAAATTACCCTCACCGTTTTGTAATTCAATCCAAGATACAATCAATAGTGTGATTGTCTGCGTTCTTGTACACACGTCTTATAACAAATTAAAGTAATGCTAGTTTTAATTAAACAAAATAACTTTGTTTTGGAAAAGATGTGGATCGACACCCATAAGGGTTGTACGATCGGATTATGCAAAAACACACACAATACTATTTAGGTTTTAGCATAATGAGTACAAGAGATAAATTACAAACACCATTGGTTTTGTATTTATACCCAAACTAACTTGGTGAACAAGTTTGAGTTGTAGAGGATTGGGTTTCCTTTTCTTGTGGCCGATCGGTTCTAACCATCCCACAAGGATTAGGAACCTTCCCAATATATACAACATAGTCCTTTTCCAAATACATTTAACTCCGTTAATCCATTACATTAATTACTTAACGTTCGTTAGTTATTTCATTTAATTAATAAATAAATATAACATTTACATTTAATTATTAACTTTAATTCTCATACGTAAAGTGTGCAATCCCGTGGTCTCAAGTTCGATCCTAACACACGTCTATTAATTTATAGTCCATAAAACCAACAAAAGATTCACCCGTCAACTCATTTAACCCCGTGTAACATACGAACTTGTTTAGATAACAAAATTAAACGAATTAACCCGCGACACATGTAAACAGTTTAACTCTCCAACTCATTTAAATAAACAAGTTAAATATGTTGTGCTCATGTTATGTATAAACAAGTTAAGAGTAATAGCATTGACTCGATTATTTAAACATGTCATATCTAGTTTGGGGTTCTCATATAATCCATCGACCTAACCCCAACACGAATTGTCACCCTTACCGTACAATTAGATGAGTTATTTTTGTTACTATCAGATTATTACAGTATATAATACTACTTTATAAAGTAAAATTTTACTTACAAAAATTACAAAATGAAATATATGGATTACGAACACCCTTATTATAAAATGCAATATAAATTTATTTGTATTTATTATAATTTAACCACGATATTTTTTCATTCTCACTTACTCCAACACCTTTTCTCGTTCTTTCACATCACCATTATGGGAAATAGTTTTACAACCAAAACCGTAAAAGAAAAAATGCAATAAACTACTTGTCGCTTTTGCGTGTATTAAATTATAATCTGTAAACCCTTATAAAGTATACATGACTTGAAATATAGTAAATTTAAAATTCTTTAGCGTGCCCGTGAAAATAGTTAACACATAAAAAAATATATAAAACAAAAATTAATAGATTTTCTTAGTAGAAATACACATGTCACATAGGCTAAAATATAGTACATCTCAAGCTACGTGTCTAAGACTAAAACTTATAATAATGATTCGAACATTGCGTTTTCTAAGCAAAAATTAATAGATTTTCTTAGTAGAAATATATGTCCCAAAACAATTGCATGGCATAATAAACACACATCCATCTGCACCTGAAAAATCACCACTAAACTGCCATTGAACTACCAACAACCCAAACAATAACCACCAATAATCTGCTTTACTGTCGTCATAATAGTTTATTTACAAAAAACAGAAAAAGGTACATACATACACAACAAGTGTTGCCTTTAAACAACACTCATATATACACAAAAACAGAAAAAGGTACATACATACACAACTAGTGCTTGCATATTATCTTTAGTCTTTAGTTCTTAGGGGCCGTTTGGTTTTTGGGGATGGGGTTAAGATTTGGGAACCATGCCCATAAGTTGTTGTTTGGTATAATTTTATGGGTCCCACAAGTGGGGTTGGTTACCATAAATTCAGCTTGCAGAATTCCCATCTAAGTAGTATGGGTTTCTCTCTCTTCCGTCTTTATTTCTTTTTTTTATTCATTTTTTTTTTGTCTTCTAGCTTTCTTTTCTAAAAAATCATGTATAACTTGTGGGTCCAATTATTAAATTATATATATATTCACTTTTTAAATAATTAAAAATTCAATACTTATTTATATCTCAATACCTAAAACAAACAACTTTTATATTTTCTCTCTCTTACATCAAATCCAAATCCAAATCCAAATCCAAATTTTAAATCTTAATCCAAATCCTAATCCTAAACCCACCTACAAACCAAACGGGCCTTTATAATATATATGAGACTTTCTATCTTTAGAAGCTTTTAAAAATTAAGTTAATATACCTTATATTATCCTTCCATTATTGGTAATTATTAAAATGAATTTTAAAACTACATTAATTGTACATTAAATTGGATGGTACAATAACAAAATATAAATAATATAATATAAGCAATCTAATATATTTTTAAAATCAATAAGTTTTTAAATCGGGAATAGTAATAAGACTTATTAATTTTTCCAATCTCACAACACAAATATACAATTTCTAGAATTATCATTTATTATAAAAATCGTTAACCAATATTAAAAAAAAAAAAAAAAAAAAAAACGTAAAATCAAAATTGTTAAACAAAATCCGTCTCCAAACTTGCTTTGTGGGCATATTGTTAAAAACGAGGATTAATTTATATATCACTTTATTTTCACGATTAATTTCATATATACTGAAAGTGCAAATATTTAATAAATAATATATAATATTTTTTTATACATGTTTAGGTATATATAAATTTTCAATTAAAATGACTATAGATATAAAATTGCCATGATAAATTAGAATGAAAACTTAAAAGGAATTTCTTTAGCATTCTCATCTTGAAAATAAACAAACAAGTTTACTTTGAATGAACTAGATATTAGACACTTTTATAAACACCCCCTTCTCAAAATTCTCTAGAACACTTTAAACTCTTTAGAGCATCCGGTGTGGTGAGTTTTGTTGCTCGCCGAAATGATGTGGAGGGTGTTTCAGCGCCGCCGAAATGGTGTCACCATACCACCAAGGCTCGCCATCTCCACTTTCGTTAGCTCTCCAACACACAAACGACAAAATGGTGGGTGTTGCTTGCAGGTTTTGATTTTATTTTCTTTTTCTTTGATTTATAAATATGTGTGTGACGGTTTTAAAAAAATGGTGTTTAAAACAAAAATTATGGGTGTTGCAGGTTTACCACAGAGAAGAAGATAAGGATGTATTTTATTTATTTATTTTTTTTTTTAAATAAAATTATATTTACATTTTAAGCCCTTATGTTTTTTTGTTTGTCATTGTTTAGGTATAAAATTACAATTTTTGTTTATAAAGTGTGTTTTTTTATATAAGAAACTAGTGAGGTGCGAAAATGATGTTTAACTTACTATATGCATCTCATAATGGTTAAAATTATTGTGTTTGTATTTTAAATAAATAAGTTTAGTTTGTTTGGAAAAATGGAAAAGAAAATACTAATATTGAAGGTGAGTGGGGTCCAAATAGTTGTGTTGAAGTTAGTTATGAGGGAGGGATATTTTGAGATGAGAGTGTTGAAATGAGGTGGCATGTGGTGGAGCCCAAATGGCTAAAAATTGAAAGTCACCACACCTTATGCTCTTAACTAGATCAATCACAACACATAAAACCTATCACCCAACTTCCATTAAATGTCATCTTCATCTTCCTAACCCAAAAACCCTAAAAAAAAAACACAAACCAAAACCATGTCCTCATCATCAAATAATCAAGATTCCCTTAAAAAACAAGATTTCTCAATCAAACAAACATTCAACCGTCAATTAACAAACTTTACTTCATTCTTAGCACCCCCACCACTAAACCCTTATAACCCACAAACCCTTTTGCCCAATTCGCCGGAAAACCATCTCTCCGGCGAACTTTCCGGCGAGTTTTCCGGTTATGCAGGTGTCAAGAATGACTTGGCTGAAATAAGTAATAGTTTTAAGAAAAGTGTGTCTTTGTTGTCACCTAAGAAAGCTGTTAATGAGTTGCATAGGTTTGCTACAAGCTTGTTGTTTGATAGTAATCATAAAAGGGTTGGTGATGTTGGTTATAAAGGTGTGGGAGTTAATGATGAGGTTGTGGAGTTTGTGAGTCAAGTTGCGGTTAGGCCCGAGTATTGGGTTGAGTTTCCGGTTTATTTGCGAAATAGAGGTGTGTTTTGTTTATATATTTAGATGTGTTTTGTGACGAAATTTGGAGCGTTTAGTAGCTTTTAGCGTTTAGAATATAATGCTTGTTTGGCAATGAGCGTTTAGCTTTTGAATAAATGTATGTTTTTATATTGATGTTGTTGATTGTATTGAGTTGTTTATGATCATTGTAAGCTTGTTGATAGAATCTTGATTGGTGAGTGGTGACTATTGATTGGTATTTAGTATATAGAAATTCGAGCTTTTTTTACTATGATGTGCACGGCTTAATAAGTATTCATGTGGACGTTTCTAAACTTTTCCCTGGCCATCTTAAGATGTTTAACTTGCGATTAGTGAATATTAATGGGGTATTTATAGTTAAGAAGCATGAATAGGATGTTTGTTGTAGTTGTAGTATTTTAAGTTATGTTGCTTATTACTTGTAGTTGTGATTTGTGGTATTGATGGTTAGTCTAAGTTTGTTTATATGTTCTTGATTAGTTAACATTTAATGCGTATTTAGTTAATACGGAGTAGAATTTTTGTTAGCCGGGGTCTTTCTGTGTACATCATTCCTCACGGCCAGACTAGTGGGATCGGGTATTGTTGTTGTAGTTAGTAGGATTTTGGTTAGTTACTATTCATTGGGTTGTTAGAGTTTAGAAGCGTGATTAGGATTTTGGGTTGCGATTGTAGACTTAGTATCCACATGTTTAGGGTTTTTCCTATTTCCATCTATTGATGACACATTAATTACTTATTTATAATCTGAATACATGAATCTGATTTGGGTATCTTACTTCTTTACTAATGTTTATGTTCTTGTTTATGATGTTTAGACTTCGTTACTGGTGATTATACTGAAACTTAAATCTATGATCATTGTTTTTAGTTGCAGTTGTAGTGTAAACAGTAAACTGATGAGGTTGACTTCAAGATTTGTGTATTTGCACCGATGATCATACTAAACTTGTTAATCGTGATTTGTTAAATCTAATTGGGTAGTCGAAGTTTTTATGCATGATACAACGTGTATATTGTGATGTATACATGATCACTGTTAGCTTATAGTAATGAACACTAATGAGGCTAGATAGTAATGTTAGTTCGAGTGAGGAAACATGATGTCGATTTGAAGGGTCATAAAAGGTTTAAGATCAGACTAATCATGTGAGATCATGTTGATATATGGAAGTGTTTGAATTGCTTATTAAAGCTGTTTTTCTGATTCCTGCATTTTGAGTGTTACAACAGATAAGCAAACTGGTGTGAAATAAGCAGTTTTGAATCATTAGTTGAAGAGTTTCTTATTCCACTATTTGAGTGATAGGCTGCTAGAAATCGTGCTGGTATTGTCTGACAATTATAGATGGGAATAAGGCCAATTCTGCGACTTGTTATGTCAGTCGGATTTCATATGATTTGAATAGAGAGATGATGAAACATTATTAGGTCTTTGATCCAAGTATCCAACTAATCCAGATAAATGGATTATGATTAATTTGTTTTCTAATAATTTTTACGAAATAGGACATATTCTACTTTGTAATTATAATTAAGACTTGCTCTGAGCTTCAATAGTACAAGGTTTTGAAGTGCAACAATCATGAAACACATGCCAGCACGATTTCTAGCAGACCTCTGGTAACAATTAACTTTTGATGGTGATATTATATACAACACTAGTTTAGGATAGACATAAACTAAAATTTGACTGGTAGAGGAAAAAAGTTATTTGGTTTATCATCAAACCTTCTTGCCTTTATATTCATGTTTATACTTTTGGCATCAATTGATTATCTAACGTATTATTTACCACATGTATAGGGATGCTACCCTATATAATTAGTTGTTCTTATGTTGTTTACACCTAATTTATCGTATATTATCGTCCTTCATATGTTCCTTTTTTCTAGTTATAATACTCGAATTACATGTTTATCCCTTCAATACTTTTTTTCTTGGCCGCTAAACCATTTTGTCCATCTTATTACAGATTTTAATATGTCCGACGTTCAGAAAGATCATGCCTCAGCCATAGAACAGTTGGTACCTGATCTCACTACTTTGAAGCATAAGATGCTTAATTGCATGAGTGGAGAACAGTTTTGGTTGATCTACTTTATCCTCTTGATTCCACGGTTGAATGAGGATGACTTTCGGCTTCTATCAACTCCAGAGGTAAAGACTAAGATTTTCTCATGGCAAATATATCATCATATTTACATACGCCTCCACAGATAGTCATAACACTTAGCTTAAACCATGTGATTGTTTGGATATAACAGTATTCTGTTCTTAAAGTTAGTACTAATCTTAGCTCGGCTTAATTTCTGCCTTAGATCGATCAAGTGCATGAGGTACTTATGCAACAAATGAGAAACCAGAAGAATACACATGACGAAAAGGGTAGTATGGTAAATAGCACTAAACAGAGTGAAGGTGATCAAACTGGTGATGCGACAAATAGGTTAAAAAACAAGAACAATGAGGATGACGTTTCTTTTAGTGATGTAGAGATACAAAGTAGCAGGCTCTCTTCTGCAAGTGAAAATAGTGATTGGGTTCGTCTTAGTGCAAAAGCAAAAGCAAACCGCGCAACATACCGTGAAAGACATTCAGAGAGTGAAGAGTCAAGTGACTGGCATGCTGTCGAGGATACTGATCTTTAAAACTCTATATAGTTTCTACATTTTTTTTTGTTTCTTATATCAGTTAGTCGTGTCTAATGTCTTCTTCCCCTTCTTGGGGGCTTTACTCTTCCGTGGATTCTGATTTGGTCAAATAGTCGGCAGAGCTTGTAAATTCACGTTGTAAATGTTAATCCACCTCTCCGGTATTATGACATCTAAATAATAGTTTGGTTAGTAGGTTCATTTTGTTGGTATTTCGGCCCTTTGTAGGTAATATTTGCTTTCAGTGACGAATGAGCTAACATTGTTTGAAGAAAACTAGCTTCTTACATACCCCAATATTGATGGATGATTCCTCATTCCAGTATGATGAAAATGTGTTAACTACATCAACTGCAAGTTATAAAGTAAATGTGTAACATGATGTCACATATCTTTACCTAAATAAAGGCCATGCACAAGTACAGTTTAGTTGCAAGCAAACAGTTTAATTAGAAGAAAACAAGGTAATTTTGTTGGCTGAATAAGGAGTCATTTAAAGGTATGCCACTGCCCTGGCATAAACAGGTGGACCTATAGTCATGGAGAGACCGACTTGGGCGGGTGTGGCACGGAGGAGATGGCGTAAATGGACGTTGGTATGGAGGACTTGGAGGTAAGGCAATTGCCTTTAATACTGCAACTGGACCATTCATGCATATATAACATCATCAAAGATTTTGGTTTCATTAGATGCCTGCTAAAAAGAGGAAGTTGGGTCCATTGGAAATTATCAAACTTTCTGCTGGAGTTGACTTTATACATGCAATGCCAAAGTCAAACTCGAGAAGACAATGATCCTCAAAACTTATTTGTCTCACCAAATTAGAAGGTAAAAAACGACCTGATTCTGAAAAGGGCTAGAACAAGATAAAATTTAGCCCTCGTTATGGCCATATTCACTAGATGCTGTGGTCAATCGTAAAGTCAAAGGTTCATCAGGTTGACTGGATTCTGAAGCTAGTTTCTTTTCTGGGCGCTGTTTGGTAGAAAACCCTGGTGGGGAATGCTGAGTTTGTTTGATTTGGGCTATACTTTTACCATCTAATGTGTTCTAAACAGAACTTAAAGGTTGATTTTTTTGCCTCACAACACACTTGATCGCTGCATCTGGCTTGTCATCAATGCCAGCCAATCCGCCATGCCTTTAAAGAAACCATAACCGTGTGTAAAGATCTGTACCAGAGATAAGTTGTGCAAATCCAACCCAATAAATTTTCTTTTATCCTTTGGCCACCTGATATAAAATTAAAAGTAAGACGTACTAGTTATGAGTGTTTACGCCACTTAAGCACATAGCTTATACACCAACTTATGTTTACGCCACTAACAAAATAATGTACCTATTTACCAATTCTACTAACTTATTTTAGAAAATTAAATTTATTTCACAAAAAGTTTGTTTTTCTTCTTTCTGAAAATGATTCATTATTGGTCATTTCATCTAATAATGTTTAAAGTAATAAAAAAAATATATATATCTCAAAAGTAAAAGAAAATGACCAAATTCCATGACATCAAACATTACTCAACCAAGTAGCTAACAAAAATTACAATTAAATAATTAGTTAGTTGCTAGCTACATTTTTAAAAATAAAACGGAAATTTATAATTTGAAATAGAGGGATTTTATTGGTTCATGCATTATACTACTCCATAAATACTCTAAACTGTACTCTTTTACATGCAAAGGAAAAAAATGGTTACTCTAGGCGAACTTCTTAATGAACCTGTAGAAGAAAGAGATGATAGGTTAGAAGATAAATGGTGGCAATACGACGTCGACGAATGGGATGGGGTTGTGTATGATGGCGAGGGAAACATTGTTTCCGTAAGGGACGAGTATGGTAACTGGTTGCCGTTCCAAAATCAAGAAGTTGCCGCTGATGAAGATCAAGAACTCGAACATGTTCAAAATCCAGAAGCAGTTAATAATGTTCAAAATCAACAACTGCTCGATAACGTTGGTGATCAAGAAAATGTGGAAAACGTTAATAATCAAGTGGTGGATAATGTTGAACATCAAGCAGTCGATAATGTCAATATTGAAGATGTGGAAAATGTTAATGATAAAGAAAAAGTGGATCAAGCAGTCAATAATGTTGATGATCAAGAAGTTGAAAACACTGGAGATAAAGAAAAGGTGGATAGATTAGAAGATTCATGGTGGCAATACGATATTGATGATTCAGTAGGGGTTATGTACGATGGCGAGGGAAACATTGCTTTCGTAAGGGACGAGTATGGTCACTGGTTGCCGTTCCAGAATCATGAAGTGGCCGCTGATGACGATCAAGAACTCGAAAATGTTCAAGATCAAGAACTTGATAACGTTAGTGATCAAGAAGATGTGGAAAATGCTAATAATCAAGTAGTCGATAATAATGTTGAAGATCAAAAACCCGATAATGTTAATGATCAAGAAGATGTAGTAAACGTTGATGATCAAGCAGTTGATAATGTTCAGAATCAAGAACTCGATAATGTTGATGGTCAAGAGGGCGAAACCCAAGAAATCAAGAACGTTGAAGATCAACATGTCTCTGTAGCGGATGATGATACCAAAACAGAAGCTTCCATCAAAACGAAAAGGGTTATGGGCACCAAAGATGACGATGAATTTGAAACGGTTAAATCCCATGAAGATAATGGTGTCAACTCCAGCGAGAATGAGTCCCAGAAGGGTTTAGATGGTAATCTAGGTGAGGTTTTAGGAGTATCCAGTAAGAACTCAATGGCCGGAACGAAAAGGGTTATGGGTACCGAAGATGAAGTTGAAGGTGTCAACGGCGGTGAGCATGATTCTGGCAAGGGTTTAGAAGTATCCGGTAATGAAACGGGGAATACAAGGCGTATTGTGACGTACATTAGAAGACGCTTCAAACGTGTTAAAAATGAAAATACACCTGCTACTGAAGATTGAGGAAAAGTTTTGTGCTTGGTAGAATTGTGAAAATTAGATGAGGTTACATATGGTCTTAGTGTTCATTAGTTTTTGGGGTAAGATTTAGGTTCTTTTCTGGTTTGGGAGATATTCTTTCAAATGTAAAAAGTAATTCTTTTGTGTAATGAGGTTCAAGGTTTCATACTTTCATGTGTTGCATTTCTTTTTCTTTTGCATGAATGATTTCACATTCATACATGTTACATACATATATATGATTGATCCCTTTGGTTGAAGAGGTAGAGGGCAGTGGATGCGGTGGTCAGATGAATGTATGTGGCGGTAAACTAACTGCAGGCTGGTAAGCATATAATAAAAGGGTTTCGCAATATCGTAATTGTGGAGGACTTGGAGGTCATTTGAAACTTTAAAGTTGTAATTTGTGGCAAGTGATTTTATTACTGCAACTGGACCATTCAAGCATAACATCATCAAATATTTTGGCTTTTTAGATGCCTGTTAAAAAGATGGAACTTGGGTCAATTGGAGATTATCAAACTTTTGACTTGCTGGAGTTGACTTTACACATGCACTGCTAAAGTCAAACTCGAGAAGACAATTATCCTCAAAATTTCTTTTTCTCGCCAAATTAGAAGGGTAAAAAATAACCCCGATTCTGCGAAGGGCTAGAACAAGATAAAGTATAACCCTCGGCATGGCCATATTCACTAGATGTTGTGGTCAATCGTAAAGTCAAAGGGTCATCAGGTTGACTGGATTCTGAAGCTAGTATCTTTTCCGTTCGCTGTTGGTAGAAAACCCTGGTGGGGAATGCTGAGTTTGTTTGATTTGGCTACTTATACCAATGTGTTCCCAACAGCATTTAAAGGTCGATTTTTACGCCACACAACACTCTGCATCTGGCTTGTCATCAGTGACCGCCATGACTTTAAAGAAAGTAAGAAACCATATCTGCGTGTAAACATCTGTACCAGACATAAGTTGTGCAAATCTAACCCTGTAATATTCTTGTATCATTTGGGCACTGAGTAAGCCATTCGACACAATGTTAGACAATTCCTCGTCCTGTATAATGAGATTACCCAAAAAAATTAATTACAGAAAGTTGTCAAACAAAGATCGAGCAAATGTGCATAAGAATGTCATTCGCCTAAATATGGCCATATAACAGTAAACAATTTGATTACTACGAGTAGTAAGCGTAGTAACGTGAGCCGAAACGGGCTTCTCATATGCCTTCCATATGGACAAACTAACTTTAAAACTTTACAAATACAACTGCAACATTTGGAGTTGAATATAATCTCTTGAGATGAACGTTGGAACCAAATGTCAGCCTCTCTAATTACTTATAGGAACCAAAGTCTTAGCAAATCGCCTTGCACTTGTCATTCCTTCTGTTGTGGGAGAAGTTCAAATGGCTTTTATTAAAGGTCGTCAAATCACTGATGGCCCTCTTTTAGTCAACAAAATCATCTCTTGGGCAAAGAAACACAAAAAGAAGCTTCTTTTACTTAAGGTTGATTTTGAAAAGGCGTTGATTGCTTAAGCGGGTCTTTTTTGGATTCTATTATGATGCAAATGGGGTTTTGTAACACGTGGAGAAAATGGATTCATTCATGTCTAAGTTCGGCTTTCTCCTCTGTTCTTGTTAATGGCTCCCCTAAAAAGGAATTCAAGATTGAAAGAGGTCTTAGACAACTTCTTGTTTATTTTAGCGGTCAAGGCGTTAAATGTGGTATTCTTAGAGGCTAGAAACAAGAATATCTTCCATGGAGCCGATGTGGGTAAATGATAAGATACCTATTTCCCATCTTCAATTTGCGGATGATGCTCTTATTATTGGACAATGGTCACCTACCAATATTAAGAACTTGTCTAGAATTCTCACTTGCTTCCATATTGCGTCCGGGCTTAAGGTTAACTTCAACAAAAGTAAGCTTTTTGGAATTGGAGTTCCTACTTATGATCTTAACTCCATGGCTCATCGATGTCAACCTTCCCAACTTCCTTGCATTTACTTGGGACTTCCCATTGGTGCTAATATGACTTGATGCTCAAGTTGGACCCCCTTACACTACAACAATATGGCAATTTTGGGACGCCCATTTCTTTTGAGTCAAAAATGTCGTCCCAAATTTAAGCCATGGCCCACACTTTTTTCAACCAAAATCTCAGAAGATAGGAAAAGTTTGACCCATACCATTTGGGACGACAATGTCGATCCATTTTTTTTACTTTTTAATAAATTTAACTTTTTAATATATCCCTAGAAAACCATTTGGGACGACAATGTCGATCATTTTTTTTTAATATATTTATTATTTTTTTGGGGAAATAAAAATAGGCCACCAAGAAATTGAGTCATAAAACACTTTGGGACTGACAATGTCGTAAAGTGTTTTTTATTTTATTATTATTATTTTTTTTTGATTTTAATAAATTTACTAGATTATATTTATTATAACAACGCATGACAATGTCATGCCAAGTGTTTTTTTTTTTTTTTTTTTTTAATTTATTCTCGCATTTTAATTTAAAATTATATATATTTGTTTGCTAATAGTCTCCGACAAAATATTACCGCTAATAGTTTCCGCCAAATTGCAACTTTATATATCCATAAAGTTTTCCTTATATATCCCCAAAAACACAAATAACCCAATCGTCAATTCCCACAAAACACACGTAATAATATAATGGCCGATTACACTTAAAAGAGTGGTCACTGGTTTTATCGTCGATATATCTCTTTACTCGAATTCTTGATACGTATGGGTCAGAAATTTATGATGAATATAGTTCTTATAAGAACATAGACCCGTTGATGAAAGACCGCATTATGGAATTGTTAAGGAAACAGCCATTCTACAGGGTGTTTCTTTATTCATATGTAATTTAGTATTGGAAAAGGGGTGTTTGGAAACCATAATCTTGTTAACTTAGAACATGGTCAACTTGAAAGGTACATAGTAATAAGTGAAACATACGTATTATTCCAATAACAACAAACAACGAGACTACTACATACGAAGATTTTCCATGTCACCTAACAGCTTACGGAGTATTGCATCCGACTGACATGCGTGTTCGTCATGAATCCTTGCCATTTCAAG
This sequence comes from Chrysanthemum lavandulifolium, assembly GCA_022545495.1. Lineage (NCBI taxonomy): Eukaryota > Viridiplantae > Streptophyta > Magnoliopsida > Asterales > Asteraceae > Chrysanthemum > Chrysanthemum lavandulifolium. Next base: position 10,909,896 of record CM040238.1, on the reverse strand, counting down.
TCTTGCCTCCAAAGATCCTTACTATTGTCTTTAGCTTTTGTTTTGTGATTCCGACATTTTTATCCTAAGATCTTTGGCATTACGGCTTGAGCACTCTGTTGGTGCAGATCCAAAACCTTGAGATGTTGAACCAGAAGAGATTATTCTTAAGTACTCGTCAAATTCACTCTTCCACATAAAATATCCGCACCCATTATCTTCTTTTCTGGGCTGTTATATAATAAGAAAATTATAAGAGATTACAACCCAATTATTTGTATATTTACATAAATAAGAAATGTATGATTGTTCACCTTCGACAGAGGACATGCATAATATTGCCGTCCGGATGAATTTTCTATGTGATGTTCTTAATCTTATATTTCTGCTCCACAAGAACACATAAAAGGATTAAATGGCTCCATCTCGGTTTTGAAATTTGTGTGAAGATAAGAGGTTGTGAGGTTGAGTGGTTTTGAGGATAAGATCCTGTAGCTTTTGGTGGGATAAGATCTCAAGTTTTCTTTATGTGATATATAGAGCGATCTGGTAGCTTTTGGTGGGAAGTTTTGGCGCCGATATTTTGGAGGAAGTTTTGGCGCCATTATTTTGGTTGGATGTTTTGATGAGATAAAGAGTTATAGGCTAACCAGTTGGGAGTTGAGACCAGTTTTGATGATATCACCTCGACTTGTTAGTTTAACATTTCATGTATAACGATATCACCTCGACTCGTTAGTTTAACATATCATATATAACGATACTATCTCGATTCATCCGTTTTAACATGTCATGTATAACGATATCACCTCGACTCGTTCGTTTAACATCATGTATAACGATATCATCTCGACTCGTTCGTTTAACATATCATGTCTAACGATATCACCTAAACTCGTTCGTTTAACATCATGTATAACAATATCACCTCGACTCGTTAGTTTAACATATCATATGTAACGATGTCATTTAGAATCATTCGTCTAACATCTCATGTATAACGATATCATCTTGACTCGTTCGTTTAACATATTATGTATAACGGGAAGATCTCGACTCATTCGTTTAACATTTCATATATCACGATACTATCTCGATTCATCCGTTTTAACATGTCATGTATCTCAGCTCGATACTAAATTTAAATCATTTTTAATTTATTTAAATAATTTATAATTAATTTAAATCATTTTTAATTTATTTAAATATTTATAACTAATTTTAATTATTTTTAGTTTATTTAAAATATTTATAACTTATTTAAATTATTTTTAATTTATTTAAAATTTTTAAAACTAATTTAAATTATTTTTGAATTATTTAAATAATTTATAACTAATTGATATAATTTTTAATTTATTTAGTACGGAGTATTAATTAAATAATTTAAATACATTATAATATACATAAGATAAAGAAATTTTTTAAAAAAGAAAAGAAAGGGACGACATTGTCGTCCCATTTTTTTCACCAAAAATTTCACCAAAGTTAAACAACCCGCCATATTTTTACGCCAAAAAATATATATATTTTGGGACGACAATGTCGTCCCTAATATGCATTAAAATTTGTCGTCCCAAAATGTATATCAATAATTGAGGTGTTAGTTTCACAGCAGCAGATCTATTTAAAATTTTTTTTATCTTCATCATACTATCACTCGAAACCATCAATTACACACGCACAACTGTGCACAATTTTTATAATTTTTGTTATTTTGTTTTCTTTAAAGGTAATTTTTTTTAATTTATTTTCTTTAATTATGGTTTTATGTTGAGTTTGTGTTGGTTAGATGGCCCACTGCACATGACCACCACCGTGAACCACCGCAGCATGACTCCACCACCATGAACCACCGCCGCATATAAACCCTCGTGAACCACCACTTAGGGACTTTTTTTTAATTTTGTTAATATGTTTTGGGACGACAATGTCGTCGTCAAAAGTTCTTATTAGTTAATTTGGTTAATGGAAAGGTTAATGATGAAAGGTTAGCATAAAGGTTAATGATGAAAGATATACATAATAAATAGATAGATAGGTAAATCAGTTTAGATGTTATTTAGTTTAGGTTGTTTTAATTTAGGTTGTTTTTAATTTAGGTTGTTTTAGATGTAAGTTTGGTTATTTAATTTAGGTTGTAAGTTTGGTTATTTAATTTAGGTTGTTTTTTTATGTATTTGTGTTTGGGACAGCTGGGATAGCCGGAACAGTCGGGACAGTTGGGGTCAAGCGGGACAGTCGGGGTCAACCAGGACAGTCAGGGACAATCGGGGTCAGCCGGGACAACCGGGTCGAGCGACAACCTCTTTTTCTCTCTCTCTTTTCTCCTCTTCCTGTATTTCAGCCGCGAAATAGGTATATATATACTTTAATTACTTTGTCGATAATGTATACACTATGTTTGTTTGATCACATAGGTTTGGTTTCGGCGCGACATTTTAATTATTAGTTATTGATTGTGCTTTCATGTGATATGTGATATCGGAAAAAATGATATGTGACCGTGTTAAAATGATATGTGATATGTTATTAATTGTTAGTTATAATACTTAATGTGACCGTGTTAAAATGAAAATGATATATGATAATGGGAAAATGATATGTGATATGTTATTAATTGTTAGTTATAATACTTAAAGTGACCGTGTTAAAATGAAAATGATATGTGATAAAATGAAAAAATGATATGTGATATGTTATTAATTGTTAGTTATATTACTTAAAGTGACCGTGTTAAAATGAAAATGATATGTGATATGTTATTAATTGTTAGTTATAATACTTAAAGTGACCGTGTTAAAATGAAAATGATATGTGATATCGGAAAAAATATTGATGAATTAAAAAGTTATCGGATTTTGTATGTTTAGTATGATATTGTGAATATGCCGTTTGGTTAGTAATATTGTGATTGTTAAACTTGTATTCTTGTTTTAGGATTTTAGTGATTAATTTCGAAAATTCCCGTCCAAGTTAATCATCCTATAGAAAAAACGGTCCGAAATTAATTTATTAGAAATTAATTTCGAAAGTCCATTGTTGGGATCTTTTGAATGTTTTGTCTCATTTAGGATATGGATGCGTATAACCTGCTTTACTATTTAAGAGAAATTGACAAGATTTCCTTTCACTCCTACGAATATGTCTTTAATGCACATATTTGGGGAGTTAAGGAAATGTCGCCAAATTTTTTCAAATAGTAAATCGCTTATAATGATTCATATATGAGACGAGACATTCAAAGAGTGAGTTAGGATTGCCTTCCATAGTTGCACTAGGTAAACAGAACAACTCATAATTACTCCTTTTCATGTTTGAATGTGTTTATTTGCATATGTATGTATATATATATATTTAAATTCATTTATTTGAATATGTTTTTTTACAACGCAGTCATGACACTTGATAAGAGTTGGACCACTGTATCCAACCGTAATTCCCCAGAATTTTTAGATGGTCTTTTTGCATTCGTCTCGCATTGTGAGCCATTGTTAAACCCCAACGCAAAAATGATTCATTGCCCATGTGTTCATTGTGGTAACGCTCCAAATAAATTAGGTACGCTCAAAACTCTTGAGTCACACATATCTAAATACGGGTTTGACACACATTATACCACTTGGAAATATTACGGTGAACCGCTTCCTCCACCCGTAGTACACAACACACCACAACCACCTTCACCTGAACACATTGACATGGATGCATTCTTCCAAGATATTTCTGCAGATAATGCCCCAACTCCACCATCTCAAACAACAGTTTCTCAACCAGATCAAACAACAGGTCCTCAACCAACTCAAACCAATGATCGTAGCATTAATAACAAGTACGAAGAGTTACTTGCTAGGTCCACCCAAAAGTTGTACCCAGGTTGTGATATGACTACATTGAACTTTACATTCTTGCGACACAAGCAACACAAGTTTTCTACCTTGAAGACCCTGCTAAACGACCACCTCATTGGAAGGTAGTCGAAGATGTTGATCATCGGAAGATCTGGCATCGGAAGATCTGGCATCGGGATGTGGTAGATTCTGATAAGATTGTTATACATGGCAACAATTCATCTGATGTTGCATTGTCTATTGGTTTGAGTGATTTTGAGTATGCGAATTTGAGTGTAAATGATGAATCGTGATGGACGCCCACCGGATGGTCTTGAAGAAGATCTTGATTTTATTAATAATGAAGATAATGTCGATGCTCATGTCCTTGATGATGATGATGTTGACGTGTCTGATGATGATGAAGTGAACCCCACTATTGTTGTTGAAGAAGTTTTATCTAGTGATGATTTTGATTATGACAATTGTTCTTAAATTGTAATTTGATTATGACAATTGTTTTTAAATTGTAATTTGAATGAAATTGTTACTATATGTTTATATGAATGTGTATATTTATATGAATTTGTATATTAGTATTAATTGGTCCACGAAATTATGTGTTCTTGTTCTTGTACTTTTATAGATGGCATGTGTACAATATAGATCACACGGCGGGGATGTTGGAGGTGATCCACCCAGACCGCCCTCATTTACTATGTCAGCTATCAGCGAGTAACAAATTGTGATTTATTATTTTATTATTTTATTTTTTATTTTTATATAATTTTTATTGATAAAACTGAATTTTTTTACATGTATTTTCACAACTCAATAACTTATATTTGTAGGTTCAATGATCATTGGTGAGACGGCAACTCGGACCTTAAGGAAGGCGTTTAAGGAGAATAATGGCCCTTTGCCTATACCCTTTGATTCCGATGATCAAGGCACCTTCTCACCGATAGGCATTTATGAAGCGCAGTTGGCTAGTCTTATTGGGGAACAAGTGAGGCCACTTCCCCTTGATTGCGATTGGGAAGAAATTTCTGATCCTTTTAAGGCGCATATAATGCCGACACTACAGGTTATATTTATTGTTTATTTTATTTCTATTCTTATTGTTATTGACCGTTTAGATATGAGTGTTATATTTAAATTGTGTGTTTGTTTAAATGCGTATATTTATTTGCAGACCTATTTCAACCTAGCGCCTTGGTTGGATAACGAGAACAGATTTCAAGTTGGAAATAATGTATATTCGGTGGGGGAAAGGGTAGGACTTGGGCTATACCTAGAGATGAGGATGCTATACCGAAAATATAAAAACAGGCTCAAGGCTAAATACTTTGATACCCATGAGACATCCGCGGCGACAAGGGAATATCCGCCGCCCCAGAAAGACTGGCTTAACAGAACCCAAGAGCAACGAAACGGATGGCAAGATCTGCCAAAAATGCAGAAAATCGAGCTAAAAACAAGATTTTAACTCACGAAGGTCGACAGTCGTTCATCCAAGGAAGAAACAATTATGTAAGACTCGTTATAATTTTTGTGATTTTTAAAGGTTTTTATATTGTTTATATTTACCTCTTTATTAATTTATTTTATATTGTATGTATAGAGGGTCACCCATGACAATCAAAATGAAGACCTTATTGAAACTTGGAGGAAGGGCCATTCAAGAAAAGATGGCACATTTAAGACTAGAGAGAACGAGACGGCTTACGTAAGTAATTTATCTCTTAACATGCGTCTTTAATATTAAGTTACTTCTCATTTATTATTTTTTTCCCAACTTACTTTTTTTTAACATACTTTTTTTTTGAGAAATTACACAGAATGCGATGAAGGCCCTTCAAGAGCAAGTCAGAGGCGGTGTCATCCCGTACATGAGCAGCATAGAAATACTGCATCGTATATTTCCGAGTGACAACCGCCAGCACATGGCAGACAGGGGCAGGAGGTTACCTAGTGGTGGCTCAACCTCTCACAGGTCCATACGTGGGCCTGTTGGTCAAGATTACATTACTAGGCAGCATATGACAGATGTGTTGAGCCGAGCGGAGAAGGAAACTAAGGAGGCGCAAGAACGGGCTCGCGTGGCTAGGGAACAGGCTACCGCGGCTTATTCTACAGTTGGGGCGTTCGGATCATACCTTGAGCAGTTTTTCAGCCAACCAACAAGGTAACCCATTTTCTGTTCCCTTTCCCCGGGCACCCTTTCCTGGCCCTTTTCCCCCTCCCGGCCCTGTTGGTTTCCAACCTCCCATTCCCAGCCCTGTTGGTTTCCAACCTCCCATTCCCAGCCCTAATGGTTTCCAACCTCCCATTTTCGACCCCAATAATACCTTTGCCGGTTGTTATCGTCCCACCTTTCCCAACTCTACTCCGTGCCTGGGTTCTACTTCTAACTATGCAATGCCTGTTGGGTTTTACTAATCATAACAATTACATAAACAAGTAAACATCATCAAAGCATGCAGCGGAAGTAATAGGAATAATACTTGTAAATTAATTAACCAAATTAAAAGTATATGCGTACCTTTTGCGAATCAATGCAATTAGGGTTTATGAAAAACCCCCAATTAAGATCAAGTACCAAGAAACCTTAAACCCTAATAAGTTAGGGTTTATATAATTCGACCACCTTAGATGTCGAATACCCAAGATATGCAAACATAAGTGTATTTGCTCTTCGTTCTTGTACACACGTATTAGTAGCGAATCAATGAGAAAAGCTAGGTTCTTGATCACAATAGATTAACCAAACACCTTTGTTATGCTCAAGGTCACTCGTAAATCCCTTACAATGGGGTTTTGCTTCGTCGACCTAAGAACAAGAGGGAAGAAAGAAGAAGTTTGGCCTTCTATTGAAATCTAGTGTACCAAAGGATGAATACATGGGATGTATTTATAGCCTTATGGTAGATGTCAAGATTGCTATAGTATCCGATGTGGGATTCTATAGTTTTCGGCCAAATACAAGCCCAAAAGAGGATTCCTAAAACCTTCTCTTGACTTGTTAACTTTTCTTCATATCCCGTTGACATTTAATGACCGATAATCAAAACTCGTCAAATATTAAATATCATTAAGTATTTATTTGTGATCAAATAATTAAATATAACATTTTATATATTAATTATTTATACATTGATTCTCATACGTAATGTGTGCAATCCAAAGTCTCGAGTTCGAATCGGTCATACATATATTAATAATTATCCATAAACCTTTCGGCTCCCACTTGGATATTACTTAATATAGTAATGACATTGGTTAGTCTAGCTTTAACACGCCAATGCCCCGGATCGAATCGAGTATGGTCTCTGGAATAACCATTTAATGATTCACCATTTTACTTATCCTTTTGTTACTAATACTACATTAACTATGAATATGGATCAAGTCATTTCATAAGTTAATATTTCATTTCTTGTTGTATTTGATTGAACAAGATTACCAAATCATCTCGAACGTATTCGAGATAGATCTTGGGTAAGGCCTTACAAACATCTTGCCAATCCTACGAGGGCCCAAATATAGTATTATGCTTTGAAACAAATTTAAATGAACAAATTCTCTTGACTACAAACATAACTCATGAACTTTGTAACACTTCGAAAATAGCCCTTATAACTACCGATTTACGGATAGCGTTAAACTATCTTACACAAATGCACTACATTCATAATGAATATCATGTCGGCATGTCACGCATCAATATACGGTATCTCAAAAAGTCTGAGGATAAACACTTCATGATATAATTAATGACAAACATCCATAAAGTATCATCATGTAAAGTTGGGATCCGTCCTATATTCAATTCATTGAATATCATGTGCCCTAAAATTGGCATGTCATGGGTTACACGCATCAATATACTTAAAGTATATTCTACTATTCAAAACTCAGACGATACAAAGTTTGTCTTAATTCAATGACATTCCCACATCATTGATCGACAACGGACTTTTAGAATAACATAAGTTATTCACGGATTAAACATGCAAATATAGGATATAATATTAAGAAAATGAAAAACAAACATAACCAATATTTTATTCCATTTAAATAATATTTGTTCATAACATTCCTTATCCAAATACTAAATAGATCAATGCATGATAATACTTGTTAATAAATTATGCCTCAAGTAATGACAATCATACTTGTTGACAAGGTATAATTTCAACTAACGTTGATCTATCGGAATTTTGAGAATACTTATTTCAAGAATTCAACTAGTGAAGTTCTTGTATGTGTGCATTCAAAATATCTTGATATTGCACATAATATTTCATAAAGTGTGTGACATCCTCAACCACCAATTTATGACAATCAAACTTTCAAACATTTTAAAGTTTAAAGTATTCTAATTCTTTAATGTATAATGCAACTATGCTCTTAGTTGAGCACAACTAGTTCACATGGTCATTTACAAGGATGAAATCCTACCATGACTAGTATTGAGTGTCATCTCAATTAAACCAGCATCATTGTATACAAACAACAATATGCTCTTTAAAAAATTTCATAAACTTCAATATCTACAGTGTAATGTTTGATGCCTTCCGAACTTTCAAGTTTGTTGGCTATGACAATTACGCAACAATTGTTGTATTGCTCATCCATAGAATTTTGAGAGCAAATCCAGGCTGAGGAATGTAATTCTAAATTCAAACATATTCCATTAGAATATTCATTACACTAGTTATCTAATAACTTCATTAGATATCAATGTTGTCAAATCATCTTGCATTCAAGCATGATACAACAATAACATGTTGTACATGAAAAATCCTTATGTCAAACGAAGATTTAATTCATGTTCTACCTATCCATTTTCTAAATGATATATCATGTTCTATTAGACTCATTTATTTTATCCGCACATTTTTATTAATAATAAACATATATTCCAAGATTGTATGTCTTATTTTCTAAATCTTTCAAGTGAAGTTTCATTCCAAATTAAACTAACATTTATCTTAGATGGAATGTTACTACTCACAACAAGTAAGATTTTAAAGAAAATAAACATAATACTCCCACTAGCTTTCAGGAATACTTAGAAATTATCTTATTTTAATTTTAAACCAAAACTTGGATTTAATAATTAAACATAAGAATCATCTCCCAGATGCATGCAAATATCCATTAATGGATTCTTGCAGTTTGTACATTTTCAAAGATTTATGTGAATTCATAAAACTCCTTTCGATTGCTTATCGTCCTCGCAAAAGCAATCACATAAGAAATAGTTTTAATATTCCATTGTCATTTTTCATATCAATGAAAATAAGCATGACAATCATAATTATTATATCTTTAATGTGTCTAGGAAAGAATATTCAATCACAGTTAATTGCTTAAGTGTAATTAATAATCTATTCACAAGTCATGCATTAAACATATGTACAATATTATCCATATGATTTCTACACAAAGATTTAAACCCCTAGGGTTTTCCTTCCTTTGAAGAAACTCATTACTATTAAGATAAACCAAGTATCAAAAGTTGATTATCTTCATGGACAGCATCTTAACATTCATAGTATGAATAATTTACCACAATTCAATATTAGGTAAATGCATCATCATGATTAACAGGTTTACCATAATCCTGTAATTCATATTTCTCATCATATCAAATATCTGAGATATCCTTGCGGATCTATGAATGAGAATTCCACCATCTTGAGGTCTATTAGATTTGACCTCATCATGATATTTACTAGTGTATTTTAGAAGATTATGTGTTTTGTAATTATAATTTAATCTCTTCAAGATCTAAACAAAACTCCCACTTGCTTTTGTAATTTAAAGACTATCTATAAATACTTTAGCAATTAGAACAACACTAAATTGTTTTCTTTTGGGATATTACAAAACACATTGACAGTTCGTAAATCTTGTTCATTAATAACCTACTCCATAAGTAGTTTTAACAAATCATAACTTCAATATAAGACTCAATGTGATTCATCACATTCCATACTAAAATGGTGTCTTAATAATCTTCTAGGTTTGAGTTTTATTAAGTATATCCAATCAATACTCAATTTTCTAACCTTGATAACTTTTGGAAGAAAAGAAGATATAGTTATCTTGAATCAAACAATACAACAAATGTTTGATTCTTCTAACTGAACATTCCATATACATACAGTATTTCATTAGAATTAATATTGTAAGACAATCTAACAATATTTAAGATAAACATATTCCTTTTGGCCTACCTATTTACCAACTAAGTCAACTTAATGGTATAATAGAATATCCAAGCCAATTGCATGTTTTATAACATAAGTATTCTTTGATTAAGTCAAAAGACATAACAGTTATAATATTTTACTTTATATTATAAGTCTTTAAAAGACTTCATGTTTGTGAGTTTATACATAAACACATAACCATGTATAATTTAAAGTCATCATGAACACCACGCCATGGTTTCAATTAATTAATTTTCAAGTTAATATACTACACTATCTATTTATGTCATTCTAAAAATACATAAATATTTAAGATAGTATTACTTTATTTATTTATGTCATTCCAAGAAGTGTCCAACTTAAGAAACTCTAAAGCATCCACGCCCGATCTCACAACAAGTGGAGATTTACCTTGAGATTACAATCTAGCCAAGATCTCACTTAACCTAAAACGTAACTTCAAGTATTTCTATAATTTGAATGACATAAGACATAAAAGTAGTCTATGCTATAATCTTGACACATGTTCTAAACAAGTCAATCTTATTAGAACGTTAATCTCTTACCTTACAATCAAGAGAATGTATTAATCATATTTGTATGTGTTGTTCCTTTGCACACAATAAATACTTCTCCCACTTGTGCATAGAACAACATCATATAGATAAACACCATGACATTCGTTTGTTTATGTGAGCAATATGATAGTGTCATAGATATATAAGCATTACAAGTAGATGTAGGACCACTTAATTATCAAGGAAACGTTCATGACTATCTTTGAGAATATGAATGTCTACATTTTTTGAACGTAAATAATCTGAGTTACTACCAAGATAATAAATCTTGTAACTCCCATTGAATTAGACAACGTTACAATAATGTCTTTTTCAAGAATACACCATACTCCCTTTGGATTTGACAACATCGTAAGTGTTTCATTAACCGATGAAAATAGCGTGTTATTACGTTGTTACCCTTTTAAAGACCATTCGTAACAATTACTTAGGTACTAAAAGAGTGTATTTTACTTTGTATGTCACACCCCAAATTACTGTTTTGCGTGGAATGGAATTCACGGGATTGATTGTCATAGCATCACAATCACAGTTATATTGAACGACCTAAAGTGTCGTTTGGAAAATACATCGTTTGATTTAATAAAATAATCGAGTTTACAAAGTAGGTCCCAAATGTAAATCAACTTGTGCGGAAATAAGTTTGTTACAATACAAACGATGTTTTAAAGTACGTAAAACCCAGTGAGACGCGTCGTCATCACGACTCCATGATGTGTCCAAATGCATGCCATGAAGTGAATGCCTTAGATACCGAGATAAAACATGCTAAAAGTGTCAACACAAAGGTTGAGTGAGTTCATAGAGTTTGTATTGAAATGTAAAGCCTTTCAAAATCGTTTATGCAAGAAAGGCATTGTGAATCCACTCGGTTCAAGTCCCGCCCATACAAAACTTGCAACTGTGTGTTCACAACCCATTGCCAAGATATGTATAGTTTATGTTCAAGCCCACATCGTCAAATGAATTCACAAAATAGTGCCTAACTTAATGTATCAATAGTTACTTGATATAACAAATATGAGTGTTGATCAAATCGTTCCAAGACCGTTAGTCCATGATTGTACCAAGTACATGAATATACACATAAGTCCGTTAGCCCAATGTTATACCAAGACCATTAGCTCAATGAATATACCAAGACCATTAGCTCAATGAATATGATATGGAAGTTCTAAGTGTTATTACTACGCATGACTAAGCATTGATTCGATTAAACATGTAGTTTCAATTAATCATGATAGTTATGAAAATAATTGAGCATGTATCTCCCCAAAACATTTATGAAGACAAGTAAAAGCAGGGCTATGAAAACTCACAAGAATATGTAAGAGTTTAAAGTACTTGTGAAAGTAAAAAAAGCAGTTTGAGCATGTATCTCCCCAAACAGTAATATTCAAAACAAGTAAGGTAGGGGCTATGAAAACTCACTTGGTGGAATGATGCGAAGACAAAAGTGAGTACACCGAGATGTAATGTGAAACGTTAATGGACCTATTACCAATGATATGATATGCAATGAGTTGCAATGTAATGTTATGCATGCATTCCATATGTTATTTATACCATTTACGAGTTTTGAAAATATTACTCGTCGTCGAAAAATACTCTTTTGACGTCTTGACCCTTCAAAATGACTTTACATGTTTTACGTCAAAATGTCATCCTACAATGGTTTTATAATGATTTTGGTGAAATTACCACTTTTCGTCGCAAAACAATGTCGTCGGAAAAATCATGAAATCAACAAAATGGCTTTGGAAAAGTAGTCGTAAAATGGTGTCGTCGATCGTTAGAGAACGAACTCGACGGTTTTGGAAATTTTGTATCGATATCTAGAAGTTTCAGTTCAGGAGTTTTCGTCAAAAGGTCTCGATCATAAAGATATTAAAGGTTAAAGTTGGTGGTTTTGCTAATTGTGTGAGAAAATAAGTTTCGCCAAGTTTGAACATCCGTAAATAATTTACTATAAACTCCGCTTGACAAACAGCTTTTTGTTTTGAAAAATATGGTCGGTGAACTTGATTTTACTAGAAGACATTTTGTTCCAAAAGTTTTGCATCATAGTTAAAACGCCGCAAACATGGTCGTTATGACTAATGAAATACTTGTATCGTAAAAATAATATAGTTTTCGAAAATAATAGTTACGGCAACTTTATAAAACGTGCATATATTTGTCGTTTCAAATCCGCTTTCACGTATAATATGTCCTTAGCTTCGTATCGAAGTAAACTAATATATTTTGATAAGTCGAAATAATTTGTGAAGCTTAAGGCTCGTTTTGACCCGAACAATGTAAAACTGCAAAGCTGAATTTTCAGAAAAGTGTTTATTTCGTCGTCAAACTTTAAAAATTCACCACGGCTTCGTTATAACTCCGTTTTATCCGTTCAAAAGGCCACGGATTCGCTTTAAAGTATATTTTCTAAATATCAAGGCCAAAATGTCGTACCATCTGTTGGTTTTCCAGAAACTCGAATTAAGGACAGAACACCAAAATATAGTTATCGAAAATAGTTTTCTCGGACAAAACCTATTCTAATCCCTTCAAATCAACTCCAAAGCTAATCTAATCCTACCATACACCTTCTTAGGGTGTCATGGGTTCCTAATCACCATCAAGACCAAAGAATACCATGGGAATATTTATAGGATGACTATAAATATATATAACTCAAAAATCATGAAATAAATGGTATAAATCACATAACATGCATATAAGCTCCAAAATGAAAAGAAACATATGAAAATGAAAAGGAAACATGAAAATGACAAAACATGCTTACAAGTGATAGTGAAGAGGTGTAGGTAACAAGGATTAAACTTAAATATCCTTGGTTTTTATTTCAAAACCATATAAAGGATATAATCTAGGTTGTAAACACTTGTTTTGCAAAAATTTTTGATCCCTTGTTTCTTGTTGCTTGACCGGTTCTTGAAGCCAAGAACAAGAAAGAAATAAAATTTTACTAACTATGTGAATTATATGAAGTGAATTATTTGAGGTAGAGATTGTGTACAAGCAATATTTATTATAAATCAAATTTTCATCACATCATTAATTGAACCATCCCTAAGGTCCGTGATTTTGGGGACTTTGTCTCCCAAGATATATTTTTTTTTAAAATGTATTACTTAATAATTTTTGTATAATGTGCAAATATTGGAAGAATATAAGTAATTATAGGAAATATGTACAAGTAAAGGTAAATGGAACTTTTGGTACAAGTAAGTTTTAATAGATCAAAATAGAATGTAATGAGGTAATAAAATTGTAAAAATACTTTCCTTGTGAAAATTGAGTGATAAAATAATTATCGATAATTTTAAGAAACACAACGTAATAATTAAACTTTAACGATTAATATACCAAATAAATTTGAAACACTAGGAAAACTAAAAATATAGTTTTATGAACTAAATGTAAGTTTAAAAATACCTCGGATCATTTTGAAAGTAACGGGTTAAATATTCAAAATAATAACTCACGCGATAAAGTTTATTAAATATAAAAATTACGCGTTGAAGGTGAAATGAAATGTCGTGAATGAACTAATGAGATGCACATGATGTCCATGAAATGTAGACTAATCATAGTCCATATGAAATGTACGTGATGTCATGATCATGAATTCGCCGCTAAACCTCCAAGGTTACGCAATTTGAAACAAGTAAACCAAGTTTACTAAAATGTTGAAATAATGAGGCATAAATCGTGTCAAGAAATGACCGAAAGTACGGGTTGTCACATTCGCCCATCAAAAGGAATTCAGTCCCGAATTCAATCGTTGTTGGTCTCTCGAGTTAGGGTTTGATGAGGCAAGCCTTCCCATTCTCGAGCAAAACCCTCAAAAGACTTTTTGGTAACCGATTTTACTTAATCTCACAACTCATCAAACAAGAACTGTCATGAGATTAGGCTAAATCGGTTTAGGTAACGACTTGTTTCTAGCTCGATCTTTGCAACTCATCAAACAAGAACTGCACACGGATCAAGCGGAAACAAGTGGTTTGAAGAAAATCTTTTGAAAATTTGGCTCGATTACGGAATTGCTTACTCATATGAGACTACTACTCCCTTCATTGCATGATTCTTCTGAATTAGACATAGGTGATCGGGCTATGTATAATTTAGGAGTAACTATGCAATGCTTGGACTAATCGACTCATATGTTGTTTGGTGTTGAATCAACTGATGTTAAAATTGTGATGAACATCGAGGAGAGAAGACATGGAGAAGTGTCGTTAAAATGATAGTTAAAGTAAAAGAATTAAAATCCTCGTAAATGATAACAAATCGAATGAAAATAAAGTACGATAGATGAGAATATTTTACAACAAGTGGTTTAGCAAAAGTAGTACATCTTAGGTTATAAAGATTGAATACGATGGAAAACATAAACTTAGTACAACATAATACATAAGGAGAAATAAGACGTTAGTTTCCGAACTTCTTTGGTCTTCCGCGTCGTTGATACCTTGACGAGCTCCTCCTCCTCCTTCTAACATATATACATTCCCATGAGCACCTTCGACTTGTTGACCTTGGTTTTGAGGACATTGATTTGATAGTGTCCTTGCTCCCCACATCCGAAGCATGTAACCATGGCCTTGCCTCTACAATCCCGGCAAGGTGTCCTATTGTTGACACTTGTAGCACTTAGCAGGACAAAGACCCGTGTGATGATACTTACATCGATTACATAGTGGGTAGGTTCCAGCATAACCTCTGCCTTCTATTGGTGCAGCAACATATACCATTGCAGTCTCTTGCCCTCTATTCTGTTGTTGATGATGGTTATTGTTACGGTTTTGGTTGTTGTTGTTATAATCTCCTTGGTCGTCTTCCCATTTTCTTTTGTTGTGGTTGATTTGGTTATCGTCGTTGTTGTTGTTGTTTTGGTTATTGTAGTAGTTGGTGCAGTTGTTGGGGTTGTTGTTGTTTTGGTTGGTGTTGGTGTACTTGCCTCTCTTCACTACCGGGCCATGAGCTTTTGAGTCAATCGAATAGCTTCCTCAATCGTTCTTGGTCGGAAGAAGTCACATCGCCTTGAATAATTTCGAAGTCCCCCGATGAAAGCCTCTAGCAACTTCTCATTATCCGAAACCATGGATGGGCATAACACGGCCAATTCTTGGAATCTCCGAATGTAAGTGTCAATATCGTACCCAATGGTTACTAATTCATAGAACTCCGTCTCCAACTTTTTGATTTCCGTGCGTGGACAAAACTTCTTAGTTACCAAACCCTTGAATTGCTCCCAAGTAAGCTTGAAAGCATTCTCCATCCCAATCGGTTGAGCATAAGAATTCCACCACGATAATGCTCCATCGAGTAATGTGCTCGTAGCAAATTTAACTTTACTATCATCCGACAATTACATAGCAAAACACGGATTCCAATTTTTCAAACCATCGAACCATTCTTTGTAGCTCCTCGGTACCTCTAAATTTCGTGGGCTCACCACTTTTGAAATCCTTGTACGAACATTTCTTAACTCCGGATCCTCCGGCATTTCCGATAGCAGCTAGCCTAGCGGCTCTGACAAAGAATCATGACCTCGGCAGCAGCAGCAGACCACCGTTTCCTTTCAACTCTTAGAGCATTAGCAATGCTATCATTCACTAACTTCGAATAGCCGCTTGGGTCATTTCAACTGTAGCTTTCTTGATGCCATATCTTCTTCAAAACAAGAGGAAATGTGAGACGTAGCAAAATCCGATGTTAATAATAAGCGCCCAAAGAAATGTGATAAAAATGATAAGTTTGAGGTTATCTTTCAAAATAATCGACGGTTTCCTAAGAAATGGGTTATGAGGTGTTGTAAGTGCTTCAATGTATGATGGTTTAGAGACTTAATGTGTGAATAAAGTGTAACTCGACATGTTAGTGGTGAAACAAAGGAGTGAGAGTGATTTCGCCTATATAAAAGTTTATCTCGGCATTCGACGTTATCGGTGATGAATCGGTGATATATAAAAAATTGTGATAAGGAATGACAAGGAATTCTCCACATTAGGGTATGGGGAAAAGATAATGGGATGGGCATTTAAGGGCATCCATGTGACAATCGATGTGAAATGAAAGTAAATAACTCGAAAATGTACTTAAAAACCGCATGTAAAGTGAACATGCACTTGTGATGAAATGATGAGATGCTATGATAATGTAGTTATAGTCTAGGGTCAATGATGCAACCTAGTTCTCTATAATCAAGCTCGATGCCAATCTGTCACACCCCAAATTACATTTTGCGTGGAATGGAATTCACGGGATTGATCGTCATAGCATCACAATCACAGTTATATTGAACGACCTAAAGTGTCGTTTGGAAAATACATCGTTTGATTTAATAAAATAATCGAGTTTACAAAGTAGGTCCCAAATGTAAATCAACTTGTGCGGAAATAAGTTTGTTACAATACAAACGATGTTTTAAAGTACGTAAAACCCAGTGAGACGCGTCGTCATCACGACTCCATGATGTGTCCAAATGCATGCCATGAAGTGAATGCCTTAGATACCGAGATAAAACATGCTAAAAGTGTCAACACAAAGGTTGAGTGAGTTCATAGAGTTTGTATTGAAATGTAAAGCCTTTCAAAATCGTTTATGCAAACAAAGGCATTGTGAATCCACTCGGCCCAAGTCCCGCCCATACAAAACTTGCAACCTGTGTGTTCACAACCCATTGCCAAGATATGTATAGTTTATGTTCAAGCCCACATCGTCAAATGAATTCACAAAATAGTGCCTAACTTAATGTATCAATAGTTACTTGATATAACAAATATGAGTGTTGATCAAATCGTTCCAAGACCGTTAGTCCATGATTGTACCAAGTACATGAATATACCAAGTCCGTTAGCCCAATGTTATACCAAGACCATTAGCATTAGTCAATGAATATACCAAGACCATTAGCTCAATGAATATACCAAGACCATTAGCTCAATGAATATGATATGGAAGTTCTAAGTGTGGCAAACTATTACTACGCATGACTAAGCATTCGATTCGAGTTAAACATGTAGTTTCAATTAATCATGATA
Source organism: Chrysanthemum lavandulifolium (assembly GCA_022545495.1). NCBI lineage: Eukaryota > Viridiplantae > Streptophyta > Magnoliopsida > Asterales > Asteraceae > Chrysanthemum > Chrysanthemum lavandulifolium. Next base: position 10,892,230 of record CM040238.1, on the reverse strand, counting down.
GTTATGAAAATAATTGAGCATGTATCTCCCCAAAACATTTATGAAGACAAGTAAAAGCAGGGGCTATGAAAACTCAAGAATATGTAAAGTTTAAAGTACTTGTGTAAAAAATATAGTTGAGCATGTATCTCCCCAAAAGTAATTCAAAACAATAAAGGTAGGGGCTATGAAAACTCACTTGGTGGAATGATGCGAAGACAAAAGTGAGTACACCGAGATGTAATGTGAAACGTTAATCTGGACCTATTGTGAATGATATGATATGCAATGAGTTGCAATGTAATGTTATGCATGCATTCCATATGTTATTTATACCATTTACGAGTTTTGAAAATATTACTCGTCGTCGAAAAATACTCTTTTGACGTCTTGACCCTTCAAAATGACTTTACATGTTTTACGTCAAAATGTCATCCTACAATGGTTTTATAATGATTTTTGGTGAAATTACCACTTTTCGTCGCAAAACAATGTCGTCGGAAAAATCATGAAATCAACAAAATGGCTTGGAAAAGTAGTCGTAAAATGGTGTCGTCGATCGTTAGAGAACGAACTCGATGGTTTTGGAAAGTTTGTATCGATATCTAGAAGTTTCAGTTCAGGAGTTTTCGTCAAAAGGTCTCGATCATAAAGATATTAAAGGTTAAAGTTGGTGGTTTTGCTAATTGTGTGCGAGAAAATAAGTTTCGCCAAGTTTGAACATCCGTAAATAATTTACTATAACTCCGCTTGACAAACAGCTTTTTGTTTTGAAAAATATGGCGGTGAACTTGATTTTACTAGAAGACATTTTGTTCCAAAAGTTTTGCATCATAGTTAAAAACGCACAAACATGGACGTTATGACTAATGAAATACTTGTATCGTAAAAATAATATAGTTTTCGAAAATAATAGTTACGGCAACTTTATAAAACGTGCATATATTTGTCGTTTCAAATCCGTTTTCACGTATAATATGTCCTTAGCCGTATCAAGTAAACTAATATATTTTTGACAAGTCGAAATAATTTGCGAAGCTTAAGGCTCGTTTTTGACCCGAAATATGTAAAAACAGCAAAGCTGAATTTTCTGAAAAGTGTTTAATTCGTCGTCAAACTTTAAAAATTCACCACGGCTTCGTTATAACTCCGTTTTTATCCGTTCAAAAGGCCACGGATTCGTTTTAAAGTATATTTTCTAAATATCAAGGCCAAAATGTCGTACCATCAGTAGGTTTTTCCAGAAATTCGAATTAAGGACAGAACAGTAAAATATAGTTATCGAAAATAGTTTTCTCGGACAAAACCTATTCTAATCCCTTCAAATCAACTCCAAAACTAATCTAATCCTACCATACACCTTCTTAGGGTGTCATGGGTTCCTAATCACCATCAAGACCAAAGAATACCATGGGAATATTTATAGGATGACCTATAAATATATATAACTTCTAAAATCATGAAATAAATGGTATAAATCACATAACATGCATATAAGCTCCAAAATGAAAAGAAACATATGAAATGAAAAGGAAACATGAAAATGATAAAACATGCTTACAAGTGATAGTGAAGAGGTGTAGGTAACAAGGATTAAACTTAAATATCCTTGGTTTTTATTTCAAAACCATATAAAGGATATAATCTAGGTTGTAAACACTTGTTTTTGCAAAAATCTTGATCCCTTGTTTCTTGTTGTTGTGGCCGGTTCTTGAAGCCAAGAAGAAGAGAGAAATAAAATTTTTACTAACTATGTGAAATGATATCAAGTGAATTATTTGAGGTAGACTTATATATACAAGCAACATTTATTATAAATCAAATGACCATGCCATATTAATTGACCTCCCTCCCCATGGGCGTGATTTTGGGGACTTTGTCTCTTAATTAATTTTTTTTTTTTTTTAAAATGTATTGAGTAATAACTTGTAAAAATTTTAAGAAGAATGTAAGTAATTATAGGAAATATGTACAAGTAAGGGTAAATGGAACTTTTTGGGGCAAGTAAGTTTTTATTAGATCAAAATACAATGTAATGAGTTGATAAAAATTGTAAAAATACTTTCCTTGTGAAAATTGAGTGATAAAATAATTATCGTATAATTTTTAAGAAACACAACGTAATAATTAAACTTTAACGATTTAAGTACCAAATAAATTTGAAACACTGGGAAAACTAAAAATATAGTTTTATGAACTAAATGTAAGTTTAAAAATACCTCGGGATCATTTTTGAAAGTAACGGGTTAAATATTCAAAATAAAAGCTCACGCGATAAAAATTATTAAATATAAAAATTACGCGTTGAAGGGTGAAATGAAATGTCGTGAATGTACTAATGAGATGCACATGATGTCAATGAAATGTAGACTAATCATAGTCCATATGAAATGTACGTGATGTCATGATCATGAATTCGCCGCTAACCTCCAAGGTTACGCGAATTTGAAACAAGTAAACCAAGTTTACTAAAATGTTGAAATAATGAGACATGAACGGTGTCGAGAAATGACCTGAAAGTACGGGTTGTCACATTGTAGATGATGGATCATCCATCAATGCTATTAACTTGAAAAATTGAGCATGCAATTTCTTCCTTAATGGGTCTATCATCGTCATAATGATGTATAGCACCTTCAATTAGTCAAAACAAAACAACTAGATAAAATATACTAGTTTGTCTTTTACCAATTTTGCGGTAATTAGTCTAGCTTCTAATTTAATAACTCATAAAATGTCAAACATGTTTTCTACTTGACCAAAATGTCATATAAGAATTCAATCACCAAACAGAGGGTAATGAAATCTCTTAAGGAAAACATGGTGTGCAATTTTCTTAACTATTAAAGTTGCTATGAGTTATATTAGAATTCAGACAATTCTAATGTTCCTATCATACCTTTCTCAATCATGAAAAGGAATAGGATTGAGTCTCACTCTTCTTTCATGGAAAAGAGTTTATGTTTGTCTTTTAGTAAATTTTTCTTGATCAAACATTTGTTTGAAAACATAACTAGATCAATTTACCAAAGCCCAAACCACGTTTACGGTTTAATGTTGCATTAATACAATCAAAAGAATTAACAAAATTCAATTTTATAGTATTTTCGATAATTAAATCTTTCAAGAAAATAAAATACCCTTAGGTTAATATTCATATTAACCATAGAATTTTCCTTGAATCTAGGACCCTCATTATCATAGTTTCACCACATCAGTTGATCTGCTAGTGATGAAAGTATAGAATAGGTAATTGTCGAAGAACAATAATTGACAAACAAGTTTTCAATTCCTAGTAAATATGGGATTTACAATTTTGCCAAAACAATTAATGCAAAATGTAAGCATGTTTTATCCCATCTTATGCCTTAAGTTATAGATCTCACTAACTAACTTAATTAAGTAGTCTAATTTAGAAAGCGCAAATTATTAAGTTGAGGTCTCACACAACATAAAGATTCACCTTGTTATCGTAATCTAGCTCACGATCTCACATAACTAAATTACAACTTCAAGTGTTTCATATCATTAGATGGCATAAACTTTAATTTTAAAGGGTACAATTTTGATGTGTAATCAAAACTTATGTATAAAGAAGCATGCATACAACTTTATAACATAAAATATTCGAAAAAACTTACTTGTATTTTAATTGCTAAGATTAAATTCTACAAAGTTTTAATCGATGCGTTGAGAAACTTACAACTTTGCACTAAGATGCTTCGTACATAGAATGGTTATACTAGGTAGCTCAATCGAACTCACAGAGGCAGAGGACCGTGTAAGCTGAAGCATAACCTTAGACATCCTTTCGGTGAGATTGTCGCACTTCTTTTAACCCCTTTTAGTTTGTTCTAGTGGGTGAGCCGTTCTAACCATTTAGTACAATCGCATCAATCGATTAAAAGTTTAAGATTTAATACTTAGAAAACAAATCAAATTTTCGCCATTATTTAGTCCATTTAATTTTCTATTCTAAAAAACCCTTTTGCTTACTAACATGTCATACAATATAAACAAAAGGCATTTTAATAAAATTAAAAGGAACTCAAATAATATACATATAACTTAACAATTAACATATGTAAAAACAATTAGCCACATGCATAATTATTTCGATAAAACCTAATAAACAATTCTAGGCGTAAAAAATGCATACATCAACTAGGGCTTTCAACTACAAGGTAGATGAGCCACATATATCGACAAGTCGATTAAGTAAGCCAAAGTCAATAGTATACCAAATAGCACATAACTAATTTTTATTAGTATAATTGAGGTCTTCCCCAATTCAATAATTATCAAATAAATAAACATGTGTATATCACTAAACAATTTATCAAAACAATAATCCATGGCAAAACATGCATGTTCCACCATGAATTCCTCATAACAATTATAATCCCAAGATACGCATCTAGTCATGGCACATAACAATTATTCATGAAAACCACATAAAATATACATGCAATCCTAGGATTTCTACAAGTTTTACAAAAAAATAAAACCTAATTAAAAAATGAAAGGGTATTCGACCCAATATTAAAAAATTAGGGTTCCAATTTTCAAAACCCTAGAAACCATAAAAGCATGTAATAATCATAAAGATTCAATTTTTATGTGTTTCAGTAATTAATTACAACATATTAATGGCTCGTGATGCCACTGTTGGGTTTTACTAATCATAACAATTACATAAACAAGTAAACATCATCAAAGCATGCAGCGGAAGTAATAGGAATAATACTTGTAAATTAATTAACCAAATTAAAAGTATATGCGTACCTTTTGCGAATCAATGCAATTAGGGTTTATGAAAACCCCAATTAAGATCAAGTACCAAGAAACCTTAAACCCTAATAAATTAGGGTTTATATAATTCGACCACCTTAGATGTCGAATACCCAAGATATGCAAACACAAGTGTATTTGCTCTTCGTTCTTGTACACACGTATTAGTAGCGAATCAATGAGAAAAGCTAGGTTCTTGATCACAATAGATTAACCAAACACCTTTGTTATGCTCAAGGTCACTCGTAAATCCCTTACAATGGGGTTTTGCTTCGTCGACCTAAGAACAAGAGGGAAGAAAGAAGAAGTTTGGCCTTCTATTGAAATCTAGTGTACCAAATGATGAATACATGGGATGTATTTATAGCCTTATGGTAGATGTCAAGATTGCTATAGTATCCGATGTGGGATTCTATAGTTTCGGCAAATACAAGCCCAAAAGAGGATTCCTAAAACCTTCTCTTGACTTGTTAACTTTTCTTCATATCCGTTGACATTTAATGACCGATAATCAAAACTCGTCAAATATTAAATATCATTAAGTATTTATTTCGTGATCAAATAATTAAATATAACATTTTATATATTAATTATTTATACATTGATTCTCATACGTAATGTGTGCAATCCCGAAGTCTCGAGTTTGAATTCGGTCATACATATATTAATAATTATCCATAAACCTTTCAATGCCGCCACTAGACCTTAACCAATACAGCTCACAAAATAATCCTTATTTGCGCCAAGATGATCATATTGATAATAATGATTTGAATAATAATGATGTTCGAAGTACTATGAGGAGTAGGCGGGATGTTTGTGACTTTTAGACTTGTTAATTTTATGGAATAGTATTGAATTTGTCGAATGATATCGTGGATTTATGTTAACTTTATAACTTTAAGACATGTTCGCTTTATAAGCTTGTGACTTGTTAGTTTGAGACATGTTAATTAGAAATTTGTGACTTGTATAGTTTAAGAGTAGTTTAATTTGTATCGTATTTGTCGAGTAGTTTAATTTCTATCATATTTGTTGAAAATGGTGGAATTGTGGAATGTTATTCGATTCGTTTAGTAATTTGGTACTGTATCATATTGTCGAATTGGTATTGTGGATTGTGATTGACTACAGGTTGTATTTGTTTTGGTAGATTTTTTCCCCAAAAAAACCGAAAAACTGCAGTTTTGCTGCATTTTTTTGGCCTCCCGGATTTATTAGAGACGACAATGTCGTCCCTAAAATACAAACCAACGTGTCGTCCCTATTTGTAAAAGCAAGCCACGTGGATCGTCCCAAACTGCGTGCTCGCTTACGTGGAAAACACTTTGGGACAACTTTATCGTGCCAAAATAAATACATGTGTCGTCCCAAATGTTCTAAAAATTGAATTTCTTATTTATTTTAAAAAGAATAAAAAAGTTAAATAAAAAAAAAAAAAAAAAAAAAAAAAAACTTGGGACGATTTTCATCGTCCCTTTTTTGCAAGTAACATGTCGTCCCAACATTTTTTTCTGCGTTGATTATCTTTTGGGGCCCACCGATTTGTAGTCCCAAAGCTTCAAAGACTTGTCGTGCCAAATAAATTTGGGTCAAAAGAAAAAGAACGACCCGTTTGGGTCGACATGTCGTGCCAAATTTGGTTTGGGTCGACATGGTTTGTAATTTTGGCACGAGAATGTCTTGCCAAAATGTTGATTTTTTTGTAGTAGTTGAGCGTTTCCAAAAACGTCTCTAAGTGAAAAGCTCTTTCTTATGGTGGGCGACTTACACTTATTAAGCACGTTCTTGGTAGCTTAGGAGTTTATTACTTCTCCACCTTCAAGGCCCCTGTAACAATAACCAACAAGCTTGAAAGCCTTCGGCATAACTTCTTTTGGGGTGGTAATTTAGAAGAAAGAAAAATAGCATGGATCGCGTCGGACAAAGTCATTTCCCCTCTCAACCAAGGTGGTCTTGGAATTGGAAGCTTGAAGATTTTTAACCAAGCTTTGCTTGCCAAATGGTGGTGGCGGTTCCTTAATGAAGAAAATGCACTTTGGAGAAAAGTCATTGTTTCCATTCTGCCCACGGTGGCCTGCATATGGATTCACCTAAGGGTATATAAATCGGGGCCTTGGGTAAAAAATTATCAACTTAAAAGGTGATCTTGTGACTCTTGGCTTTGATCTTCCATCTATATTCAAAAGAAAGGTCGAGAATGGCCAAACAACAAAGTTTTGGACTGATTCATGGCTTGGAGGGGCACCCCTATGTTCCACATTCCTACGACTTTATCGGCTTGAAAAATTTAAAACCTGTTGGGTGTGTGATCGAGCTCCAACAGATACTATTCGTGTACTCATAAACACTTCAAATGAGCAGCCTCATCCTTTGGCCCTATTATTCCCGTGGGCATGGAGTAGAGCAATAAGATCACCAGTCGAGCAACAAGAATTACAGGACCTTATAAACCTCATTTCAAATCTCTATCTCTCTTCTGAGATAGATTCATGGGAATGCACTATAGATGACAGTAGGTTGTTCACAGTCAAAGGCATGCGAAAACATATCACTAACCTCTCCGACACCTTGGTTACCCAACCTTTTAGATGGAACAAAGCACTTCCAATTAAAATCAACGTTTTCCCTTGGAGAGCTTCACATGCTAGACTGCCAACATGATCCAACCTTGACAGAAGAGACATCGACTTAAACTCCACCCGCTGTCCAGTTTGTGATGATGATATCGAGACAGAAGAGCACCTTTGTATCTCATGTATTGTTGCTAAAGAAACTTGGCTCAAAGTCTTCAAGTGGTGGAACATTCAGTACATTCCAAGCTCAAATCTCCATGAAACCATCAACCTGTCGGAGCGAGTAAACCTGCCATCTCATCAATTGGTACATTTCGATGTTGTCGTCCAAACAACGCTTTGGTTTTTATGGAAATTCCGGAATGATATGACATTTTCTTCGAAACGTCCCTCAAAGGAGCTGATCCGGGGAAACTGACTTCCGAGAGAACTGCTTCGGTTGGTACATTAAGCTATCTTCGTTCAGTTGGATCTCGAGTAGAATTCGTAAGGTTGATTTAAATTGGTTCAATGACCCATGTAACGCTATTTTGATGTAATGTGTTCTTCTGGGCTTCTAGTGTCTTACTAGAATACCTTGCTTATGTTTTATATACTAAAGCTGTTCAAAAAAAAAAAAAAAAAAACTTATAGGAACCAAATGTCGCTGCATAATTTACCCATATCCCCAGGAAGATAGATATTTAAAACTACCTGACAAGAAGTCAAGAATACCGGTTAGGCCGCGTACATCATAGCCAAAAAAGGCCGGACGTGAAAAGGGATCATTCTCCGTTTACCCTACTAAACTCTTTGTAGAAACATGATAGCTCACAAAATTCCAACTTAACCAGGCCCAGAAAGTCACCTTGTTATAATTTACATAGTCTCTCTTATACTTAAATCTAACACCATCTTATGACTCATTATATTTCGTACGGAGTACATTGAATAAGCTTATCCAAACACCCTCATTGCTTGAATACTTAATTCGTTTTTACGAATATATAAGACAAAGTTTCTATGCTTATCTTAGAAAACTTATTGAGCTCTTATAAAAAACAAAAAAAACCCGGTCGAGCTTGCATGCATGCATGCTTAACAAATTAATACAAAAAACCCATGACGTAGTGATAAAAACTTGTATTAATACAATTTGTAGTTTTAGCCCAATTAGCACACTCATTTATTCATAAAAATATATATGGTATGCTGGGACGGAGCCAGGAACAAACATGATCTGGTGCACAATTTTTTTTAACCGTAATATAATTGAGTTTAAGTTGCTAACTAAATAAGACTAAAAACACGTTTCAATGGACCGGGGTCATTTTAGATACATTTGAGAAAAATTGACGCTTTTTCTTAAAATTAACACTAAATCGAAAAAAATCCATAGAGGTCACGGGCACCCACGGGACCCCCTAGCTCCGTCCCTGATGGTATGCTTGAATCATTTGATATAAAAGAAATGAAAATTTAGCAAAGCTAGCTTATGAGTTTTAATACATGAAAAATAGAAGTTTAACACTATTTATATAGAGGTTGTGATTTTCATATTTAGTATAACTGCGAAACAGTGTCCATGGTGTAAGAAACTCTCCAATAGTAAACACAAGGTTATCTACTTAATCGTATAGAAAAAGTACACGCTTGCGAATACTAATTGGTTCTAGTGTTGTTCCTCTTTATGCGGAATATGAGTGTTATAGAATAAAGTAAATTAATTGATGTTAAAGTAAAAGGCTTGATATATACTTGCCTTGAAAATTCGAAGCATAAAATAAAGAGCAAGAGATAAATTTAAACTACATAACGAAGAAAAGAATGTTCAAAGAAGAATTACATTTTTTTTTATCAAGGTATATATTTTTCTTTACGGACATGCCAATCAACCAATCTATATTCGAAATGTATGTGTATCTTTTACTCTTTGAATTATTAGAGAAAAGGAAAAGAATATATCATTAAAAAAATTCCTTATATAATGTACTTTACACATCCATTTCAGGTTATCATCTTTTCTATTAGCTATTGTTCAAAAAAAGTATATCCTCAATTTAAAATCAATTTGTTGAATGGAAGTGTTACAACATGAACATCCACTGACACTTATAAATCTAAATCCAGAATATCCACGTGATGAAGTAGTTTACGACGATGAGGAGGAGTTGATTATGAAACAAGACTTTCGATGTCAATGTGGACGTTGTGGTCAAGAAATCAACTTCTATCACAGGTATTATTATACTTGTAATCAATGTGATTACTCACTTCACAAATTATGTTCAGAGCTTCCCACAACGCTAAGACACGAATCTCATCGTGATCATGCTCTTATCCTCTGTCAAGTGTTAGAAGATAAATGGCGTATGTGTCAAGTTTGTACACACAAGCATGACTACGAGTACCTAAATTATCGTTGTATTGAATGTGATATTTATATTTGTTTAGGTTGTTCCAAAAATGGCGTTAAAAATCACATGATCTATCACCCTAGCCACCAACACCCAATAATGTCCATCTCTGTAAATATTTTGGCCAATTGTCATGCGTGTGGCAATGAACACTGAGGAAACTTTCATCAGTGTACCACTTGTTTCAATTTTTTCGCCCATAGAAATTGTGTTTTCCTCCGTAAAAAGGTGTTAATTCAAAATTTTAGAAAGGACGATTTCTTTCATACTCACCCGCTCACACTTGCATATTCATTTCCAAAAGATGATCAAAAAGCTAAATTTGATCCAAGATGTAAGGTATGTGATCTGCAATTTGATGAGAATCTATGGATTTATAAATGTGAGAAATGTCGATATTATGCACACACAGATTGTGCAACTACATCAAAACTTGGATTATTCAAAACTGGTACGCACAACCACTAAATATAAATGTAATTCTGTAATATATAGTATTGATTTTGATTACAACTAATAAGTGATTGTACATGTATTAATATGGTACAGCAGGTACGAGGGCACGTTCTAAAAATTACAACGATGATGACTATCCTGATCTTCTCCATCTCCCATTTCCCGATCAAACTAGCCAAACTAAAGTCTTAAAACACTTCTTTTATGGAGAAAGTGGATCAAGGGCCTTCGAAACCAATCTAACACATCCTTCTCATCAACACCCATTAATTCTTGTAGATACACCATGTTGTAATGATATTACAACAACACCTACCTCTTCAAGAATAACAACATCATCCAGTCATGATTCAATGAAAATGGTTGAAGTTTTATGTAATGCATGCATAAGACCAATCACAAACATGCAATTTTACAAATGTACAGCTTCTGATGATGGATGCAACTTTGTTCTCCATGTGTGGTGCACCCGGTTGCCTACTGAAGAAGTTAAGATGCACACTTATGAAGACATGCTTACCCGTGAACTATTGCCACCTGATAAAAGATTGGGTCTGTTCGATTGTTATTTTTGTCGGTTAACTTGCAATGGATTTGTTTACGCTTGTTCAAAATTTTATCAAACTTACTTCGTTGACGTTTATTGTGGGTTCACACCAAAATATATCACACATAAATCCCATCCAAATCATCTACTTCGTAAACTTAAGCCAAGTAGCGAAAAGTATTGTCGTTTGTGTTTGTCTGATGCAAAGACTCAACTTTTTTACGGTTGTGAGATTTGTAAATTTTACCTACATCCAAAGTGTGCTTTGTTGTGGCCTGATACAATAAGGCACAAGTATGACAAGCATCTCATGACGCTAAGGTACTTTCCAGTTGAAAACTATAACGGTGATTACTTTTGTGAAGTTTGCGAGGAGGAGTTTAATCCCAATGGTGCGTTTTATCATTGTGATCAATGCATCCAGTCTATTCATCTTCCTTGTGTTGAGTTCATACTTCAAGAGGCAAGAACGTGGGCCCCTTTCTATCTTGACAGAGGTGTTGATCATATTGATAATGTAAAGCTTGGAGGCATTTTTAGGATTCAAGATCACCCACACGCTGTTTCATTTTGCCGAGGTGTTGAAAGTGATGGTGAATGCACCAAGTGTGGTGTGCATTTGCTGGACAAGTTTATCTTAAAGTGTTTAGAGTGTAGTTTTGTAATTGATAGCTACTGTGTGCGGTTGTATTCTATAAAACCAATTGTATAGATGGAATTAGGGTAAAAGTTTATTATGTGTATGTATCTACAAATAAATGAATTTTATTAAGAGGGTCATCCCTATAGGGTTTACATTAATTTATAATCTTTATGATAAGCTTAAACTTCAAGGTTCTTTTCTCAGTTGTAAAATTTCAGTCAGTTCCCTGCTTTTAAAATTTGAATCTTATGGACTGAGGACCGAATCAACAAATTAAAGTCTATTTTATTTTATAACGGCAATAACTAATCTGTCCTCTAGACGCAACGGACTTTCTATATCTAAACTTTCTTCTTAGTACCTTTTTGGTCCCATGAAAACATTATCTTGTAATTAACAAATAGTCCCAGATAATCGATGAAAGCAAACCGAGAGGTTCTTGGCATGGTTGTTATCATAGCGATCCTGATTGTAAGATAAGTAATCTGAGCACGATTGTTATAGAATCATACACAAGATCATGGGATCGAAAATGATCTGATCATACTATAAGTCCATGTCTACCTTTTTCTTTTGCCTAACTTTTTTTTGAAAAGCTTTCTTTTGCCTAACTTAAGCCCATTTTTGGGTTACTTTTGGCCGATTACAATATTAACGATTAAAACAGGAACTAATTCGATGTATGTCATATTTCTTTTGTACCATTTGTACCAAAATAGTTTCTTTAATGATTGAAACATGACGTAACTCTATGTATTGCAATATATCTATAATCTATTACCAGGGTATTTAAACTTTGATCTTTCACATACCATTTATTTGGATTCATCTATCATATTGAAAACTACGTAGAGATATTTAACTATTTATTTAATATTTGTATTTTTGTAGGATCTTATGATCTTTGTCTGATCGTAAAATCACAAATTCATGATCTTGGGAAGACCATGATTACAATCACGATCTTGCGAAAAGAAAAACGACCTTAGGTAGGATACAATCTTGAAAAACTTGTTTCTTAGGACCAACACATCATTAGTTCAGTTAAAAGTTTTGATAGCATTTATTTCAAAAGAAAAATACCATAACAAAGTTTTATTACATAGTTTTTGCTCGAGAAGGATTCGTCAAGTGCTTTTAGTGAAGTAATAATAGTATTAAATCTATAAAAACTACTATAAATGATTTTATTTTTAAGGATAGAAAATTGTTCATATTGTTAAACAAGAAGACCATTTTTATTATTCTTGACTTGGTTATTACCTTGATGGGTGATTATTAAAGACTTCCAAATTTCTTTTGTCGTTTTACACATAAAAATTCTTTCGTATTCCTTTTTAGGCAAAGCATTTTAAAAAACTATTTTAGCTTCATCATTTTTAACAAGTCTTTTCTTTAGATCGTTGGTTTGACGTTTATAAGGAACGACTTAATATGCTTTAATAATTAAGTTTTGAACAACCGGTTTAATATCACCATCAATAATAATATGCCATAGATTGAGATCTTTTGATTTCAAATAAGTTTCAAATCTATTTTTTCAATAAATAAAATCATTGCTTTTAAAAATTGGTGGCCTTTGCATAGATTATCCTTTTTGGTATTTTTCAAAATCCATAGATCGAATCAAGTTTTAAAATACAATATATTTTAAAAGTCTTAATTAACGTAGCTCTGATGCTAATTGTGGAAAACTAAAAGGGGTTGTATAGTTTCACCATTTTAAATTTATAGTTTCGAAAACTTATCGTGAAATTTATGAATATATATGAATGTAAATACAAGATATTAAATAATAAAAGAAATGATCAAACCACGACACGAGTGTTTATAGTGGTTCGGTTACGAAGCTTCCTTTCTCGCCCTACTCCATTCCCCGAGTATCCGACTCGAGAGCATCCTTTCACTATGTCAACAAGCTCCTTTATCCGACGGAGAATACCTTACAATATCGCTTGCACTTTTACCGATACAAAGCTAAATATCAAGTTCTTATCGAGGTAGAACCAACCTTTCACTCTACGTATTTTGAGGACTAAAATACCAACCTATCTCTCTAAAATGGTGTATGGTATTTGGTTACAATGTTTGGTGTATGATGATGACATACAAAGTATAACAAATTAACCAAGTATGAAGACTTGCAACAAATGACTTGATGCTTGAAAGTATTGAATGTGATCTTCTTTTGCAAGAAAGATGGTTAGTGGATAATCACTAGAATGGATATGTAAATACAAGAGTAATGATTGGTGAACTAAGTGTATGAATGTAGGAACGTATGTCTAAAATATGAATGCAAGATGTCCGAAAAATTATGCACAAATGGCTTCTGTTTATAGCCAAAATTTGACCAGTAGACCACATATCGATCCCACGGATCCTTTCAAAGGGATCCGTACATTATATGAAGGGATTCGTGGGTCTGACAGACCAGATTCTAACAAGATTTTTTGGTAAGTAAATCTTTCCAAAATCTTATCAAAGTTTTCCAAAATCTAACCAAAGTCAACTACTGGATTAGAAAGATATTGTTCTAGAAGGTCAATTTGTATGATGTGACAATTTTTATTTTTTAGTTTCTTAAATGATATAACTAATGTTTATTAGCTAGTTCAGAAAGCAAGTAATGCATTTTTAAAAAAGGGAAAATTTTCTAAATGCCCCAGTTGCCCAACTTTATTACCCCAAAAGCCCCACTTTTTTTTAACTTCTCAAAATGCCCCATGGGCAACTCTCCCAACTGAATATTTGGGCAACTCTATCAAATACGTGACATGTGTCCCATTTTTTTGGGCAACCTTGTACTTATCTAGTACAAGTGTACTAAAGTTGGGTTGGGCAACTTTGACTTTTAATATTAGCGGTGACAATTTTTGTCTTTTAGCCAAAAGTAATGCTTTTTTATTATTAAAAGTACACAAATATTGGGCAACTGGGTCCCACAAGGTTGTACTTTGGGCAACTTATGATGTATTAAGTGTTGAATGTATTGAAGATATAAAAATTTTAAAAAGGTATAAGTAGTTTAACCTTTATACATCCCTTTATACATTTATACATTTATACAGATAAACTTCCTCAACACACTTCTTATTTGAATCCACCACATCGCCACCACACAGTTCCTCAACACAATCTTCCTCAACACAATTCTCAGCAAGAGCGAACACCGTGTCCGATCACATTGGCAGTACATCGGCACTACACTGTCCGATCTAATGTCTATCAGAAAAACTTTTAGGGCTAGGGTAAGTAATTTTACGTATTTTCATCTATTGATTTATGGTTTTCTTAATTTATGTTTTCGCTAGTTTAGGGTTTCGATAATTTATGGTTTCGCTAATTTAGGGTTAACTTTAACGTAATTGTTCTTGTTTGATTTTGGGTTTCGATATTTTAGGGTTAACTTATTGGGTGATTAATTGTTTCTGTAAGATAACTTGTAACCTATTGGGTGATTCATTGTTCTTGTGGTTTTAGTGATTTGTTGCTACTTATTAAGTTTGACAAACCACTGTAAGATAAGTGGTAGTAAGTGAATAAAGAGACACTAATGATGGTGCAAACTGGTTGGGTTAACGAAACAAAATACACAGAAAATTAAATTGCGACACAACTAAATATAATCCGGGTGATCCCAAGTTTGAGAGTTGTTAGAGTCGTAACCATCGTCGTAAAGATACTCAGAGCAACCTTCAAATCTGCGCTCATCCCACTCTGCATACAATGCATTGAATTCTCTGTCCCGAGCAGCTTCCTCCATCTCTAACAGCACTTCTTCATCTTGGAGCATAAGTCGCTCCCTTTCGGCTTCCATCTCTAACAGCACTTCTTCATCTTGGAGCATAAGTCGCTCCCTTTCGGCTTCCATCTCTAACAGCACTTGTCTTTCTGCTATCTCCCATTCTTCTTCCTCCTTAATAGCAGCCTCCTCCATTTCTATTAAAAGTTGTTGTTCATCAATTTGTTGGCCAAAGTCTTTTGTTCCTAAGCTGTTGGTGAAGTCTTTTGTTCTGAAGCAGGTTAGGAAATTGTTGGCTGAAGTCTTTTGTAGACATTATTGATAGAATTTTGTAACCTATTTAGCAACACCACTTGAATTTAAATTCACACATATAAGGTGGGTAAGTTTCAAAATTTATTACCCTGAATATGTCAATAAATGTGGTGCAGGTGGAACCTCTCCCATATACTTGACATGGGCCCACATTGTAGTTACTTACCTGATTTATTGGGCAACGTTTGCTTATTTATTGCCAATGCATATTTATTGGGCCCACATTGTAGTTACTTGAGAAGGAAGGTTTGAAATGTATTTTGTATTTAGTACATGCAAGAGGCTGTGATGATGATTATCTTATTTGATATGCAAATGATATGATTTACCGTATGTTGGCATGCCAATTTTAATACATTATTTTGCAGCCACGGCGGTTATATCCTGATGTTTTTGTGTTTACAGATCTGAGCCTATGGCAACACATTATGTATATATGCTGTTAAGTTTTGATGAGGCTGTGATGAGAAGTATCTTATTAAATCATGCAAATGATGCGATAGTCCGTTTCATGGCGCGGCAATTCTATACTATTGCGACCATGACGGTTGTATCTGATGTTATGTAATCTATTGATTTATCTGATCGAGCCTCCGTATTATGTTCTGAAACTAACACATGAATGATCAAAGATGGATCTACTAAGACGGTGTTTGCGACCATGGCGGTTATATCTTAGATGGAGGCACGTTAATCAAATGCTGATAGTTTGTTTACTTACAATTCAGTTTTGTTGATTGAATGGCATGTCAGACCTGGGATAATTTGTGTGAATCATAAATCAACCTAGATCTGACATGCTATTCAATCACCAAACCTGGATTGCACGTGAACAAACAAGTATATGGAGGAGTTTTAGACCAATGTCAAAGCCGACTGTTGCCCATGGTCCATTTAGGGAAGTTAATTTTTTCATATGTTGATATGATCACTTTATATTATCTTTATATTTTGTTACTGATTATGAGGGTAGAATGGTGGTTCAAAAGGGTTTAGCTTACTCTCAGAGTTCATAACTGTGTGGGTGTTTTTAGTGTGTAATTTTTGGTGTGAAACTCTGTGTGTGTGTGTCAGAAAGAGAGGTCAGAAATGATAAGAAAAGAGATGTCAAGGTCATGGTAAGGATAGTGGTGGAATGGTGGCGAGAGATATGAAAGGGTTTGTGAGGGTGCCTCATTAACCCCATTTCACTCTGCACTATTCTAGCAGTATCATTACAAAACCTTTAATCTGTCTTCTTATCATATCTGCTCTCTCTCTCTGACACACATATAGAGTTTGACACCAAAAATTACACACTAACATCACATACACAGTTATGAACTCTGAGAGGAAGCTAAACCCTTTTGCACCACCTTTCTAGCCTTAAATATTCAGCCCTCAGCCCTCAGATAGCTTTTTATTAAAAATTAGTTTATATATGTAAAGGAGTTACTTAACAAAGAAGGAAAGGATATGATATACTTGTGGATTGAAAGTCAAGTTGAAAGTAAGAATGTGGCCGACGCTTGACTTCATACATTCAAATTGACTTTTCTAAATGATCACGATAGTGTGTAATGTTCATGACACGCCACACTTCATGATTATCCAACTGAAATGCTTTTCTAGAATCCACGAATTGTAGAAAGGTCGTTGGTACTTTGAGCTTCCCCTCGAAAACCCATTCCTATGTCACTGTCATAGCAATGGGTTTTGACATGGCAATCGGATTTCGAGTGGAGGGTCAAAGTACTAACGTTTATCCACTTGTTTATAACATTTTGACAATCAACTATGTTAAGCAACTCCTTTACATAGGTAATTGTTTGAAGTAGTTGGTTTAGTTTTGGACATATCTGACCCTTGTTAATGCATATTACATTGCACACTCGCTTTGGAAGTTTATATGAGTCTGATATACTTCTTATATACTATTGCTAGGTTTTTAAAAGTTTAAATAGTTGTGTATTATTGGGCCATTGTTTATTTGGTGTGAGTATGATAGTAATGTTTCATTTGTTAAATATGATCGCAGTATTAGGAAGTCAGTATTAGGAAGTCAGTATAATTATTGTTAACTGTTTTTTATGTTTGTTTTTATTTCTTAGGAATCTGAAGCCAATGTCATTGTAAGGAGCAAATTGAAATACTTTCCAATAATTAAAGAAAAGTGAATCATACTAGAAAGAAATTGTTTAGGACAACTGTTTTGGAGGGTGGCTGGATATGTTCTTCTTTGACCATGAACCACATATGTTAGATTATGTTTTACAAAAACAGTGTTTCGTGGATAAAACAAGCTATGACATGCCCCTTATATATACTGTTGATGGTCGTTGTCTACATTTTGGTCGACCGGAGTTTTCTCTGATAACTGGCTTTCGTTTTGGGACAGCAAGTTTTGATTTATATAGTTCAGGGGATTTAACATTTAAGCTGAGGGTATTTCCAAAAAAATTAGGGGTAAAACTTTCCAACTTAGATCTTGTTGGTGTTATTGAGGATGAAGAGTTGTTCGGTAAATTAACTGATGAAGACGCAGTCCGTGTCTGTCTATTGTTATCGTTAGAGGTTATTTTTATGGGTCGCTTATTGGTTGAAGAGGTGGATGATTCACTCCTTCGTTTGGTCGAAGACCTAGAAGCATGGAATTCCTTTCCATGGGGGGAGCACATTTGGAGGCACTTGTATGACCGGATACTAGGCGTTGTATCAAACCACAAGTGGGAACACCTAAAGGGTGCAGAAAGAGACCGGAAGTATGTTCCCACATACACGGTTGGTGGATTTGTTTGGGCATTCAAGGTTAATCCTATTTATATTATCTTTTCTTAGTATTATTATTGAACCCAATGTATGAGAGTAATGCATCTTTATTATTGTAGATATGGATTCTTGAGTCGTTTGAAAGAAGCGATCGTTGGTGGAATAAAGTCCCGGATGTCATACCAAAGGCGATGGCGTGGTCAAGGAAAGTAATGTTTACAAGATCGCATTATGGATTGCTATTTGGCAAGGTAAAACACATGCATTAGGCGAGCACCGGTCGGATGGTATATGCAATTTAATTTCCTTGTTGTTGATGATGTTATTTAGGACTCGAAGATAATTTATGATCTTAAACCAACATTAGGCGAGCACCGATCGAGTGGTATAGTCAATTTACTGAATTTTACACACTACATACCAAGGAGTCTTCCAACTAAATTACCGCATGATTACGATGTGTATCTGAAGTTGGGCGCTTCGGAAGCGTGGTAGGACGAAAAAAGTATTTACCGATTGTGTCTAGGGTGCAGACGGTGGTCTTCTTACAATCGACCTCAAGGTTGTGTCATTCAAGAGTTGAATTCGTGTTTTCAAACTCGAGGCTATTATTCGTAATTTGCTAGTCAATGTTAAATAATAATTATACGTTTATATTAGAATTATTCTTAAGGATAATACCCTTTATTACTTTGTAGGTCCTTGCAAGTGAAAGAACTTGCGGTTCGCACGCTTGATTCATCCAAGTATTATCTTTATTTCTTTGAAAGAAATATCCGTTTTTACAATGCACTTTATTTCGCTTACGGGATAAATTGGACTTTACTACATCCTTTTCCCACCTCGACTATGAGTTTCGAGAGAAACTAAATCGTGAATTCCACAATTGGTTGACTCTCTTATTTCTAGCATTCGTTCGAGCCCGTGATTGTGATGATGAGGATGATGTAGTTACGTAATGTGATATCCAAATGTACACTTTTGCCATCTTGTATTAAATGTATTTTAAATGCATCACTGTTACTCGGGAGTATCTGTTGGAAGAGGAATTAAGGTTGAGGAAAGAAGAGGAAGAAGCGGTGGAGGATGGAAGAACAAAGATGATGGAAAAGGATTTTCTAATGGCTATGATAGAGGAGAAGAATCGCGGGTTGCAAAAGGCAAAGTTGTTGAAGATTGAGAAGGAAAAGAAAAAGAGGTCTATAGCTTTCTATAATTCGGACCATTGGAAAAGAGCCAAAGCGGACATAACACCGACATGAGGAGTAAAAAGATGGCGCTACCGAGTCGTCGTATTCTTGGTCAAAAAGATTTGTGGAATCGAAAATAATCGAACACATGGGTGCGGGATCCGATATGAATGCCTGATTAAAAATGTTAAACCTTGGGTTGAGGTATTAAAACAACTTTTAATATATATTTTTTAAAAGCATTTTTAATTTACGTTTGTGTAGGTTCTTTCCAGAAGGAACAAGGCTATCGACAAAGTACATCTTCTTGATGACTACGACGAATTTCTTGGAAGCGAGGGCCCTTCGATGTATGTTTCCTTGGTCCAAAGAAGTTCGTGTGGATCGGAGATTTTGGGAATCCTTAGTGTGTTTAGACCCTCCTAAGAAAGGTTGGCTTATGGACGAGGTAATGATCACACATATCTTTCACCCGATGGTATATTCATTTGATATTGTTGGTTTTATACCCTAATCAATTTTATTGTTGATTTATAGCACATAGAGTTGTGGGTGGAATACATGTTGCATTTCGGGCCCGATGGTGATTGGGCTATAGTAATTGCATACTTTGTTCATTGCTATTACAAGACTCCATCCCATTTGGTATGTTAATGGGGAAAAGTACAAACACCAATGGGTGATGTTGAGCAGTGTAATAGTTGTGTTCATGGCTTTATACATATATTGTTATGTGTTTTGTAAAGCGGCCTTTTGTGTTATCTGGCGGTTTATATGCCTATAAATGAAAAGGAAAAACATTGGTTTCGGCTCGATTCCATATTAGGACGGGGTTGTAACATTTCTGACGGTGGCTATAAGCACAAGTAGAGTGGCGTCCTTGGTACAAGAAGATGCGTGCATGTTTACAGTACCATTGCTTATAAGTCCTTAATTGATAAATGTTTGTCAACACAACAAAGTTAACAAACTAGTTATTGACTAACAAACTAGTTATTCACTAAGTTGCCTATCGGACTTTAAAAGGAACAACATTTTGTAACTAGTACTTACAAACAAACTAGTTCTTGACTAAGTTGCCCATGCGTCATAGTTGCCCAACTATAATTAATTATGTAACATACACTTTCAAGTGTTTATGAACCGATCCCTTGTACTTGATCATTAATTTCATGATAGTATTAAGCACAAGTCAACTCTTTAAGCTGGAACTTAAGCTGTTTAACCATTTAATACATGTACTATTTCTTAAATGCATATCTTATGGGTTGGTCCCTAGATATGAATGCTCTAATTGTTCTATTATTTATAATACTCTTACAGTTTAATAGTTGCCCATCCCATTTCTTGTGAAACTTGCCCATCTTAAGCGATCTCACAGGTTGCCCAAAAAATTTCACGATGTCGACAACATTCCACTTGAAGTTCAAATGGATATAGTTAATGAGCTCTCGATGAGGTGTGTGGCTCAATGCGCAGATGTCTCGCAAGGCTTGGAAGTCTTGCATAGACAACATGCATTTCACCGTCCGTTTTGGTGTTCGAATCACTCCACCAGTTTCATACGTTTTGATGTACAAGCAAGAGGTTTAAAGGTTACGTGGGTTTGGTAAATCAACATTTTGACTTGCACCCTATGTCCTCAAACATTTCATTTTCTGACGTCAAACCAATTGGCTGGTCACATGGAGTTTGGGGTTTTACCTATGGACCAATTGTCCGTGATACCATGGCGGTCGTTTGGAATCCTTCCATCAACCGATCAGTCGCCACGTTTGTCCCCTATCTTTTGACATCACAGGAGTATGAAAAACGCTTTATCGCTTTTGGGATTCGTCCTGACAATTTTGATCCGACCTTCCTAAAAATTTCATACCCATTCAATCAAACACAGCCATGCACTGTTTTAATTTTCACCTTCTCCTCTAAACAATGGGCGGTGTTAGATCGGCATTGCTTGCTTCGAACACAATCGAATCAAAAAGCAAGTCAAGCTAATGTTGGGGTTACATTTATTGGTGTGGTTATCGGTTGTATGCTAACGATGGTAGCACATTCCATGACTATTTGATTGTGTCTTTGACTTGCTCACCAACCGTTTCCAAGTCACGGACATACCTGCTTTGAATTAATAGGCAACCTTCCTTTACCGTTCTATGTTTCAAACATACGAGACAATCCAGTCGTTTCGGAAACATTCAAGGGATGTCGATTCTGTTTTCTCTATATGGGTTTTATCGGTTGGGGTGGTAGGATTGCATCGCTACGACTTCTTAGCATTACCACCCCAATAGCACTCAAATTAATCGGTTTTGGCGACAACGACGACCACAGTAATTGAAATTGGAAACCGGGAAGGATTTAACGCAAGCATTGTACTATACAAGCTTCTTCTTGAACTTTCGGCACTTGGGCATTGAGGGGATGTTGGGTCCTACGTTCAAACCGTTCGTGAATCACTTATTTTGCGAGACTCATCGTGATATGGCGGTTTATTACGATGTCTTGTTTCCTTGTAGTTTGGTGTAGTTTATTTTTTAGTGTTTGCCGTAGGTTCGATTGTGTCGATGCAAACATTTAAGTTGTTATGTATTGTGCTAACTTGGTATGTAAATTAACAAAATATGTATGGATGTATAAATTTAAGTTGTTATGTATTGTGTTAAGTTGGTATGTAAAGTAACAAAATATGTTTCGATGTATATACATTTGGACTACCAATTGTTCTAGACAAAGCCGTTGTCTTCCATAAGAAAGGTATAAATCAGACAACATATGCAATTACCTTCAAGAATGCACCCAACGTTCGGATCGGGGACTCTGTTTGGTGATTGTGGTATCCGGTATGCATATTCTTATCTGATCGTCACATGGGAAGTCATTAGCCGTCGATAACCCATGCACATTTGCCGCCTTGCATATCGTGAGCATATGTCTAATTTTTTTTTAAAACACAGAGTATGTGTTTGGTAGACATGTTGTTGTCAATGTTGGTTGTAATTGTAACTGTTTGTAACAAGGGATGAATTTTGTATTCGGGTATGTAGTAGCTAAACTGATGTACCAACTACTTTAATTAATGTGAACCCCAAACAGGGATGTATTATTTTGTTAATATCGTTGTCATTAAAAGTGTTCGCATCGTTGGGTTTTTTGTATCGAGCTCTATGTAAAGAATGTATCGGAGGGAATGGTTCGCATTTCGGCAGATAAGTGCCCTTTCATGGTGGCCTTTTATTACAACTTATTAATTTTATTTTAAGTTATTTTAAATAATGAAAAGCATTTCGCAGATAAGTGCCCTTCAAGCGTATGTTCTTTGTATCCCCACTGTTCGGAAGAAACAATCACGCAAAGTTAAAGAATTTAGTCGATGAAAAGATACTCATTTTGCAAGATAAGTGCCCTTTTCATGGATGTATTATTTAGGTTAAGTACTTACTAATTATCTTGTTAACATATTTTTAAATGAAATACTCATCGATTGCCTTGATCCTTCTACCCGTGGTTTCAAGAATGCTTATATCCGTGGTTCCCGCGACGGTGGAGAAACCACGGCTAGTGTAGAAGAAACCACGGTTTGTTCACAAGAAACCACGGCTGGTTTACAAGAAACCACGGCTAGTTGACAAGAAACCACGGCTAATCGGAAGAAACCACGGCTACTTCAAGAGAAACCACGGCTAGTGGAGAAGAAACCACGGCTAGTTTAACGAAACCGCGCAACTAGTTCTTGTGAGGTACTTCAATCCAACAATACTTAAAATGCACACTTGTTATGGTAACCACAATTAAACCAAACAACATAGAACACAATGAAAACACTCACAACATCTTCATCGGATAACAATTCCCACCTTCCGCCGACTTTACCAACGCCAAAAGGTCATCACCCTTAACTTTTTGTTCTTAGTTTTCTTTTATCGGAAACAACCGATCAAAAAGGACTATATGTTAAACCCTTAACAACATGGCGTGGTCACTTTCACTATTATCTATCGGTCCTAAACGAAACCCGGTTAGAAGACTAAATTGTTCACGGCCAAAATCAAAACATTATCACCTAGTACAAAAGTTAAAGGTGGACAACAATCAAGTAACTTTAGACACCTCAACTGCATTTTGATATAAATAATGGTATAAGTGGTTGTCAGGGGAATACTTAGGAAAATCTAACCAAGGGCCAAAGACAGTTTCTCTAAACAATTTGGTTCTATTAACATTCAGTGCACCTTTAATAGTACCAATATGTTCTAATCTAGATCTGACCGTTAGCTTTGCATCAAACATGTTCGTGGTTGGATTCTTGAGATGTTGAAGAACTGCGATTGAGTGTAGGAATATGCGTCGGATTGCTTTGAATGTACGAATATGCGTCGTATGGAAGAAGAACTATTCAGGGAGTAGGATTAGGGCGTTGGATTATTGATTTTGAGAGGGATATCTGTTTCACCAATGCGGATGATTTTTCGGCTTTGAGAGGGAAGGTGTGTGTGGGGTAAAGGAGTGTGTGTTTGGGATGATTTGGGTATTTTGTGTTTTGTATTTAGGTGTATTAGGATAATAAATAATTTTTTGAGGTATGTAATTTGGTTTATTAAAGGTGTATTTGTATGGTATAGAGTGGTATTTATAGAGTACCTAAAAATACATATGTGTGGGCCAAGTTGCCCAACTTATTTGCGTTTAAAATTGGTTTTATAGATAGTTCTTAAAAATACGTATTTCATGCGAGTTGCCCAACTTATTTGTATTTATAAAGTTAAAAATATAAATTTTGAATTTTCACTAAAAAACAAAATTGTCAGTTCTTGCGATATAATATGTCAAAGTTGCTGACAGACAACTTGTTACTTTTGTCTTATGTAAGTCAACGTGGCCCAAATATTTGATAGAGTTGCTTGTGGGAGAGTTGCTTGTGGGCATTTGAAGTGAAAAAAGTGGGACGTTTGGGGTAATAAAGTTGGGCGGTAGGGGCGTTTAGAAATTTTCCTTTTAAAAAAATACTTGTAAGTGTAAATTGTGTGACAATGAGTTCCTTGATCATTACCAAAATTTTTAGATATCCATTATTCATACCTTTAGTGATATATGACATGTTAAAACTTTCCATTTAAAAGTTGTTTATTTTAATCTTTAGGTAATACATTTTTATATTTTACATTAATAAAACGTAGAATGATCGTAAAATAGAAATAATGTGTTTACGTGATTATTTGTATTAACACACAACAGTATCACATCCTCTTTAGCATCAACAACTACATGTAAGATTTTGTAGACATAACAAATATCTTTATCACCATGTTGTCTTCTTTTTAGAACACGAATGAACCTTGGTAAAGAGTCTAACACTAGAAAATGTTCCATGTCCTTAAAGGATTTATACGTGCTCTATATGCTGCGAGCCTCAAGACGTAAACTCCCAGTATTAATGTAGACATGTGTTGTTTTCAGTTAGCGTACAAACCCAACACAATGTCAGTGGCGAAGCAGAAAAAACTTGATACGGCAAAGTTCAAAATACAGAAACATGGCAGCAACTGAAGATATGTTTTTTCATGTGTATACGTGTGTTTGGTGTATGTATATTTTCTCATTCATGGAGAATGGCAGCAACGCCTTTTTATATATGATCAAAACCATGCACTACGTAAAAGAGATCACTCCACAATTCAAGGATTTATAGGTTAGTGGTTGGAACTAGGAGTGCCATCCAAAACTAACCATGATCTTTTTTTCTCGTTAACCATTCTCATGCACATAAACACACGATTTGCTACTCGCACATATTGTATTTTATGCTCCCCATGTTGTACGTGAGGTTACCATATTAACCACTTGTACATTGTCCTTCATTTTGCAACAAAATACAAAGTAATCTAGTGTACATGCTCATACATATATATATATCAAAGGATGAGCATTTGGACTCGAATCTTGGAATCGAACCGAAATTGTACCAAAATGATATTGACTCCTGATACATGGCATGGGACCGGTACCATGAATCGAGCAAAAAAATCGACCACTATGTCTGATGCTGCATGCAAAGTAGGATAGTACCGAAAAAATTCTCGGAATTTCATTAGTCATATTTTTGAATTAAACCACTTATCCAAACACCCATCGAGCCCGTTCAATGCAAAACAATAGTCAAGTAAAACATAAAGAAAGCAATTAAACGTTCCAAAAGCTTGTTGTGGCAACTATATACCATTCATAAACCTTTCCAAAAATTAAACAGTAACCTATTTTATAAGTTTTGGAACATTTGTAAGTTACGACTATCTTGGTGATGTGTTTATTTAATTGTTGGTTGTGTTTTCTGACACGTTGTGGTTCGAAATCACTCGAAAATCCACGTTTTAACTTGTTTTTGTTTGTTGTCGTGGAATTTTTTCTTTGTTTTTAAAAAAAGAACTAAATATTATTGATTTCCCGATACTGGGTACCGGTACTGATTTCGATACTAGAATCGTTTTTAGTACGGTACCGATACCCCCTTTCATTGTCGAAGAAAAATGATATTGCCAATTCGGTACGAGTTCGGTACCAATCTGGTTTCGTACTCATCCCTAAATATAATAGTCAGGTGTCTTAAGTTTGGGATACGTAGGTGGTTATATTTCTTACTAAATCTTATTATTTTGATCTTAAAAAAAAAAAAAAAAAAAAAAAAAGCTTGTTGTTGGACATTTATGAGAGTTTGACAAGTTTTCTTCCGATGTTAGTTCCATCATGTACTAACGTAGGACACTAAAAAAAACTTGCCAAACTCTCATAAACGTCCAACAACAACTCGATTTTTGTTTTTTTATTTTTTAATTTTAATTTAAGATCAGAATAATAAGTTTTGTAAGAAATAAAACCACCAACGTATCCCAAACTTAAGTGATCTAAATGTTTTATTTTGTAAATCTGTAAGTTGTATGTAGTCATCATAAAAACTCACATCCCCTAATGTTCAAGAGTGTCCTGCTATGTTGAGGCCAAACCTTAATAACCACATTAACAATAGACTCTTGGTAGTCAACTACCAATTTTAAAAATAGCACATTTTAAGACTAAAACTTTCTTAATATATTACTAACATCTAAAGACAAAAAACCACGTAGCATGCTATCAGGTAGTTAAAAAAAAAAAAAAAAGAAAAAAAAAAGACATATCGAAATTGATTTAGAAGAAGTTGTTTGAATCGGCTTGACCGATTCCGACCTGTACCAAAGTCACATCCGACAACAAATTTTTATCATGTTATTTAACAATTCTAATCAATAAATAAATAAAATTTAATGCTGCAACTTATTAAGAAAGTTATCAAGAGCAAACATGTGTGTTATAAGAGCGCAAGGTATCATAGCATGTCAAAGGTATGTTATCTCAACGTCACCTCATCAGCTTAATAATATATCAATAACTAAAACACAACTCCTTCATAACACACTAATAAAATCACCTGTAGGTCTCAAAAAATACCCCATCAAACATACCAACTCACTCACAATTATTTAAAAAAAAAAATTGCATTTGGCATGAGCCATTGCAGTGGCTCAAAATCCTTTAGCACGAATAGCATTAAAAATAGACGCATTTGACAAGCCTTTGAACACCAAACCGTGTGCTCTAAGCTAGTAAGAAATCTTATCAAACACTTTAATATAACTATTTAGGGTTTTCTTTATTATATAAAAGATTAAACAATTTTGTAGGGCTCTTTCAGATAGATAAGAGCAGTTGCAACGATCAACGCCCCCTCCGGCGTTATCCGGCGTTACCCACTCCACATTCGGCGTTAATCAAGCGTTAACATGCCCAAGTTAACACAACAACGTGCGTTACAACGCAAGATGAACTTACACAAACACCCCCTGGTGATTTGCGTTTGTGGATGATTTGAGGGTGCTTGGTTGGGGTAATGGGGGTGGGGAATGGCAGGTAATGATTAAACACGCGGTTAGAACCAAGGAATGCAATCATTGTTTAGTATTGGGTAATGGGGCATTACACCAAGAATGGGAGGTATGATAATGATTACCACCACCACCACCACCGCCACGACAGCGGTAGCCACCACCACCACCACAACCACCACCAGCCACCACCACCACCACCACCACCAGTCACCACCACCACCACCACTAGCCACCACTACCACCAGCAGCCATCACCACCACCACCAGCCACCATCACCACCAGTAGGCACCACCAGCCACTACCACCACCAGCATCCACCACCACCACCAGCCACCGCCACCACCACCATCTACCAGCCACCACCATCACCACCACCATCTACCATCACCACCAAAAGCAGCCACCACCACTAACCACCACCACCACTTTGGAGGTTAATGTATTTTTCTCAAGCCAAGCACTATCAAAGATAATGATAATCTCCATTTCATTCCTTTGCATTCCTTTTGCATTCCCATTACATTTCCCTTTCCCATTCCCCATTTTGAACCAAGCGCACCCTGAGTTTGTGTGTGTGTGCAGAGAAGACGAAGAAGATGAGTTTGGTTTGTATTTGTATTTTTTATTTTTTTTAGTTTAATAGTGGATTGGTAATGATTGGACCAAATATCAATTTAACTTTTTTTTTTTTTTTTTTTTTTTTTTTTTGTTATTTTAGTTTTGTAATTTTTTAATAATATAAAATGTTATTTGTATATTTATTTAATAAATGAAATATTAGTTAACGTTTAATTTTCAGTGTCTTTTTTGATTTCGTTGTAATTTTTTTTTTGATTTCGTATTTTAATATATTTTCAAATTAATGATATGTTTTTTAATAAATGAAGTGTTTGTTTTAGTTTAAGAGTTGAAATTGAAAATATCAAATGTTAAACCTTAACTTGAGATGTTATGATTGTGGGTGTTTTTTGGTTGAGTTAAGGTGAAATGTTAAAGCTGATGTGGCGCTGACGTGACAGGATGTTAAGGAATAACTTGAGTTATGAATGCAAATGCTCTAAGTGTTACTTTTTAAGTTGTTTGGCAAAGATATGATTTCAAATGTACGCACTTCGTGTTGCGGCAGAGTTTACTTCAACAAATTTAAATAGATAATGCGGAAACATAACTTTTATTATTTATTTATTAATTTATTTTTGTAATCATGATTTCTGATCATTTGACCAACTAATTAACGGGGTTTGAAACATAACTTAAAGTTCGATATTTTCAAAAAATTGTACGTCAGTAAAAGATATTGTGATATAAGGCTCATTTTATTCGCAGTTTTAAAACTTTTTCATCGGTATTTTTTTTTTTATAAGGAAAATGTCAAAATATTTGTATGATATTGATAAATGAAGTTTGTATCAAATCTATTGAATTATACTAAACTTCAACATTTGTAACAAAATCTGTATAAAATCTGATGAATTATACACTTGTTTCTAAAAAAATCGTGTGTTAGTTAAAAATATTCCAATATTGAGTTTATTTTTTTCGCAATTTAGAGAGATTTTCATTTGTATTTTTTTTACAAATAAATTACTAAATATATTTGTTAAATATTTGATAAATAAAGTTTATTATATAAAAAAGTCGTAATTAGTTAAAAGTAGCGAACAATTTTTGTATAATTTCACATAGTCCGAAGGGGGGTTTTGTAATTTTCTTTCCGTTATTCTCCGGTCTTGTTCGCTACTGCCATTAGAAGATGGTAAATGTATAATATTAAAATGGTAATTTTCGCTACATGAATAGGGCTATGTTGGGTGATCAATTAGTGGGCTATGTTCAAAACAGTTACACTAGTGGGCTTCATTAATGAGCTTAATAAATTTTGGGCTAAGGGGGCATATACAAACTAAAGTAATGGCATTTATTAAGTCTTCTTAGCCACACAGAAATGAAAATGAAGAACTATCAACTATGTGAAAGACATCAAATTTTTTAGCCGGAAGGTTAAGCCTAAAGTGTTGTTGCACTATACCCTTTTTTGCATTTCTACATACTCTTGAAATGGTATCTCTAGCAAAATCCTTTTAAGATCCGGAATCTTATCCATGGGTACTTGTACAGAAAATTGACTCCAATCCAGCACATCGCTATATGGTAAAACATACTGATGCTTGATAATAACAAGAACACATCCCCCATAGATTGCGTCAGTTAACCTAGAACTTGCAACTTCAAAACCGCTAGGACGTAAGCAATATATACTTTGACTTACAAACTCGGTGTAGTTTTGACCTTTTGAAAGGTGAGGGTGAACTTGAATATCATTGTCTTCATTGTTTCCCCAATGTTGGAACAACTTAACTCGTATAGGACCACGAATTTTACCTGAAAAGAACACCAAGATGGAACGTTTGTAAGGTGATTTGCCACTATTTACACTCGGGACATTGTTAAAAGGCCCATTTATCACTGAACATCGATACAGTATGTACATCTCGTCTTGGAATGAAACCTTCTGTTTTGTTTGGCATTAACTCATAAGTTCGTATAGTATATAGATTAGTTATGCTACATATTTTAGTTATATATCTAGTACGCTCTCAATCATGACAAGAAACATAGAAGTGATCAGCTTCATTGCTACAGGTTCCAATAAGGATACCTTTTTGCGATGATGTCAATGTAGTCTTCCACTACTGCTTGCATCCGTTTACTGAAATCATTGACTTCATCTGGCTTGTAGAGGTAGTAAAACAATGCTGGTGACACTTATATGGGAATAAAGAAGGCATATGCTTCATCGGGATGGCTAGCTGCCATAGTAATTCCTTTTCGTTCCAGACCTCAATGAAGTCACCCTCGACAATATATACATATTTCATCGGACCATTGTGCACCAAAGGAGCTTTTCGTTGCTTATAAACCCATATCTTGAATGTCTTCATCATCTTGGACCTCGGTATGTCTCCTGAATGATCAAATTATAATTTAAAAAGTTAGAAACTAGAGGGCTAACAATGCAGTAGCCTTATATTTTAAGGGTAGCTAAGAGAGATTATTTTTTCGTTGTTTATGGGGAAAAAAGGTTAGAGTTCATATAAGTTTTCAAATACGATTTCGTAATCTCTAATCTCCTTAGAGTAGAATTAGTAATCGCATATGAAGACACAATACTAATCTAGACACGTTTTCAAGAGCATGCTACAAACAGGCTTTATTAACTAGCAACATTTCCTTTCTTCAACCTATGTGGGATTGAATGTAGAAATGACAAAACAAACAAAAATTACAGGGTACCTAAGTTTACTGTTGACTCGTGCACATTTACTAATCTAATATCGAGTCCCGGATATTATTATTAAGTGACCGGTGTGGCGTAACTTTACTCCACTTAGAAAAATGGCCGATAAAGATTATACGACTAGTCAAACACATGTTCGACTCCCCATTGTGGTGGTAACTGGCAGTGGTTTTTCTTCATGACGCAAGGTCACAAGCACTTGATTTTTTTTCTCATTCAGTAAATTAAAAACCAATCAATTTGTAGTTTTGTACAAGATCAGCATTGGTATATGCTCGATATGTGTTTTACCATTTGTAGATGAGATTGTCTCTTTACGTGGGCTTCGCTAATGGGGTTTCATAGATGTTGGGCTAGGAAACTTCTAACAAAAAGTCGAAATTCTTTTTTTTTGAAAAGCAAAAAAGTCGAAATTCTATCAATATTTATGTATTTATATAGAGTAAAAACAAATGATATGTCACAATTTGGTCAAATGGATGTAACCTACAATCATACACAAGTAGAACACAAGTCATAACTAGTCGTTCATATGTAATCTTCACAGGTAGTTATATCCATAATCATCTTACAACTACAACGTAAAAAATATATATGGTTTTTCGACTCATTATTGTGAATATAAAAAGTACTTCCTCCGTCCCAAAATTAAGTCCAATTTGACTTTTTGACTCGAACTTTGACCTTAAATATTTTTGTTTGTATATATCTGTTGACGTATATGCCGGACGATCCAGAATCCGGTCAAACACATCCGCCGGACGTGTTCACGACGTCCGCCAGCGGTGTAACCACCGACCATGTCGTGATTTTGGGGATTTCTACCGTGGCTACTGTACGCAGAGTGGGTATAGGCTGCATAATAGTATCCGAATAGTAATAGAATAGTGACGTGAATAGGAAGTTGGGGTAGTATAAATACCCCAACACATTTAATACTTTGCATTAAGTTTTCACCTACATTTCACCTACATTTATCGCTCATTACTTATTCCCACACCGGAGCTTGGTCTCGAGTCACATCCGAGGCGAGGCTAACGGGTTCATACTGTGCAGAGACATCTTTCTGGGACCACCGAGGCTAACCGGGAGGTGAATTTGCTTCAACAAATTGGCGCCATCCGTGGGACCCAATTCATTCTACCCGAGGATCAGATGACAGGCGCAGGACCATTACCCCCGCCGGAGCCCGATTCTCCTCCGGAACATATAGGGGGAAGCGGGGTTTTCAATAATCAAACCGCCGGGTTACCGGAGGAAATACAAGCCCAGATGGCCTCTTTGGAGGCTCTCTTCAGAAAATACAACGCCACGGGGGGGCCGGCGTCATTAAACCAACTCGTCTCACCTTCACCGATGACGACGAGATGGAGGGAGATACCATGCCAAAACCCAAAGACGATCTCAAGAAACCCTTTAAGGAATTGGCCCGGTCGCCCGTTTACTGAAGGATAGTAGAGTTCACCGGTCCTAAATGCATAATGCCTACTAACTTGAAGTCAGACGACGGGTCAATCGATCCCGATGACCATATTAACCGATTAGTCGGAGCGCCAAATCAAGGAGAATGGCCAATGCCGGTGTGGTGCCGAATGTTCCAACAAACCATGGACGGAGCAAAGACAAGGTTGGTTCAAGATTTGGAACCGTGAAGCATTGATGGATGGGGCGACCTTAGAGACCAATTCACCACGAGGTTTGCCCTACGGCAAAAGAACACGAAAGACCCGAAATCACCCGGATTGTTAGGCAAGAAAGCGAGGCTCTTGGGTATTCAAAGAGGTGGACCAACGAGGCGGTAGGATCCCGGAGTACGGAGCTAATGAAAATATCGCGTTCATGAGCGCCACCCGGTCCCGACTTGTCTAAAAATTCTCGGTCGGGTCCGAAGTCCGTGAAGGAAATGATGACTAGAGTGGACGATTACATTCGAGCGGAAGAGGCTTATAAGA
This sequence comes from Chrysanthemum lavandulifolium, assembly GCA_022545495.1. NCBI lineage: Eukaryota > Viridiplantae > Streptophyta > Magnoliopsida > Asterales > Asteraceae > Chrysanthemum > Chrysanthemum lavandulifolium. The sequence continues at coordinate 10,859,677 of CM040238.1, read as the reverse complement.
ATCTTGAGATGCCGGGGAGGCGGTGAGTGGTCGTAAGAGGAAACCCACGGATCGCGAGGATAAGAACCTCGGGCCGGACGGAAGAAGGGTGGCGAGGAGAGCATGGAGAAAGCGACTCTAGACACCGGAGGTATTTTCCCGTATGTGGCTCAGCGGATGCTCGGTCTCGGCGACTTTCGGCTAAACGAAACAATAAACCCGATAATCAAAGGGTCATGCTCTCCATCCCGTCCAAACGGCCTAAAGAAATCTTGGCTCTCGAACATCATTTGAACCTACCTCCACCCCGCCACTCTGAGGAAAACCAAGCAAAGAAAATGAGGATGATTCGTGAATATCATGGAGAAAGGTCACCTTACCAACGATTGTTATCACCTGAAAAAGCAGTTGGAAACAGCCTTGGAATCGGGAAAGTTGGACCATTTGGTGAAGAATGTTCAACAAAGGGGACGAGAAAGGCCGAGGGGCAATCATGGAAAGGGAAGGGTGATCAATATGGTCAATCACTATGTCGAAGACCGCAAAAGGAAGGCTCGGTACAACGAAGAGGAATGGCTGAGTGTTCCCATATCTTTCCCACGCATAGCCGCAGAAGATTTGTCGGAGGAGCCCCTCATCTTGGAAGCAGAAATCGAAGGATATTTCGTCCGGAGGGTATTTGTGGACGAAGGTGCTTCAGTCCAAGTAATGTATGAGCACTGCTTCAATAACTTTAGTCCGTCCATTCAATCCAGGCTGCAAGAGAGTAACTCACCGCTAGTGGGATTCTCCGGGGAAGTCATCCAGCCCTTAGGAAAGATTGAGCTTGAGGTGTGCTTCGGAGATCATGGGTTGTACAGAACGGTCGTGATGAAGTTCACGGTTGTAAGATCCCCGTCACCCTACAACGTGATTCTAGGACGTACAGGTCTGAGAGAATTGAGGGCAGTACCCTCAACTATTCATGCCATGATGAAGTTTCCCACGCCGGGAGGAATAGCCACTCTGGTCACCAAGAGCGCAGTTGTCATGGAATGTAGGAGATTCGAGGAAAGCCGAGACCCCAGGGATGATTTCCGCCCGGAAAGAGACGAAGAGGTTTTACATGGTCCTCCCGGAGTGACGGAGGACATATTGGTTAACGCCGCCTACCCTGAACAACGTGTGACAATAGGAACAGGGTTCTCCGGGAGTGTAGAAGGCAACTCATTGAGCTGCTGAGAAAAAATAAAGGAGTATTCGCTTGGGAACCGGCAGACATGACTGGAGTTCCAAGACATTTCGTCCAACACTCTCTTAATGTGAACATGTCGGACACGCCAATAGCCCAGAAAAGAAGAATGTTCTCCCAGAGAAAAACCAGGTGATTGCGAGAGAGGTTGAAGAATGGGTGAAAGCCAGAATAGTTCGTCCGGTAAGATATCCTACATGGATTTCCAATCCGGTACTGGTAAAGAAATGTGACGGGAGTTGGCGGATGTGTATTGATTTCAAAAATCTGAATTCCTCTTGCCCAAAAGACTATTACCCTTTACCGGAAATCGACTGGAAGATTGAATCTGTGATGGGATACAAATATAAGTGTTTTCTGGATGCATACAAAGGATACCACCAAGTCCAGATGGACAGAGAGGACGAAGAGAAAACGGCATTCTATACAGAACAGGGGACGTACTGTTACACCAAAATGCCCTTCGGACTGAAGAACGCGGGGGCAACATACCAACGCCTGGTAGACTCTGCATTTCAGTCGCAGATAGGGAGAAACTTAGAAGCATATGTCGATGATATGGTCATCAAAAGCCGAACGGAGAGGGATATGATAGCAGACATAGCAGAAACATTTGACAACCTCAGAAGGATCAATATGAAACTGAACCCGCGGAAATGTTCCTTCGGTGTAGAAGAGGGGAAGTTCCTCGGATACATGGTAACCTCCGAAGGAATAAGGGCGAACCCCCGAAAGACGAAGGCCATCATGGAAATGAAATCCCCCGGGACGCTGAAAGAAATGCAAAGTCTAAGTGGGAAACTAGCGGCCTTGAACAGGTTTCTGTCGAAATCCGCAGAGAGATCCCTGCCTTTCTTCGAAACTTTGAAAAATATCACAAAGGAGAATAAGGAGGAATACCGGTGGACGAAGGAAGCCAAGCGACTTTCAGAAATGAAAAACGATATTAAAATTACCTTCGTTGACCACCCATCACCGAAAAGAGCGACTATCCGTTTACTTAGCAAACATCAAAAGGAGCCGTCGGTATGATTCTAGTAGTAGAAAGGACGGAAGACAACTACGGTGCATTATGTAAGCGAACATTGCATGAGACGGAGAAGAGCTATGCCCGATGGAAAACTAGCCTTATACATTACATACATCACGGAGACTACGAAGATATTTTGAGGCCCATCCCATTCGGGTTGTCACCGACCAACCTGTTAAACAGATATTGTACAAACCAGAAGCTTCAGGAAAACTTGCCAAGTATGCCATAGAGTTAGGAGCTTACCACATCACATATGCTCCAAGAAATTCGGTCAAAGGTCAGGTATTAGCGGACTTCCTTACAGAAGTACAAGTCGAATCCGGACACCCAGGCCGCCTGAGAAAGGATCCGAATGTAATGGAAGTAGGGGATGAAGGAGAATGGGTGCATGTGACAGCACGGGCGCCCAATAGCAAAGGAGCGGTGCGGTGCGGTCCTCATCATCCGGAGAAGGAAGAGCTTACTTATGCTCTGCGGCTCAATTTCCCAGCACCAACAACAAGCGAATACGAGGCTCGCTGGCGGACCAATGCAAAGCTAGAAATCAAAAGGTCGGGCGTACGAGTTGATTCCAAATTGGTTGCCGGCCGGATCAAGCGGAGAATTCTGACCACAAAAGAAAGCATGCAAAGATACTTAGCTCAAGCGAAATATCACATAGTGGGATTCCAAAGCTTCAAAATCCGCAATATACCAAGGGCTCAAAACCAAAAGGCAGATATACTGAGCAAACTAGCTTCGGTAGCTTTCGACCATCTCACTAAAAAGGTACTAGTGGAAGTTCTGGAAAAACCTTCGGGAGAAGAACGGAGAGTTGAGACTGTGGTGGAAGAAGAGACGGATAATTGGATGATGCCTATCATAAGATGTTTGGAAGAAGGAGTTTGGCCGGAGGACCCCAATGAAGCTAGGAGCCTACGGATGAAGATTCCTCAATATACCATGGAAGCAGGGGTTCTGTTTAAAAAGGGATATCTAGTGCCGATGCTAAGATGCGTAGGTCCGTTGCAAGCAAATTACATAATACGGAGGTACACGAGGATCTTTGTGGAATGCACTCCGGACCAAGAACCGTGAGTGGCGAAACTCATGAGGCAAGGATACTATTGGCCCACTATGCACCGGGACGCACGAGAGGAAATCGAAGTGCGATTCTTGTCGGATACATGCCCAGACCCAAACTTCCTAAGACGTTATTAACCTCCATCATGGCCCCGTGGCCTTTCTACCAGTGGGGAATGGACGTAATGGGTCCCTTCCCGGAGGCACCAGGCCGTTTCAAATTTGTGATCGTAGCGATTGACTACTTTACAAAATGGATAGAGGCGAAGCCGCTAGTAAAAACAACGGGAAAAGGCGTTATAAAGTTTGTCTATGAGAATATCGTGTGCAGGTATGGCTTGCCCGGGGTCATAGTTACCGATAATGGGACTAACTTTGTCAATGACCCGTTTAAAAAATGGTGTAAAGATTTAAAAATCAAACAGATAAACACGGCCGTCGCACATCCGCAAGCCAATGGACTGGTGGAACGAGCCAACAAGAGCCTAATGGAAGGAATAAAAGCAAGATTAGGACGAGAAAGAACCGGATGGATGGACGAATTGCCTAATGTTTTATGGGCACATCGAACCACACTCAAAACAAGTAACGGCGAGACCCCGTTTAGTTTAACATACGACAGTGAGGCCGTGATACCGGCGGAAATAGGAATGCCTACATACCGAACGATGATGTTCCAAGAAGATCGAAACCAAGAGGAACAACGTTTGAACCTGGATCTATTACAGGAAAGAAGGGAAAATGCTGCCATACGGAAGCTAAGTATAAAACTCAGGTCGAACAGTACTATAACCGGAGGGTGAGACCTATGAACTTCAAAGTAGGAGATTTTGTATACCGGAGGAACGAAGCTAGTAGGGTGGAAAACCAAGGAAAACTGGGACCCAATTGGGAAGGGCCCTACCGGGTGACAGGAGCAAATCAGAATGGCTCTTATAAGTTACAAACTATGGGGGAGAAAGAGGTCCCTCGGACTTGGCACGCTATAAACCTCAGGAACTGTTTCTTATAATCGTTATTATGATAGGAATCCTACGGTCACTATGTAACCCGATCTGTTTATGTATATTATATTAATGATGAAAGTTTTCCCACGATAAGGAAAACAATTTTCCGGAACAAACGATGTGATGCATGGTTATGCCGATGGCTGGCCCCTGTCGAGTTTAAATGCTAAAATATTTAACCGGATAATATTAGGATGCCCGAGCATCCTTGCCGGATGCCCAAAAGTAGAAAATAATACTATGGACGCCTGGGGGAATACCCACCCAGATGCCCGAGCATCCTTGCCGGATGCCCAAAAGTAGAAAATAATACTATGGACGCCTGTGGGAATACCCACCCAGATTCCCGAGCATCCTTGCCGGATGCCCGAATCATGGATGCCCTAAAAAACATTAGGTTGCCCGTACACACGGATGCACGGCATATACGCCGGATACCCTGGGGAAATCCTCAAAGAAGGTTAACAAAAAAATAATAATAAGGCATACAACATACACAAAGTTTTGGTTAAGGAATACGCGGTTATACCGCAAGAGATAATAGACGCAGGTCACACAAAAGTTAAGTACTAATTATTACAAATTATAATTGTTTGAATTGCTGTTCACAAATACACGACAAATTTATCTCTCTGTGCTAGCCGCTGGATGTTCGGTGGCCGGAGTACTTGCTGGGGTAACATTCACTGGAAGTTGAGAAGGACCAGCAGGGTCTTTGCGAGGAGGATCAGCTCCATGTTCAACAGATCGCCTAGAGGCAGCCGGTAGGAGTCCGCTAGCTTCTGAATATAGGGATATTCGGCCGAAAAAAGATTATTAAATTCAGCTTTCCATAATTTCGGCGCATCCCTGTTAATGTTTTTGATACCCTGCAGAGCGGTAACGATCTCCTCCTCCTTCCTACCCACACTCGCCCCGGTTACAAACCCCGCTTGATAAGTTAGGCTGTAAACTTTGGCCATACTTTTCTTATATTCCGCTGACTATTGAATAGCCGACGAACGGCGCCGGCGGGGAGGGCACGAGCAGCTTTTGCTTTACTACTCTCACTCGAGCCACCTCGGCCAAATTCCTTCTCCACGCCAACGATTCAAGGGGCGATTTACGGCGTTTAGTTCGTTTTCCAGCTTCCTGATCTTTTCAGCCTGGGATGCAGATGTTTCTCTCCACTCTTCCCTCTCCCGGGTCACCCTATCTACCTCATCCTCCAGACTCTTAGCTTTATCCCGGACAACCTGATGATCGGTTCCCAATTGCTGCAACTCTCCGGATAACCTCCTGTTCTCACTTTTGGAGGCCAATAACCTGTCCGCCAAACCTCGACAACCTTCATGAGTCTGAGAAAGCTCCCACAGCGTGGATGACATACCAGTGAATCTCTTCAGCAGTTCGCCTTGAGTAATAACACTTCTGCCAAATTGCTCATAGGCCCGGCGAGTAAGCTCAATGTTGTTCATTCGCTCCAAAGCCTCCTGCTCAGCCGGGGTGGGAAGATTATCAATAAGCTCCTTGCAAGACCGGTAAGAATTTATCCGGACATCGTCTCGAAGGGCCCAGGGAGGGATGAAGACGTTCGTAGCCTCATCTACATAAAAAATAATAATCAGGCATGCACGAAAATATAGATGATAAGAGGACAAGCGGAAGGACCTAGAGCATACCAGAATCCAGGTTGACTTTGTCAATCCTGCGACCGAGAGAATGGTGAGCCGAATGACCTGCAGAACACAACATGATAAGTAGGAAGAAATCACAAGTGATAACAACCGAACAATTTATACTATACGTACCTTCATCGACGGGTGGTGTTTGACCCGCCTCCCGAACTGGGGAGACATGCATCTGTCGCGGTTGCTCACCACCACCGGCAGCGTTATCACCCATCCCTTCATTAGCAACGTTGGCTCCTCCCTCCTCAGCAGCCATGTTGGGAGCCCCCTGCTCCTCATCCACGTTCACATCCTCCTGGACATCCTCCGGATGGAATTGATTCAAAGGATCCGGGTTATCAATGGGCTCCCCGGAAGAGATCTGCTCAACGAACTGGCGTCGGGATTTCTTCTTCTTGTCGCGCACATGAGAGGTTCCTTCGCCGGCAGTCTTCCTCTTCGTCTGGCGAGCCAAGGCCTCTCTCTCCTTCTTCTCCCTCAGAGCCACCACTTCAGCATTTGCCTCTTCGGCCCTACGAGTTAAGGGATCTTTGGGGGGAGGATTCTCCCCCTCGGGAAGAGGGTCGGAGGTCCTTTTAGGAATGCCCCTGTTTGCATCAACGGGCGGACCCTTACTCACCACTGTTCCTTCCCAATCTGGAAGCTCAAGATACTCCGACATGCTAACAACTGAAAGAAAGTACAACAAAAGCAAGTAAATATAAAAAATTTTCAAAGGACAGAGCCGGGAGACAAATGTCAATTCCAAAATGACAAGACTAAAACAAGTGATTACCATGACCCCGGGCATCTTTTAGAATAGGCTCGAACTCAGGATTCTTGAAAACAGTGGATAGGTGACACATCCATAAAAGACTCACTGTCGGGCTACGCAATTTAATGGGATTTCCGCTAAGTCTCTCGGCATCTTCCACCGGAAATCCGGAGGAAATGTATCCGTAATTTTGAATCCTTATGTCTCCACGCCATGGCAATGGGGATGGCCCGTCTGTCGATCAAGAAAATTTTTCCTTCCAGGTGTTTTAGGCGGACGGGACCTCGGAAACACTTGTAAGAGCTTTTGCGGTCGATTTCAAAAGAAAACCAATGACCTTGTTTACACAACGGTAGAATGCCGGAAGAGCGAGACCGAGGCTCTATACCAAGGCTATAACATCTAATCTCAAAAGCATCACCCGATTTAATCCTAGCGGAACTATCTCGAGAGATATGTACCTAAAGTGTTTGATCACATTCAAAGAAAAGGTCGAGAATGGAACCCTCACTCCCCCTATCTCTAACTGCTTAGGGTAGATGCCTATCTTATCTTCCGGTAACTGATCCATAGTCATATCGTCCGGAGGTAAGACTGGACGTAAATCAGTGGGAATAGCATACTCAACTACTATCTCATCTAACTCAGATTGTGTTAACCTAGAAGTATGTATGTGCATATCAAACTTAGGAACGACCGGTTGTACGATCTCCTCGTTAGTTTCTTCGGTAGGGTGGACGGATATGTTTTCTCTAACAGGAATATTCCCCGCAGTTCCAATATCGGCCATTTCTAAAAGATGCCGAGACAATTTACAAATATTAACAGAGAAAGAGCGAGACAAACCTTAAAGAAAGGAAGAAGACGTCCGGAGGGATGGAAACAGTTGTATGTGTGAGAAAAAAGTGAGAGCCAAATAAGGGAAAGGGGATATATATATACCCAAGAAACCCTAGCCGACTGACAGGCCGTCCAATCAGTCAGAGGGAGTGATGACGTGGCTTTACGTAGGTAATACACGACACAAGAAAGAGCAATAACAAGCGCGGGAAAAGCCCAAAAGGCCTTCAGGCCCAACTAACCGGCCCAATCTCGACAACAAAGTTAATTTGGCTGCCAGTGCACAAACACCTTTTTCCTTCAGCCTGCTAGGACAAAACTATATTAAGTGTTACACCATCGGCCTTTAGCCAATAATATAACTTGGGGGACATGTTGGCGATATGCGGACGATCCGATCGGTCAAACACATCCATTTGGGCGTGTTCATGACGTCCGGCCAGTAATGTAACTACCGACCATGTCGCAGATTTTAGGGATTTCCTACCACGTGGCCTACTATGCGAGTGGGTATAGGCACGCATAATAGTATACGAATAGTAATAGAATAGTGACATGAATAGGAAGTTGGGGTAGTATAAATACCCAACACATTTAATACTTTGCATTAAGTTTTCACCTACATTTCACCTACATTTCTTGCTCATTACTTATTCCCACACCGGAGCTTGGTCTCGGAGTCACATCCGAGGCGAGGCTAACGGGTTCATACTTTGTGCAGGAGACATCTTTCTACCGGACCGCTGAGGCTAACCGGAGACAGGAATTTGCTTCAACAATATCACTTGATGAAAATTATACCAAATAAAAATACATTTAAAATACAATCCATCTATATATTTTGCATCAAGTATTATATAATACAAACAAAAATATTTAAGGTCAAAGTTTGAGTCAAAAAGTCAAACTGGACTTATAATTTGGGACGGAGTTAGTAATAAGTACATCGAATAGTTACGCCACAGTAATATATGACAATAGCAGTCACTTGAACGTGCTTAATTGGACATTAAGTCTTCTAAGCCACACAGAGTGAAGAATCATGCAAAATACATCAAATTGTTTAGCCGGAAGGTTAAGCCTAAAGTTTTGTTGCACTTCTAATACCCTTTTTTGCATTTCTATATATTTTTGAAATGGTATCTATAGCATAATCCTTTTAACATCCGAAATCTTATCATCGGGTACTTGTACAGAAAATTGACTCCAATCCAGCACATCGCTATAGGGTAAAACATGTTGATCCTTGATAATAACAGGAATACATCCCCCAGAGATTGCGCTGTTAACCTAGAATCTGCAACTTCAAAACCGCTAGGACATAAGCAATATTTACTTTGACTTACAAACTCGGTGTAGTTTTGACCTTTTGAAAGCTGAGGGTGAACTTGAATATCATTGTCTTCATTGTTTCCCCAATGTTGGAAAAACTTAACTCGTATAGGACCACGAATTTTACCTGAAAAGAATGCCAAGATGGAACGTTCGTAAGGTGATTTGCCCCTACTTGGGATATTGTTAAAAGGCCCGTTTGTCTCTGAACTTCGATACATCTCGTCTTGGAATGAAACCTTCTGTTTTTGGCATTGCAAAGAACTCATAAGTTCGTATAGCATATAGATTAGTTATGCTACATATTTTAGTTATCTAGTACGTTTTCAATCATGACAAGAAACATAGAAGTGATCAGCTTCATTGCTACGGGTTCCAGTAAGGATACCTTTTTGCAATTATGTCAATGTAGTCTTCCACTTCTGGTTGCATCAGTTTACTGAAATCGTGGACTTCATCCAGCTTGTAGAGGTGATAAAACAATGCTGGTTAGACTTATATGGGAACAAAGAAGGCATATGCTTCATCGGGATGGCTAGCTGCCATAGTAATTCCTTTTCGATCTACACCTCAATGAAGTCACCCTCAACACTATTTACATATTTCATCTGACCATCGTGCACCAAAGGAGCTTCTCCGTGCTTATAAACCCAATCTTGAATGTCTTCATCATCTCGGACCTCGGTATGACTTCTGAATGATCAGATTATAACAAAAAGTTAGAAACAAGGGTAACTAAGAGAGAGATCATTTTTTCGTTGTTTATGTTTTTACGGGGAAAAAAAGTTTAGAGTTCATATAAGTCTTCAAATATGATTTCGTAATCGCTAATTTTCAAATTTTCAAATTAGCGATGAGTCATCACATATGAAGACACAATACTAATCTAGACACGTTTTCAAAAGCTACAAATAGGCTATATTAAGTAGCAACATTTCCTTTCTTCAACCTATGTGGGATTGAATGTAGAAATGACAAAACAAACCAAAATTACAGGGTACCTAAGTTTACTGTTGACTCGTGCACATTTACTAATCTAATATCGAGTCCCGGATATTGTTATTATGTGACCAATGTGGCGTAACTTCACTCCAGATAGAAAAATGGCCGATAAAGATTATACGACTTGTCAAACACATGTTCGACTCCACATTGCGGTGGTAAATGGCAGTGGTGTTTCTTCATGACGCAAGGTGATGACACGAGCTAGCACTTGATTTTTTTTCATTGAGTATATTAAAAACCAATCAATTGGCAATTTTGGACAAGATTAGATTGGCTCTTTACGTTTTGTCACAACTAACAAGTAAAAAAGCTCTTGATATTCAAATTAAATCATGTACTAATGTCACGTTTTGATATAGGATATCATCTGTTTCATGTTAAATATTGGAAGTGATCCTTGGACTTAAAGTTTTATAAGGTACTAGTGTTCATACGCAAGAAAATCTTTGCGATAAAAGAATTCAGAAACAGACTAAACGATTTCAAAAAATTATAACTATTTTCCAAAACGAAACGATATGTATTATTATTAGCTCGAACGGAAAAATTTAGAAAGTATCCACTACAAAAAACTAGTTGAATTCTCCACATTTTAAAGGCCAAATAGCCACAGTTAAAAATGTGTAAAATTATTGATTTCACACTTTCTCATGTGCGGTAATAATGAGTGTGACAAATTTTTCACACATATATAAGTGTGGAAAATGTTTTTGAATGTCCACACCTAAAAGTGTGGCAAAATTGCAAAAAATGTTTGTAATGAAAAGTATGGAAATATTTGCTACACATATAAGTGTAGCTTTATTGTAATTGTACACACTTATATATGTGGATTAATTTTTAAAATATTTGTGACACATATTAATGTAGCAAAATTATTGTCTATACAAAAAAATGTCCACACTTAATCATACCGTAGCAAAATAAGTGTGAAGAATAGAGGTATTTTTTGTAGTGATCGTAGCTTTCTTTTTGGAACACTTAACTGGAGAAACGCGAAGGGGTTCCCGTAAACGACTCCAGATGGGCTTCAGTCTAATTGGAGCCGACATGTGCTTTAATCAATAGCCCAGTGTTACCTTGCATCCACTTTGTTTTAGCAAAGAAAAATGATTTGTATGTCTAATACAAGAACCTAAATTTATACTTCAAGATTTGATTGGTGAATTTGAAAAATGATGAGAGCAAATAAGTGCTATACACTTGTCATGAAATAGATGAATTAGGTCTAACTTTAGGTCTCTTTATTAGCCCTAAATATCAATGCTCGCAAAGAAAAATTAGTTGAAACATGTAGAAAATAACTACTTAATGTGTAATCTTTCAATTCTACATGATCACCAAAAACACGCAAGGTCATAGTTGATGCATGTACAAAAGCGATTTATTTGAAAATGTGGTGAAACAAATGAAAGAAAAGTTGAAAAAATATTTTAAAGAATTGTCTTCCATTACAACTTGTGTTGCCGCTTTGAACCCGGTTCTAAACCGAATCTGAGTTGAGACTTTGATTTCTAACATTTGTTATGATTTGGGTTTGAGCAAAAATGACCCGAACTATGTTTCTTGTCACTGTGCTCGCTTTAACGATGCTTTTGACAAAATGTTTCAAGTTTTTTTTAACAAAATATAGCTCAAGTTTTTCACATATTCATACTATGCATCATGAGGCGGGTTCGAGTTCTCATGGTAATAACGCGACAATACGGATGTATAATCTTTTAAGAAGTGAGAATACAAAACGGGCTCGAGGTAAGACCCTTAGTCGCGAGCTCAGAAGGTACCAAAGATCCGATTACTTGTCTCAAATGACCATTGAAGAGTTTGAGAATTTGGATATTTTGGCTTAGTGGGAAGAACGAGAAACCCAATTTCCGTTTCTAGCCGCAATGGCCCGTGACCTACTAACAGTCCAAGCAAGTACGGTAGCTTCGGAATTCACTTTTTCGGTTAGTGTGAGGGTTATATCACGGAGAAGATTAAAACTCACTCTGGTGGCTGTGGAAACTTGCATTTGTTTGAAAGACCACCTCAATTGCATGGAAAAGAATCAACATGTATCACCACTCGAAGGCGACTTGGAACGGGTTGAAAAAGAAATACACGTGGAAGAAAGAGCGTTTAGCATGTCCCAACTTTTTGACGAAGACGAAATATGCTACAACTAAGACGATTAATTCAGGAAGTTATTTATGTATTCCTTTTATTTATGTATTCAAGAATACAATGTATTCCGTTTATGTATTCAAAAACAATTTGATATTTGATGTCTAAATATGTTTAGCGTTTGTGTTTTGTTATATACTTATTCATGTGTTTTGTTTATTTGTAAAATGTTATACTCCATTCATCTCAAAATTATTATCAAGAAAATAAAAAGCACACTGTTTAATAAAAGTGAGACCACTACAAACTTCAACCACCCAAATAGAATATTCTTTTATTAAATTATATTTTTATTAGTATAAATGAAAAGTGGACAATAATTGAGATATCCGAAAAATGAAATATGAACAATAATTTCGAGACGAAGGGAGTACAATATAGACTAATAGCATATACTTGATGTTTAAAAAAAATACTTCACAAAAAAAATTTGACACAACAATAATTTCGGTCCAAAACCGGCTAGTACCGGTTTGGGTTTTCCTTTGCCAAAACCGGTTTTGTCCGATCAACGAGAACCAAAACCGGTTGGGTTTTGGAAAAAGTCCGGTTTGTGCACCTCTACTTGCGTCCACTTTGTTTTAGCAAGATTAGTTGAAACATGTAGAAAAACTACTTAATATGCATCCTTTCAATTCTACAAGCTCACCAAAACACGCTGTCATAGTTGATGCATGTACAAAGATTGAATCATATTGCATCAGCACTAGCAATCTAAAGATGAAATCCAAGCTCAATAGGAGATTAGGAGTGGTTATTATGCTTATGTAGGAGTGGTTATTATGCTTATGAGAAGTATTTAGTACATATTCAGATAATCATGATAAAGTGGCATTTAAACGTCACCAGAAGCGGGCAGTTGCAGGGTTTGGATCCTGGTGGGAGTGCTCAGGAGGGAATTTCAAGCGTGAAATTCATCACTTTGAATTCGACACCCTATTAGATAACCAACACAAGAACACAATTAAAATATATATATAAGCCAAAGAAATTAACTAGTCACATTTGTTACACAATCACAAAATATGATTTAATGTTTTTATTAGACAACCGCCCAACTTTGACTCGATTATGTCTTTCTAAGTTGCGAGAATCCGTATGAATATAATAACTCAAACAACAAAACGAGAAACAGATGGCGGCCCTATATCACCTGCTGCTTAAAACACCTTCTAGTTCCTTAAATCTTACGGAAAGGCTGATTTCGTTATTTTAATGTGTAAAGTTGTCGTATAACGCTTTTCCGTTATTTTTTTGTTTATTTAAATAATCCAGATGGGCTTCAGACTAAGGTGGTGTTTGTTTTTTAGAAAGAGGCTCTTAACAGCCTCCGAATCTAAACCGTTCAGACACGGTCAAACATTTTGGCCGTTCTGACCGTTTGTTTTTTTTCCCGTTCAGACGCGGTCAGAGGCAGTCAGATCTTAATGGTCTAGAATTGAGAGGGGTGTCTTAATGCCTCTTGTTGACACAAAAAATAAATAAATAAAATAGTACGAGCAAGCAAATATGCGGTTCAAACATGAGTTTTTTCCCATTCGAGATGCGGTCGATTCGAGACATTTACGCTTGATTCATATGTGGTTTGATTGATTGAGCCTCTTAAAAACAAACACCGCCTAACTGTAGTTTGATGGAAGCAGGCTATTTTGGGTCAAAACTGAAGCAATTTTATGCATTTAACTGCCACTAATCAAAATCCTAGCGCCTATTATACTAAGATTTGTACTATTTGCTTCCATGTAGTTTGGTTCAAACACATTTCTTATAGTTGAAATAATGCTGTACAATAAACCATAGCAAAGTAACAAGTGACGGATGATGACGAGATGGCATTTGACGACCAAACATTTCAGAAAATAATGGATTAACACTAGTAAAAGCAAAGGTCAAAGACAGCAACTGCTATAAAGAGAGGAATATATTGTTAGGCGATGGACTTAAAACAGCTTAAAAATAAGTTCTAGAACCACATTACCAGATCAGTTGCTCCATGGTTTGTATCATTGCAAGGGCGCTTGAGAACAGATCCTTCACGCTCAGATTGACCTTCAGTAACTATTAAATAACCAACACAAAATGCCATAATAAGCCAAAGCAATTTCAAATATTTATTTCTGTAATCAAACAATTATATAGTTTTGCCCAGACATCACGTTACAAATAGCAATCACATGATTCAAAACCAAGCAACAAGTAAAATATATATATCAACAAGTAAAAGATTAATAAACTAGAGGGTTAAAAATTTAAAAACACAATCTATAATTGGGGACAATAACAATGTAGCTTACGTATTATAACAAGGCATGACAAAACTACCCAAAGTTGATGAAATTCCAATTTAATTGCATATGAATAAGCACCGAGTTGATTTAAAAAAATATCTTTGAAAATCAGATTGGTCAAATGCGTAGAGAGTCGTTCTCACAAGCAATTCGGTAAACAGACTCTTTATACTTTATATCATTTTCTCGGTTCACACCAGCTTTGATCTAATTATGAAGAATGCAGTTGGAAAACAATAATCCAAATAACTAAACAAGACATGAGCGCAAGGAACAGATATCGGCCTACATAATACCAGAGCATTGAGGATCTTTTAATTCAGTCTTTTTTTCATTTTTGGGGGGAAGGTTGTGTTGAGAGCCAAATTAGTCCATACATTGAAAATTTGTGTAACAGCGTTTTGGTTTTATCTTCTATACTACATAAAAAGGAAAAACAGTCAAAGTGGAAAAGTGAAAAAGTGGAATAGTCAAATGAGAGAGAGACATATGTAAAGACATATTTAATACTCTCTTATCACAACTCACTCAAAACACATACAAATGCTCCAATTTTCACACATCCACAAAACCCTCCACCACGGACCACTACACCACCGCATATCGTTAATTGTCTGCGCTAGGAACCGCTGCCGCCAGCGCGGTTTTCGCCTAGTGATAATAAGCGTTTACAAGATCAAAGTTATAAATGAGCCTTCTTTTTAGCTTTGATTGAACTATGTAGTGGAAGCAGGCAAGTTGTGGGTTAATCTGTAGCCAATACAGTGAGAGCATACATACCGAAATTAATCGACCCCATTAACACCTATTGATCTTGTGATTTGTGCTAAATTTATGCATTAAGTCATGAACATCAACATGTATCTTTGATTAAAAGTTGAAGCCCGACGACAAGAGTGGATATTAATCTTACCTAAAGTACATAAAACATCATAGCAAGTTCTATAACCACACAACAAGAATGAGATTTAATTGAATCCAGATGGGCTTCAAACTGATTGTAGTTAGATGGATGCACACTAGCTAGTAGTTTTGGGTTAAACTGAAGCAAATTCACGCATTTAACTGAGAGCCTACATACAGAATATTTACCCATTAATCCAAAGCCCATCAACAACTACTAAGATGATGGATCTAAAACCACATAATAAACAAGTTCTAGAACCACATTACATATACCAGTTGCTGATGAATCATCTGCTGCTACAGGGTTTAGATCATCGCGAGGCGCTTGACACCAGATCCTCGGCATTCAGCTTGACCTTCAGTAACTATTAAGAATGCCATAATAAGCCAAAGCAATCTCAAATTTTCAATTCAATGTTTAAGGAGCCAAATATGAATAATAATATTATCATGAGAAAAACTGGATGCGGGCAAGTTTTGGGTATAGTTGAAAGCCAATATAATCAACAACATCAACCCATATTAAGCTTTAATTTGTTTTGAACATAAAACTTACACGCCAAATACACGCATTGTCATAGATGATGCATGTAAATTAACAAAAGCAAAGGAAAGTGATGATGATAAGATGGAATTGATACAAATATTTCAAAATATCTTACATCAATCAACACCTAGTAATTTAACGGTGAAACCCAGCCACCACTATATAAGTGGATATTATCCTCATGGGATAACTTACACAAAATTATTAAGTTCTAGAACCATAAACAAGATCGTATTTAATTGTCACCAGAAGCAGTTGTAGGATTTGGATCGCCGCCGCACTTAGGAGAGGTTATTTCCAACAACGAGTGATCCGCCGCCACAAAGAATTCGAAATCTGTTAGATAACCAACACACACACACACACAAAAAATGCAATAAGCCAAAGAAATTCAATTAAAAATGTTAATTTGAGTTGAAGTTTAATCTTTGATGATGTCAAAAAATCGTTTCAGAATCACAGCATGCCGAATGTTTTATTTATGGTAAATGTAGAATTACCTAACATTGATTAAATTATGACGCGAGAAATAGATTTTGGCAATATGCTTTGAAAATGTTATACTAGTTGCTTAGTTTTTACAGCAAATATAACATCTTGAAGTTGTATGATTGTATACATTTGATCGACACCAGTAAGCAAAGAGTGAAGCACTAAAAGAGGGTGCTTATGTTGTAAGTTATAGAACCACATTACCAGCATCAGTAGTTTCTTCTTCTTCTGATGTCCCAGAATCATCATCATCGAGGGACGCTTAAGACCAGATCCTCGCATTCAGCTTGGACTTTGGTACCTACTAAACAAACATCATAATAAGCCAACAATATTTTCAGCACTCGACCTTTGGTACCCTTAAAGCAAAACCGACACAATAAGAAGAAAAATTTAGTTACATGTTGAAAAAGAAGTTGACTTGAATATCTATAAACAAAGAGTAGATTGTAGTAATCAAATGGTGGTTCAAAAGCATAAATACTCACCAGTTGCTTCATGTTTTGTGTGAGCGTCAGCAGCTTCTTCTTCATCTGTGGGTCTATAAAGATACGTGGGCGAGGAGCTGTAAAAGATTGATAAGTATTAGAAAGTAGCAAGCAATAAACTGATTGATGTGTGAATTAAAACATCCATTAAAGTTGATAACGAAATACATAAGTAGTGTAAGGGTTAAAAATAAATAAGATGCATATAATTAAAGAGACAGTGAGATTTAAAAGAAAGGCACTCACGCCTTGCCGCTGCTGCTGCTGCTCTTGCTTCTAAAGCTGCTCTGCGTTCTTGGTAAGTATCCAAGTACCTCTGGAATGAGGGTGGGGGAATATCTATAATGATTTTTTTAAAAGATTTAGAAAGGGTTATCAAAAATTATGTCTTATTAATTAGTGAAAATGAAAAAAAATTACCAGCAGATGGAGCTAGCTTACGAATATCCACGGGGCACAGTCCAGGGCAGTCGGGGTCAGCAACAAAGGTAGGATCGGGCGAATAATAACCAATAATAGTTTGGCGTTTGATACCTATCAATTAACCCACCCAAATTCAGCACTAGACTAGACTTATTATAATAAAAATAATAATGACTTATAATGAACCTGTTGCTGCTTCTTGGCGTTTTGCTTCCTCAATCCTCTCCATCTCCGCTGGTGAGCATTTTAGCGTACGCTTAAATTTGTAACGTTTGGTAGTAGCTATAAATCACATGAACAAACAATCAAACAAACCAAAAATAAATATTCAACATCATAATAAAAAACATTTGAAAATATATAAAGAAAATTATAATTACCAAATTTCATGACAGGGCCATACTTGGGCAAATCTTTTCTCAACAGTGCAAGGATTTCTTCACTCAGTTTTGGTGTAACACAGCCACCAAACGGCCCTCTCACCATATCATCATCATCCATCACTTTGCTTTGCTTTGATTAATTACTCTTAGGGTTAGGGTTTCTATCTATGTATGTATATCGACTATAGTTTCAAACTTTCATTTTCGGCCCTTTCTCTTTCTCTTATTTTTCACTTTCTCTCCCCCCGACCAACAAGACTTTTCAAAACGTAAAATACATTTTCTGTTTTGTATATCATATTTTTATACTCTCATCCCAAAAAGGCTAAAGCTTTAGCCTTCAAGCTAAGCCCATGGCTTATTTATACTCTCCTCTAATCTTAGTTTTAGTTATCAATTCAATAAAACCATATCATTCTTCTTCATCTCTTATTACATTCATCAATAACTCAATGTCCTTAGAAACTTGATATTCGATCTATCTTCGTCTCCGTAGTTCCTAAAGAGACAACATATTTACTTCCCCTAATTCATAAACAAATTCCATGAGAGCTTGGATACGCATGTTCATTTCAACACAATCTATCATTTCTAAACAGATGATCAAAGTATTAGGACCATTCATATGAATGGAAAGACATTCATATGAATGGAAAGATCGACCACATAAAATAAAGACTTAAAAATAGTCTAAGATCGACCAGATCAAAATATATATAAGCTGCAACATAAAAGGTTTGTGAGGACACAAACATAATAAGTTAGGGAGATCTGTAACTCCCCAATTTTTACAGTATTGATTTTATTGTATTTTAAAGCTTCCTAGTCAACTTTTGTTTGCCTTAAGACCTCCTATGACATAAGTTTTCAAGGAATAAGGACCATCCATGTGATTGTTTCACTAACAGGGACTAACTTTTCATAATGATGAAACTTAGAATATAAAACTTATATTAGATATCTTCACGTCAAACACACAAGCCACAAGACCAAACTAGGGTTTGATATATATCTTAATTCTAAATAAGATTAAGCTAAGAAAATGGCATATTGGAGAATAGGGACATGAATTATAGCTTTACCACAAGTTGATTTGAGGTAAAAACTATAATTACGTTTCATAATTCGTTTTTAAAGATTACCCGCTATTGGGTTATGTCTAAAAATTGTATCATGATATCATAAGTGGGATTTTGTAGAGATTTCTAAGATTATGTTAAGATGTGATTTTCTAAAATCACCAAGAACACTAGTAATCATGCGTTATTGTTTAGATTAATGATGGGTACCATGTTAAGGTGCCATAACATCAATGTTCTTAAAAAGTACCAAAGTTATGATAACGGGAAAAATAAAGAGATACGAAACTAATACTCCCCGATTTGCTCGGCATAGATGATATAGAAATATGGTTAAATCCTCCTCGATAAGATAATATCAATGATACGCTTATCTTCCAATATGCACTTGAATCTTATTGTCGAATATAACTTTGTAATCCGACCGATCGGTATTGCTTTTAGCCGATCGGTGCTCTTGTTCACCATTCCCCAGCCGAATCGGTTGTGGGCTCCAGCCGATCGGCTGAAGGTCTTCTGTACACATAATTTTGTCTTTTCTCATTTTAGCTCATTGCATGCTTGATCTTTGATCGTGGCAGTTTATTCTTTAATAGAACTCAATGTTTTCTTGATATTAAAGCTTAGAAACATTAGTGTTAATGAACTAGCTTGTGATTGCACGGTTTCCAACGTTGCTTTAGTTTCAGGAATCTTCACATGAGCATAACTTCTTGATTCTTGACATATATTCCTCTTTTCCTACACTTTGCTATATTTAACTAGCATACACTTTTATAGGATTAAGTAACAAAGTCCATAAATATAACCAAATATGATGCACAAAAGTAACAATAACCCGACTAAAACATACTCAATCTAAGCGTTATCAAATTCCTCCTCACTTAAGTTACGCCGCCCTCGAGCAAGTCTAGCATTTAGAAAATTTGTTTCAATGGTATAGAGATCGTGATTCACAATAGTATAATAATTATTCGAAAGAACATCTATTAATTTGAAATTTATATGCGAATATTTTCAAACAATAACCAAATGAATCTCGAGCTAGGTAGCATAACTAAGCACCTTACGAATGATTTTGGATTTAAAATCCACTCAACACTTAGATGTATAATTGGGTAGTGTATGTAAATCACTCATTGCTCAGTCATGATTTTTGCGTCATACCATAAGCTTGTACAAGTATCAAAACAATCAAATACATTCATCAAAGAGGTCTTTTATTCGAGTTATAACGTTAGGCTAAAGGTTAATAACAAGGTAAGAGTTAGGCATGGGATTTATTTGTGATAGGTTTCTACAAACGAAAAATAATCAGAATCAAGTCCACACGCTAATTCCAACAATTCATACCATAAATGATTACACACTCAACACTCTTCTCTTCAATAAATATTTTGAATTTCGCACATGTATATCACGTCTTAGCACATTGGCTAATCTATACGCCTCACATACTTCTTCTTCCTTCATCTTCATAACATTATAGCACATTGGCTATATTCGCCACCTTATAGTTGTGATGACTTTATTCATAATATAATATTTTTTTTCGTCACCCGATGAGCATACGCCACAAAAACACAAATAAGATTAGCAATCTCCTTCTTTGCTGCAATAACACATACACGTTTTAAGTGTAGTCAATAAGTAATCATCAAAAACGAATCACTTCTCCAAATTTCAATGGACTTGATTTGGGTTACGCTAAGGTGTAAAGTGTATATATTTTTGTATTTTATGGATTTAAACAAAAGAAATGAATGGCTCAACGGGTATAACTAAGGGTTTTTAGTGTTAAATGAACGCTAATAAATGGGTTCCATATACGTGGTTAACTAACCGATGTGGTTAGCAATAATTTCTCAAATGTAAACGGATGGCCATTTGGTTTCAATCCTAAATTGCCTTTTATCACCTCAATATATTTTTATCACCCAAAGCGATCTTACCGTAATGGATGACAAGTACAGGTTCTAGAATCGACATAATCACCGGCACACTCATAGCAAAATATTAAGCATAAAAGATGTATGCTATATACAAAATAGGCTCAAATCCTTACTATTTCAGTGGAAAGGACTATAAAATATACTAGCAAATGTTATCGAATCCAGATGGGTCTGCTCTCGTAATCTGATTAGGTCTAAAATTTTTCAAATAGCCTTATTTTACCATTGAAACGATCAAGTTGTTTAAATATATATATCATTACGTGTGAAAACAACTAGATCAATAAGGCGAGCAATTACATTCTAATGACTCGAGAAAATTACCTAAAAGTAAAAACAAAATCGACCATTTTTTATTTTCTTCCCGACTTAAGTTTTGCATTGTGCTCAAGAATAAAGCGGTGTAGGATCGGTGTAATTTTTGTACCTCTTTTGTACCTTACACCGATCCTACACCGCCTTTTATCAGTACCTCTTTTATTCTTCCCCGGTTGTGAACCACTACCATAAGGCGCTGGTGTAGGATCGGTGTAAGGTACGTTACCGGTGTAGGGATAAGGATAAGTATTATGGTAAGTATTGTAAGGTAAAGGGTAGGGTAGAACATTTGATGGGTTTTAGGGAGGCATCTCATAATTGGCACCATGTGCCAAATGTTAGAGAATCAACATCGAATAATCGTTGATGTAATTGTTCCTCATCGACATTGAGTCTCTCCACACTTCCCTATGATCATTGTCATTTAATTGCACGTTCCAATCACCCCATCCGAGTCAAAACTACTAAGTACACTTCCTTGCACATTCCCATGGCGGTGGGCGGTTCGGTCCAAGCTCCCAACTATTTCTTCTTCCTATCCAACGCTTTCCCAAAACTTTGTCATCCCATGTCTCATTAGCATGTGGCTAACACTTAGCTATTTTCGCATCTCGAAGCACACGGGTTTTGTGCGGGGTGGTTAGAAAATAAGCGAATTTGGTTGGATTCTAAGAGTAATATTGTTTCTTCAACTAATAAATCGGTCCTCATTCAATCATGGGATCCAACTCTTCTACACTTCCGTCTTTGTTACCTTTATGTGATGCGGTGATCCAAATCGTCATGTGGATTGTTGATAGTGGTTGCACCGACATATGACAGCAACCACGATGCGTGTCGTCGCATATAGGTAATTCTATAGTTTTAATAATTATTTTATGCCAACTTTACCTATAACAAATGCTAGCAGGCGGTTACCGGTCGATGGTGAGTTAGTTGGTAAGTAGGGTGTCGATCACTAAGAGTGAAGCGTTAACAATTAAATCTACGATATTTTAATTATCTAAGTAAGTCTAATTAAACCTAAATCTAACAAGAAAGGGTTTTCGACTAAGAGGCTGGCACGAGGTTTAGATTTAATAAAGCTGTAAATATAAATGAGACAAATAACACACATAATCGAAACACATATAATAAATAAGAGGTCAAGGCGATAGTAAAGAAAACGTATTAACCAAGTTAATCATATAAGATGTCCGGTTTTTCTAAAAGGCATAACGATGATACTCCGTCGTTGGTGTATCTAACGTAGGCTTAGGTGGGACTTGCTCCTAAACCCTAAGTTTACTATTTAAGTTTCTCAACAGACTAATCCTATCACGATTAATCGAAGCACGCATAAAGTGTAACTTAATGATTATGAATTTATTATTTATCCAATAGTGGCTTAAATTAAATATTAATGCATTAACTTAATGCTTATGTAGTAAGTTATAGAACCACATTACCAACATCAGTTTCTTTTGATGTCCCAGAATCATCATCGCAGGGACACTTAAGACCAGATCCTATGCATTCAGCTTGAACTTTGGTACCTACTAAATAAACAACACAAACATCATAATAAGCCAACAATATTTCAAAAATATAATTCAATAGTTAGGCCTTTTCATTATCCAGTTATAATGTGTCCTAGTCATAATGTTTATAGGAGAATTTAGGTCTATGTAAGCTTTCTACACATGAACATGTCCTATATTACATGGTATATTTATGTTAGACGTGTTGGGTTTTATATTTGAGTTGAAAGTACAAAACTACAAGTGAAGAATAAAACAAGAATGAAACATGAAGGACTTAAAAAGACTAAAGGAAATTCTACAAAAAGATGGAGATTGTAGGAATATATGGTTTAGAATACTTTTGTAGAATCCGGATCGATTGAGAAGGTTTTTATTTTGAGATGATTGAGAAGGTTTTCAAAAATGATAGATTTTTAACTTTGATTCATGTTTTTCAAGCGTAAAACTCATTTTAATGTGATTCAAATTCGAAATGTGTAAAAAAAATTTTGAATCAATGTTAAAAATCTCTCGATTTTGCGATATATGTAGAATACTGAATTATCTATATAAATTTAATGAATCATCATCATAACTCGATTTTAACAATGATTTGTGAATCAAATTTGTGATTTATAGATTCGATTCACTATAAAATGATGTTTACTTATGAATCAAATCAAAAACATGAATCAATTTGCTTAAACGAAGATTTCTCAATCTTCTCAAAATAAAAACCTTCTCAATGGAACCGGAGCCTACTTTTGTAAACCTAATTCTCTATTATATAAAGAGATACAGGTTTTTATGTTTTATGTGTGTCAAGATGTAAAACACCAAAGCATGTGTGTGTGTCTAGGGCGTAGAGTTTATAAAACGCCTGGACTAGGTTAGTGTGTGTGCAACCTCAAGAAACCTATGATTCCTGTTATAGTTAGGTAATCGTACTACCATTAATCAGGTAGTATTGGGGCGTGTAGTTGTGTTTGTTTAGAGTAAAGATGATGACGAAGAAACCTTGTTCAATAACACTTGCGTGTATTGTCATTGTTATTGTTATTCCTAGTGCTCAAAACAATCCATGGACTTATTCTAAACTCCAAACTTATGGTATTGCTTCTTGTTATTTTTTCTTCTTTCAATGAAGAGTGGAGGGTGTTGCCACTTATCCGTGATTTCTTGCTCAGACGGTAAGATTTCAGCAGGACTGTTAGACATAGTCTTCATGGGATTTTCACTTGCCTCCTCCTGGAGTCAACACGACGCTCTTCCCTGGGTTGGCTTTGCCATCTTCGCCTAGCCTAGTAGCTTGGATTTGGTTGTCTCAAATAGTTGGTATTGCTTTGTCATCAATTCTTGCTATATTTTTCTTGCTTGTATTTGTGAACTCCCTGGAACGATCCAGTTAGGGATGGCAGCAGGGCGGGGAACGTCGGGGATCGCATTTTCCATCCCCATCCTCATTATCTACTCCACACCTCCATCCCGGCCCCATCCAGCTGGAAATTGTTTTACATCCCTATCCGCATCCCATCGGGATCGGGATACCATGAGGGATTTGGGGATTTTCATCCTTAATTAAATAAACATGAAAGATGCACAAACTCATCAAAATATAAATAATTTGACGCATATAATGTCTCAGAAAACGTATATCGTGCATCGTTAGATTAATTACATTGTCAATTCAGCTCATCAAAAATATTAAAACGACACATTTAATATAAGAACAATGTTCACCGTATGTGTCTATCAGACAAAACGTTAGTTGACTAATATGTCATTAGTACTTATACTTTGAACGATATTTAATTCTTTAAATATCACATATGAATATAAATATACATGCTAATACTCACAAACATACACAAGTAAATCTAATATGGTATACATAATTTCTATACTTATGCATTCAAATGTTCGGGGTTGGGTTCAGGTTTAGAGATTTATGATATACCTATCTTTGCCCTATCACCAGTTTAATAGTTTGGGGATTCGTCGTCCCCGGTTTTGATTCAAGTTGTGTAGCACGTAATATAGATTTTTAGTTTTAGTCATAAAATGAAAGTCTAGATGTTTGATATTCTTACAACATATGAATTCATAACATCCTAGAAGTTAATATCATTGCATAAAAAAAATTAATAAAGATTTTGACATGTCAACAACATATGAATTCATAACATCCTAGAAGTTAATATCATTGCATAAAAAAAATTAATAAAGATTTTGACATGTCATAGAGTGCAACATGTAAAACAAATAGTTTACACAACGCATATAACTAAACGAGTTTATAAATGTAAAGGACATATAACAAAGAGACGAAAAGAAAATTACTTTGATCTTCAGAGCTTCTTCATCTTGCAGACGTTTCAAGGTTGATAATAATGTCAAGTTTGTGATAGATTGAAGATCAGGAATTTGATCGATTCGAGATAAGTAAATTACAAGTAAAAGCAGCAAAAAGAGTGTTAGTATGATCACTTTGGTACGTAGCAACTGTCATTTTTGCTCTCTTGATCTTCTACATGTCAAGCTTTTGTGTATGTATATATGTGAACCAAATATTAAATCTTTGTGATGCATGTGTATTTGTGTCTTAGCACATGTTAGACGCACATATGTTGGTGAGATTCAATATGGGAGTAGCATGGAAATAAGATCATTGACAGATTGACTCTTTTTATTCAACCATACTAATAGCATATTTCTATATTTGACCCAACATCTAAAAATTATTATCATAGTTGTTCCAGTAATACGTACATCGAATAGTTACACTAAAATGCTACATATAACAATCAAAATCAATTGAAGTTGAACCCTGTCAATTGAACATTAAGCCTTCTAAGCCACACAGAATGAAGAATCATGTGAAGTACATCAAAGTGTTTGGCTGGCATGTTTACCATGAAATGTCTTTGTACGTCAAGTACCCTTTGTTGCATATCTAAATACTTGAAAAGGGATTTCTTGCAATATTGTTTTAAGATCCGAATCTTATCTCACGGTACTTGTACAGAAAACTGACTCAATTCAAGACATCACTATACGGTAAAACATAATGATCCTTGATGATCACGGTATGCATCCTGTGTAGATTGCTTCTGTTGCCCTAGAGCTTGCAACTTCGTACCCGCTTGGGCATAGACAATACTTACTTTGGCTTAATACCTCGGTGTAGTTTTTATCTTTTGGAAGGTGATTATAAACTTGAATATCATTATCAGAATTGTTTCCCCAATGCTGGAACAACTTTTGTCGTACAACACCATGATTTCCGCCTGCAAAGAATGCTAAGATTGAGCGATTGTAGGGTGATTGACCACTACTTGTTTTGGGATATTATCTAATGGTGCGTTGATCTCAGTCATGGACACATCCGCCTTGGAATGAAACCTTCCGAGCTATTCGCATTACAAAGCACTCTTATGAAATTCTTAAATAGTTTAGGGTTTCCCAATGAAACGAATGGTGCCTGTTATGCATATTCAGATATTTGTATAAGTTGATAAAAATAAAAGTAGTGCTAACAAACCAACGGCTAACTAATCAACTGGAAAATTGCATAGAAATTGTTAGAGAGTACATACCCAATCATGGCACGATACAAAAAAGTGATCAGCTCCCTTGCTACGATTCCAGTAAGGATACTTTTCCGCAATGACACCAATATAGTCTTCAACTATCGTTTGTATCCTTTCAAAAACCAAAGCTTTCACTAGGCGTGTGAAGGTAATAAATGATGTTGGTTATACTTATGGGGATAAAGAAAGCATGTTCGTCCGGATGGTTAGCCACCAAAGTATTTTCTTTTCTTTCCATCTCTTGATGAAGTCACCTTGATACTATATATATATTTCATTGGCCCAGTATGCATCAAGGGATATCTCCTTCTTTATAAGTCCATATCTTGAATGTCTTTATCATCTCAGTGTGACTTCTGAATGATCAATCATGTTAGAAAGCGTGGATTGTTTGTGCGTTAAGCGTACTCTATTGATATTATGAAGGCTCAAGGATGTGCGTAACACTTAACTGAAAAAAGGCGAATGGGTTATTGTAAACAGCCGCTCTTTCAGGGATGTATCTCCCATTATTTTCACTTGAGGCAAAGCTCTTCTTAACAATCGCATTGCGTATTTCACTTCGTGCTTTAGCTAACTGTTGTTCAATTCTTGCCAATTTAATATCGGCTTTCTAGCAAACAGATTAACACATAACAAAGCATGTTACAACAACTTTAATGCTAAAAAAATTAAAAGAAGGACAAAGATATATTATCATATTTTCAAACATTAGAATACCTTGATCTTGGGTACATCGTCATCTTCATTGAGCGTTTGATCCGTAGGTGATACATAAAGTGCAAGAAACAGTAGTGAAAACAAGGCTAACGTGATGGAGAATTTGTTATGATCAGCTCCCATTTTCGTCATCCTATGACCTTATACCGATTAAGTTTGTTATCACACACTCTTATATTGGAGAAAGTCAGAAAACTGCTTTTTCTTATAAATGATTGGAATGATACATGAAGGTTGCAACAAAAAAACATATATGAAACATGTACCTTTACGATCGAGACTAAATGTTGGTCGTAGAATACGTGTTAAGTTTCACATTTAGATTCGAGGAACACAAAAGTCAAAGGCCAAAGAATACGGATTACGTTTCCTAAAGTGCTTGTTTCAAAAAGGTGACTTTTAACTTAAACTCCACTCAATAAAATTTCGGTAAATGACTTTTAACTTGCTCGATCCTTGAATGCCATTGATCTTAATGACCAACAATAGGAAGTCATTTTAACTTTTAAGTAGAAATGCAAATGTTCGCCGAATGAATTAAAAGTTGCAAGTCATACAAAGTTTTACGAATGTATTACAATTTTCATATACATTAATGAACATTACTAATCCACGAGATGACTTGACCTCACTACACCATTTTTGACTTCTCGTCGTCGATATAGGCCACTAAGCGATAAAAAAATCACATTTTTGGCCGTCTTTGACCAAAACTTTAAGTGACTACGCGTAAACCTTTAGCGATTACTTGTAGTCGATAAAGGTTAGCTAGACGACAAAATTCCACGAAATAAGTATTTGACTTTGACTATAACCTATAGCGATGACGGTGCGGTCACTAAATGATGAAAAATTTTAATTGAACATTCATGTGCATATATATATACAAATTCTGAATTTTCTAAAATGTACCGTGAAGACACATGTTTAAGCAAATAAAAAAGTGAAGTTTAGTTCATTAAATAAAAATTTATATGTATTTATAGTGATTTGTTAGTTTGATTAATATGCCTTAATTGCATTTTTTGATTTACAAGGAAAGAATTGGTTTAAATATTACTAGTACAACTTAACATGTGCCCCTAGAAGTTATTAACATGCATGTTGAGTACAAAATTAGCAATTAGTCACTTTCTAATAAATGCAGAAAAAATGATTTAGTAAATGAAGAGATAAATTTGGCTATTTTTTAATCAAATTCATTAAATCGATAAAATTGGTCTCATGTGTGCAGATCCCAATATGGGCACATATCATGGAGAAGAAGGTGCAGTACGCTGCGGTTGTAACAAATACTTTCTCTTGAAACCTTAAAACTAAAGTTATATTATTAATCTTTGGTTGTTGAAGTTGTGGACTATAACTACCTAGTACAATACCCGTGCGTTGCCCGGTATAACGATTCAATATTTTACAAATAATAAAAATTATAAACTTTATGTGTTGCTTAATGCATTGAATATATTTGGGTGAATTGGGATTGTTATATAGCAATGCAAAAGCAAAGGTGGTAAAAATGGAGCACAAAAAATAATGTAGACCAAGAACCAGGACCACAAGAAAAAAATATAACGTAACACTTTGAAATGCAGAAAAACACCCTGAAACAACACCTAAACTTTTATATGCTCACCAACAGATCAGTTCAGGAGACAAAAAAGCATCTAGACGAATTCCAGAACTTTGACCAACAAATAAAAAGAAGGAAGGCATCAACAACAGAAGGAGAAGATACATTCACTACTAAAATCCTCCATTTCCAAACGGCCCGTAAAGAACCTCAAAACGACCCATTTATAAAGGGTTAAATAAATGGTTAAAACAGTACATCCTTATTGGTAAAATAAATGAGACAAATTCATTGTTAAATAAATGGTTAAAACAATACAACCTTATTGTTAAATATGTTGACAGCACGTTTATATATCCTTATTGTTTTTAAATGTTTCTCATTTATTAGTTTATACACATATCAAAATAGTTTTTAGACATTCAATCCATAAAGCATCAAGGATTGCCAAGCTGCTTATTTTAAGATTTTGAGGTACGTATGTTGGTCTTAAACTTTGCATAGCTACTTGCGAACGTAACTGTGTACTTTCGTAATTTACACAGTGAGCATTCAAAAATTCATAATGTGTCTAATTACAAAGAACATGTAAGTAAAAACTATACATGTGAGATATGTATCCTTTAAGGCACGGACCCCACATGTTGAATGGGATAAATTCAAGCATATCTATCAAGCAGTTCTAGTGGAAGAGATGAGCGTTGTACAGATGTGCACTACAAAACTCGATATTGACACGAAACTTGGTTTCTTTTCTTCCTCTTGATGTTGGACATTGACAAAAGATCATCCAAAGTATCATCTAAAGTATCATCAAGAGTATCATCATCCCTATCGAAAATGCTCTCATCTTCCGAACTTTCGATTTCAATAACATCATTCGTTTCCATGTCACCAACTTCGCTTCCCTTTTCCTTTTCTTAGATTCGCGAATCACCTCATCAACCAACGGTTGGGTATCAATTTTCACGTTGTCTTCATGTTGTTGTTAAAAGACGGAACACAACATTACGACTTCATTCAAATAAATGTATATTTCAAACAAAACGAAAAGTGTAGAAAGGAGTGTTACCTCATGATCATGAAGTTTTGAGACGTTGTTTGATTTGTTCATCTGTATAAATGCAGATAATCAAATGTTAAAGTTTTACTACTTTGATCTACAATGGATGAAGAAGAGAGCAATTGATTTATACCTTCATTTTGGTTGAGGGAAAAAGTCTTGTTTTTTGGTTATGATAGAAACTGTGAATGAATGAAATGAGTATGTCGTTTATTTATAAGGTTTATGCATAACCACATTTTAAAGAATGAAATGAGTATGTCGTTTATTTATAAGGTTTATGCATGACCACATTTTAAGCGTCAAAAATATTGGTTTACAAATTTGAATTTAAAAAGATAACGCAGATGGGGAATTGATAACATCAAAATTGTTTTGAATTTACCACTTTTTACTCAATATTGTTAGTATAGATAATTGTTGAATTTTAGTGGTCAAGATTTAATGTGGGATGAATTCAACGAATTGAAAAAGAATGAGTTTAAGAATTTGATGTACCGGCGGCAATAGATATATAATATATAAAACCAACAAAAAGGTTCGTCCCGTTTAGTGAATTGGAAAATCTGTTCACGTCACTAGAAAATAGAAAATTCGATTTTTATAAACTTAAAAAATGTGGTCTGCCATTGTACTTAGGTGACGTTTGAAATTTGACTTAATTTCCTTACTATGATGAAATTTTTAGTTCGCTAAGTTACATAAAAGTTGTTTCTTTTGTGCTTATTGAATAGCAACGGCTAAAAGTGAAGTCTTTTGTAGGAATCTTCGATTTTCATTTCTTTTGAATTATGCACATGGTTCTCTCTTTTTTTTGTTAGTATATATTAGACGAGTATCCGGGCATAGTAAATAAATTTTATAGTAGCAAATAGTTTTAATGATAAATAGGTTCTTTATGTGTTTGTCGGCCCACTAATTTCTTTGCTGCATTTAATAGTTTCACTTGTAGCCCTTAACTTATTCGATAGTTTCTAAGTATGTATGTATTTTCTTTCTACTGAAATCTTTATTTTAAACACTAGCTTGTTAAATCTACATCAGTCCATATCGATGTCGTGTTTGACTTTTTAAGTCTTTTTTCATTTTGACCTTAAATATTTTTTTGTGTTATATAATCTTGATGAAAGTTATATCAATGAAAATATATTTAAACCCTCATTCTATTCATATATTTTTCGATCAAGATTATATACACGAATAAAAATATTCAAGGTCAAAATTGAAAAAAAATCTTTGAAAAGTCAAACCTGACATTAATATGAGACGGAGGAGATATTAGTTAAAAACCCACCATTTCAATTTGTCCCTAATACGAATAAATCGAGAATCTTCACTTCAAGAATGTTGATAGTACATAAATTTTTTTACACGTTAATACTTATGGCAAAGTTTAATATATATCTCAAATTCTGTGGGTCCGATGAGCCAATAATAGTTATTCATTTTTAAAGGGTTTTTAACGTATAAGGACACATGATAATGTACTAAAAGGACGCGGGACGCAAAAATGACGTCCGGACGCGAAAAGGGCGCCCAGTAGGCACGTGTTAAAAACCTTTTAAAAATAAACTTTCACCATTTTTAAAATTAAATAACTTCATAAACCGTTAATTGTTCTGTGATAAAAATCATCTATCATGACGAGAATTAAATTATCTTTCTATAAATATCACTACTATATATTTTAACGATTTTTTTTCAAAATTTCACCCGGAAAAATCATATATGGTTTGTGAAAATCATATATGATTTGTGAAAATCATATATGATTTGATTTTAAAAATCATATATGATTTTTGAAAATCATATATGATTTTACAAATCATATATGATTTTTCTTGGCGGAATTTTGAAAAAAAATTGTCGAAAATATGAAAGTGTATTAATAGAAAGATAATTTAATTCGTCGCGATAATATTTATAGTTTTGAGATTTCTGGTTTGCAAGATATGTTGTTTTCAAAAAAAGTGGAAAATGGTTTTTATTAACTTTGGTTAAAATATATGGTAAGATTGGTTTATTGGATCTATGGTAAATATGAGATATATATTGATCTCAACTCTAATACTTATTAAGGGCCCGTTTGGTATATAGGTGGGTTTAGGATTTGAATTTGGATTTGGATTATGATTTGGATTTGGATTTGGATTTGATGTAAGAGAGAGAAAGAAAAAAAAAAGTGAGAGAAAATAATATAATTAAATTAAAAAAAAATATTTTAATAATTAATAAAAGTATTAAAAATTAATTTCATTAAATTATAATATAATAATCTTAATTGGCACGTAGCCATTGGTATTAAACTAAGAATTCTTCAAGACAAAATTAGTAACATAGTTTTCAAGATATCATCAAACTTAGTTATAATGTTCACAATAAAAATACGTTTATGTGAGTCATAATCGTTTAAGAAATAGAAATGAACAAAAATACTTATGTGAAGAATCTCTTTATACACAATGTTTGTTGTAGCGTTGGTATATTCTGTCTTTGTTCTACAACACACGTATTAAGACCTTTTAATCACATTCTTTTTTGAAAAAAAAATCCAAATAATATACATCGAAACATTTAGTTACAGTAAACAATAAGAGGATAAATATTCAATAGGCCCATTACATGTTTACATGTTGTAACCTCTTTGAGCAATTCAGTTCACATATTCCATAAGATGAGTTTCCTGCTACAGAGTGAACCTAAGATGTGATGGGTAGTTTTGACGTTGGTAACCGAGTCCCGCATGACTTGTGATGTAGCGTCCTTTAATGTGGCTGTCCCAGAATGAACTGCTCTAACCTGAATTACATAGACATCATGGTATTATATCTATATACTAAAAGGCATTTTGTGGGTTAACCAAAGCAAGCCATTTACCTTGCTAATCTCCTTTCCTATTGGTTGGCTGAGTGTCATTAGTGACAATTAGTCCACTTGGCAACACATGAATGGTCCTATTGGTTGGCTGAGTGTCATTAGTGACAATTAGTCCACTTGGCAACACATGAATGGTCAGCTCAATGATTACTACAAGAGTGCATGAACAGTACACGGCATGAACAGTATATGGCATGAACAGTGATGCTTATTTCCTTTAAAAAAAACCCCACCGCCTCTTCCACCTCCCACCGCCTCTCTTCATAAAGAATCTCCCACCGCCTCTCTTCATGAAGAATCCAGACACACAGGGTAAAATATTAACCCTTACACCCACAATCCTTCTCAAAAGTTCCCCACTCACAACCCAGAAAATTTACATCAAACAAGAATCGTTGAAAAGATGGATTATCAAATATTCAGATACAAAATATACCCATTACTTTATTATCTATAACCAAACATATTTGTGTATAATTGCAGGTTTGAACATGGATTGCAAAAGAGGCTTAAGTGCCGCTGCCATGAGTTTTTCAAATCAAGGTATGTACTCCGTAATAGTTTAAGTTTAAGTGGATATTGATAAGATTTGGGGTTAATATCTGTTTAGTTTACCCATTACTTCATCCTTTTTACTAAGTTGTGGTTAATTTATGTTTAGTTTAAGTGGATATTGATAAGATTTGGGTTTTCTGATCCGACTGTGGCATCTCAAACAAATTATGGTGTTTTGATTAAAAAAATTATGTGTAACAAATTAGCAAGATTTTTGTGTTCTAATTGATTGATGGTTATTTTTTTTTATTATTTTTTTTATAATGAAATTCAGTTTAGCTAAGCTATTACATATAACCATTTTTCTTAGCTCAGCTATTACATGAATTCAGACCATTTTTAGCTCAGCTATTACATGTAAACAGGGTGAGCTTCTTCCTAAAAAAAATGAACTTCGCTTAATTTTACTCCTACCCAAGGTGAGCTTACTCCGTTTTAAATTTCTTACACCGGTCACACATATAAAAAATATTTAACGCATTCATGATGTGTGTGGTCATGATGGGTGTAGCTTGGCTGGGCAGTCAGACCGAGAGTGTGATTGCAGCGATGTCGGGTGGTTGGTACCACTAACGCATTAATAAACCTGAGTCTCAACATTTCCTTTTTCCTAATCTTCTTCCAAAGAATTAGTTTGGAATTTAATGATTGGTTTGAAGAATTTTAAAATTAAGATTATGGTTTCTCGGTCTAATTGTATCACTTATGATGATTTGCAGGCCGGGCAAACGGAACCGTCCTGTTACTTTTGCTATAGCAGTGTGAAACTCAGAATGTAAATACGAGGTTTATATCGAGTTTTGATTTGTGTGACCAAAATGAATGTGGGTAAAATGACACAGGTAAATATTTTCCATTTTCTGAGACCATCGATTCTTACTTTATATATTATCATTAGTGTGTTTCGCTTTAAATGTGCATGTCTAAAAAATATCTGAAGTTGAATTAGTCATATGTTTTTCCTAGAAAAGAAGTTCAAGTCATTATAACAAAGCAACATTTGTTATGATTGATTTTAAAGTTTTTTGGTCTTTTAAAGAACTTGCTAATTCCTTCAACTAAGTTAACAGTTTTCGCAGCCAAAATCGCAAACCAGTTGAAGTATTAGAGTTTTTTTTTTAAGTACTTTACCTGTATTGGTTTGAAAAAACTTTAGAATCTGTTGAACATGAATTACCGTGACTTTGCACATTGGCGGGGCGTTTATACTAACGCAGCCATCGCGGTTGTTCCGCCTTTGTACAATCGGTTATTGAAGGATTATATAAGTAAAAGTGTTTTTAACAAAGTTTTTATGGCTGTGATGATTGTTATAATTTCGGCGAGATGTTCCGATCCTAACTTGGTGAGGCAATGACCGGATGGCAAAGCATATATGCCTGCTATGCAACCGGATCTCTTTGCAGCCGTAGCGGAATTTGGATACTTCTATGACCTGAACAAAACATTCGCTATGATTGATTTTAAAGTTTTTTGGTCTTTTAAATAACTTGCTAATTACTTCAACTAAGTTAACAGTTTTTGCAGCCAAAATCGCAAACCAGTTGAAGTATTAGAGCTTTTTTTTTAAGTACTATATCTGTATTGTTTCGAAAAAACTTTAGAATCTGTTGAACATGAATTCCCGTGACTTTGCAGATGTTAATCGTAACGATGGATTTACCTTCATGTTGGTAGAACCTCCAACCGAGCCTTCATGTTACTGCTGAAGGGGAGTATTCACCGGATGATGCGTTAATGGTGGTAGAACCTCCAATCGAGCCTGTTACTACTGGCCATGGCCAATACTCCCCTTCATGTTACTGCTGGCCATGGCGAATACTGATATATTTTGTTCAAGGTATGAGAGCAACCGTACATTGGCGGGGCATTTATACTAACGCAGCCATGGCGGTTGTTCCGCCTTTGTACAATCGATTATTGAAGGATTATATAAGTAAAAGTGTTTTTAACAAAGTTTTTATGGCTGTGATGATTATAATTTCGGCGAGATGTTCCGATCCTAACTTGGTGAGGCAATGACCGGATGGCAAAGCATATATGCCTGCTATGCAACCGGATCTCTTTGCAGCCATAGCGGAATTTGGATACTTCTATGACCTGAACAACATGTACAGATCTGAGCCTAATCTTTTGTTGCACAACATTTAAAAAAGGTGACCTTTGGCCATGGAGCGACTGTTCATGATCCTGGGGTTGAAATTGCAGTAGCAACTAAATGGTGGAGCTGAAGGTAAGCAGCATATCTTTAACATGTTCTTTTTGGTAATATCTATTATTTAACTATGTAGTTGTAAGTTTGAGTAGTCGAACCACTAAATGCAGGCATGGCTTCTATTTAACACAATGTAACTTTGTTTCTTTGGAATATTCAATAGAATACTTATGTAAACTTTATATTTGGGTTATTATAACATGTAGAAATATGCTAAGTAAGTTCTTCATTTGTCATTGATTTATGGTTAATTTTTGTTTTGTTGAAATGATTATTTATTGGATTTTTTTAATGAAATTTGGATTAGCGCTATTACATGTAAGCAGACCAGAGGTTTGAGGGTGTGTTGGGTCCATTCAAAAACATTTTGAAGCCTTGCTTACTACAGAGTTATTCGGTAAGCACTCACGATTAAATTCTTCTACTCTGAAACGCACAGCTCTATAACGGAGTTTAGACTATGGGTCTTTCAAACACAACCTCTTCAAATACTTCCAACTTTCAGCACACCACGTGCACCTAACAATCATCATTTGAAGGTATATTGGAATTTTATCGCTTATCGCCTTATCTTAAATGCTACATTACAGTAATACTATACATGTCGCAATGTTCACAGTTATTTTGTCTTTTATAGTCCAGAAGGGAGAAGCTTTGTTCTGATCTAAAGGTTGAACACACTGATGTCAGAATGTTGATGCTTCCTTGGTATGTTGCAATTCTGATTTTGAGAATTTTTAATTTTATATATATTTCTTCTATCAAGCACTCATATTTTTTTGTTGAGTTGTGATCTTTATTGAATGTTTTTGTTTGATTTTAGAGGAAACATTTGATGATTATGTTGAGTTGTTGATCTTTAACGATGTTTAGTATATTGTTGCTCCATTTTTCTGTTGATTCACTATCAAATAGTAGTATTTAGGGGGTGTTTGGCTAAGCTTATGAATTGCGCTTATGCTTATGTTATATAAGCGGCTTATTGCTTATATATCATAAGCTTATAAGCCCATGTTTAGTGTTTGGATTACCTCATGTTTAATAAGCTTATAAGCTTAAGTGTTTGGTTTGGCTTATGTTGGTAAATGACCAAAAAGGCCATCGTTTAATAAGGTCAAAAGTGAATAGCATAACATTTTCATAAGCAAAAATGTGCCTATGATATTTTAATGATCAAATATTAAATCTGAGTTTCTCAAAAGCTATGGAGTTAGGTTTGATAGATTCATCTGAAGAGGCTGGCGCACAAAAGTCCCATTTGTCTCACAGGTACTGTAGCGAGTTAGCGTCATATTTTTTTATATCGATCATTTTTTTTTTAATTCTATAATTGCCCAGTGTTTCAAAGGTTATTACAGAACCTATATTAAATCAATAATCTTATAATTCTTATGAAATAAATTATAGTAACTATTAGACCCGTTCATCTGTTCCATTTTCAGCAATTTTCAGATTATAACTATTTGACATTGTAGGCATAAGGTAAAAATACATATTCTCCAAAGACTTGCTCATAACTAAATGGGTCAAACTCGACTTTTTTTAACCTTTGTTGTCGTATTTTTTAATGGTTTTATATAAGCGCCATACGACTGAAACAGTAGTTTTGCAACAAATAATAATAATAATAATAATCAAGATCTAGAAACTTTCATCCTCCTAAGTAATTTTTTTGCTTATTTACTCAAAAATTAAGGCAGTAGCATTATTTTTTTTCTATCACAGTAAATAGCAGACTCCGTGATACTTTCTTCATTATCTCTTAATTCATCAAATATACTAAACATGCACCTGTAGATAATACAGGTATTATTGGAACATGAGTATGGATATCTCAAACCATTTGTCTCCAAGAGATAGAACCTAAAATAATAGTCTTCAAAATTGTTGCCATTTACATTGCATATGACACTTGACATCAACATCAGTCGTTAAGTTCTAATTTTTAATCATCCTTTAATAGAACTGCAGGTTTGTGACAAAGCGGAGATGTGATGATTTTAGCTTCATGGCTGAATCAAGCAATTATTGAAACACAAACTACTGTCCTTGATGACATTTTACAGGTAACTATCCGAGTTGGTTTTGTGCATATGTACTGTCTATTATACACTTCGTCTACTGAATGAAAACTACCTTTAGGTTCTTTGTCACTTGCCATTACATCAAGCTCTTCCAGCCACACGTGACGTAGGCTGTGTTCGGTAACTAAAGTGACGCTGTAGCCATTCAAATAGTTTGCACTGAGGTTACGGAGAAACTTTTCCCGGTCTCCCAAACCAGTGAAGACTTACCCTTAAACTACCTTTTTTCTCTTTTCCAATTTCTTTAGAAAAGTTGTACTGTATTAACACTAATACGTCAATGTTAATGGACCTGATTTGATTTGCTTCTCTATGCATATTGCATTCTTTCAATGATACAAAGTAATGGAGTCGAGATCATCTTTATGTCGCACAATGATTTTCTTTAGGTGATACTCTATAATATCAACACAGCGCTCCCGCAGCAGCGCGCGGGCTCACCTGCTCGTTTTTTACTATTTAGAGTTCTTGATGTATACATTGAAAAAGAATTGCATGACAGCCATGAGCCCATGGACTACTGATAGTCTGATATAGTTGCCCACATAAGAATCTATATCATCATTTTTTGCAACTTTTGAAAAACATGTACAGTTGAGTGAAACAATATAGATAAAATTCAATGATGCTTTTGAAGGAAAAGAAACCTAAAAACATGACCAATTACTGATGTAACTTTGCATTGTACCTGATATCCTAAAAATGCACCATTAAACTCATGAACCTCGGTACTTGCTCTTCATGATGACGTCCGCATAATCAGTGGATTAAATCCTACAAAAATCTGTACATGAAAAGAGCATTGAAAGCTAAGAAAAATGTTTAAGAAAGCAGAAGCAAGCTAACCCACAAGATGATCCAATCTCTGGCCATCAGATCCCTAGATAACAACAAACAAAAGAAAATTAAAACGTACCAAAAATGATGAATCAATAAAAAATTATAATGCACTTTGAATAAGTAACTTCAATATAAATATGGTGAGGTAAAAACTTTTCCATTTTCATATTTTATAAAATATTTTATATACTGGTATTGAAATAGTTTTCCATTTTCATACCTTGCCACTTTGTTAAATAATGGTGAGATCTCTTCTTGTATTTTATAAAATCGAGATATCATAATTTGCATAACAAAAAATTTTGAAGCCTTTTTAAAACTCAATGTATAAACATATCATTAGTTGATTTATTATAGCATAGTCAGCAAGAGTTTGACATTAGTGTAAAAAGTTGGGTGAGTAACTATTATAATAAAAAGCCAGCTAAATCATTTTATTGAGATAATATGATCTTGTAAAGGCTGTTGGACTGAGTAACTATTTTTCTTATAAAGTGAATGTTCTGAACAAACCCAACCCAAGCCAAACTTAAATACCTCATTTTGATGACCCATTACCTAACCCGACCATTTTGCCGCAACAAATTAAAACGGGCGGAATCTTAAAGTCTATTGAACAGAAAAGAAGGTTCAAAGATATGAACCTTGAGCATGATGCCATTGATACTGTAATCAGCTTTCTCATCGATGAAAGTCACCAAAAGAATATATCCAGTTCCGACCTTTAACTTTTCCTCCAAAATCATCTCTTTCCTCGATTACAGCTAAAAATTCGTTTGGGTCCGCAACTCTGCAAGTGTGCTTTCACTTAAAGGCACAGGTGCTTTCTGACCATAATCCTCATCCAAAGATACTACCTTTAAGTAAGCCAATTGACAAATTTGAGCCAATCCAGGTGCAAATGATACATGACGTAACTGGTTGTATGTAACATCTTCTTGATTTCCAAATTATCAGCTTTTACGAACTTTAAACCAACATTTTCAACTACTTACAGTTTCATAATGGCATCTTTGTTAGTTAATAAGTAGACACTCCAGTTCAAGGCTTATTTATTTATTTATTTATTATTTTTTAACTAACCAACTCTTACTTATGTATCTAAAGATAAACATAATAATATATAGTCGGAACAGATTTGTTTAAGTGTCATAAGCACAACTAACAATTTATAATCAATGTGTCAGCAAGAGTACATAACAGTATCTTCTTATCTTATACAATATTCATACAGGTTTGATCATAATGATTTATAGAGTAACGTAAAATAATACGTACCTTTGAAGCGTCATGATACTGTAAAACGAAATCGCATAATTGTGTGATATCCAATGACCTGTTACATTACAAACATAAAGTTATTGTCACCACGACTCTTCACAATTAAAAATAATCAACAACAAAACATACTTGATGTAATAATGTGTACCAAACTAACATAAAAAACAATGAAAGATTATATTTCATGTAATAATCAATTTGCTGCTTGACAAACACGAGTATAAATTATTGAGGTGAAGATGTATACCTTGCATCCTTAACTTCTTTTAAACAACATCAAGATGATCATGATCAACACTTAGCAGTCGTTGAGCATACCATGAAGATGAAAGTTTTCTTTCTTAAGAAGGCTGCTGCAATAATGCTCTCCTTTTGATATTCAGAAATCACCATTTGGGACTCTTAGGATTCGCGTATCAGACCTATTCATATCATAAGCTTCTACTTCATCCAAGGACAATTGATAGATCCTGAAACAACAACCACGAATGCTGATTTACAGTGCATAATTCCACTGCTGCATAAAGAGTATAAGCAACTCCTTTATGTTACCATTAAAGATGAAGTCTATTGACTCGATATAAATTTAGTAAAAAAAAACCCAATGTTAGAGATGTATTGTATCTCAAACGCATTAAATAATTGTTTCTTTCGCTAAAAGGGGAGCTGGTAAAAGGTGTTGAAAGTCTTTTAAAGTCATTATAAAGTAAACATACTTCATAACAATCTTAATCAAAGATTTAGATAAATATTTTTTACCTAATCAAAATTTACAGATATAAAAGATGGACAAAGTATTGTTTGTGATTCAGTCCTTACCCTTCCTGATGCAGCGTGTTTTGACACCTTTAGATGTCACCCCAGGATACAAAGCATCCCGTTAGCGACTCCTTTATAATATAAGTTATAAACTGCCCAGCCAAGATACGCATCACCTCAACATTAAACTTACCTTACGGTTGCCATAAAATCCTACCAAAAAAATATAATCCTTATCAGCTCTCCAAAATAAATAACATCATAAGCAGGGAACTTAACCTAATTCAACCATGATTCACACACCACCAGAAAATTGTCTCAATTATGCAAACTAAAAGAGGCATATTAAGTTATCCTAATATAAGTTATCCTTTAAGTCTTTCTTCGTACCAGAATGTAGCACAATAGTGAAATTGCTGATTTAAGTCTCCCATATCCCGCTATTCAGGAGGCATGCCTACATTAGGTAACATATCTACATTAGCAAGTAAATATATAAAGAAGTGAAATGTTAATTTTGGAATATAGAGGTGTGAGCCTTACCATTATTATCATTAGTGCTGCAACTTGGTGTCGTTGAAGGAAGAGTAGAACCACCGTAATCTTGTGACAGTGGTATGTGAATCCAGTTTCTAATGTTTGCCACGCGTGATATATTTTCTGAGCCTAACAGTGTTTGAAACTGTTCGATCACTCATTTGCCTCTAACATTATTGGCACCTATAAATAGAGTTAACGAAGTATGAATACACTGGCATGACTATGGCCCAATTGAACTAAAGACATCATTTGCTGATATCATTTTGCCTACTGGCTATGACTATGGCCCAATATGAACTAATCAGGTGTTATTAGAACCCAAGAATATCGTATCAATGTCATTGGTAAAGAGGAACACGTAAATACTATGGCCCAATAATTGTACTGATCTGAAAATAATATAACCATAAGCACTTGACTCGTCTAACCGCTGTTTTACTGGCATGCCTAATTCTGCTTAGCCTTTTTCTTTTAGATCAGTACTTGTAAATTTAACAAAGAATGAAGCATTGCAACTTTCATGGTCCTTTGCAAATGACAATTGTTAGCAAAGGAAATGGAAAGAATATGTAGGTGTAAGCATAAATGCAAATATACCTCAAACTATTTCATGCCTATTTTCTCAATGATCGTAGCTTCAGAAGTTTGTCCTTCCGCACCGCTTCTGGTTATTACTTTTTATGTTATTGTGTAGTTGTATGTCAAGCTGCCCAACCTCACTTTGTCATAAACACTCCTTGCTTCTGAATCATCTCACAGTTTTTGTCAGAGTAACCAATCAATTTGCCATTTTTCACCTGTTGGTTCAACATGTTTCTGAAATTCATTCTTGTCTCCTATTTTCTGCCTTCTTGACCTGTTGGTCCAACATGTTTCTGAAATTCACCTGTTGGTTCAACATGTTTCTGAAATTCATTCTGAAATTTGTGAACGGAAAAGTTTCTTACCTATTGTCATCTCCAAATCTGATATCTGCAAGTGCTCTAATGCCAGCTTCTCCCAGGTATTTGAGACCTTAGCATACAGTTACACGTAGCTGCAATAAATAAATAAATAAAAATGTAAAATATAAGAACTAATCCATAGAACTTTTAACATAAATTTATTGTTCTTGTTCTTTTCCAGCTACTATTAATGGCCTTATAATTTATTAAAAATTTGTTCTTGGAACGGTTCATTTCAAGCTACTAATAACGGGCTTATAAGGTTATTGAAAATTTGATAAGCTCGTAAGCTCAAACGTTTGGCCCAAAGGAATACCTTATATCTAAATAAGCACATTAGTGGCCCTCAACACCTCCTTATTTTTACCCCCAGAATAAGCAAATAAGCAAAAGCAGTTTGGAATACACCTATCTCTAATACATCCAAAAAAGTTTCTTACCTATTACACCTATCTAGCTATAATAAAACTGATTTTTACCTAATCGTAAATAAATATATAGCTTTATAACTTTCCGGAATAAGTCACTGATATATGAATGGCACTTTATATGAAAGTAGGTCTGCTATTTATATTGCAATCTGTATGTCACCTGGTATACAAAAAAACATACAGAAACTTGAATGATTCACATACTCACGTTAAAGTAGCCAATATCTCTCTTGTGGCTCTTCAAAGAGTTAAGACTCTGCAAATCAAACGACCAAATGAATGATGTTTCAGGCTCTTCAAAAAGCTAAGAATATGCAAATCAAACAACCAAATCACTTTAGCTATGAGGCTGCCCCGCCATGATATCGAGGCCACTATTTATATAAGGCAAAATGCAACATAAAGTGAAATTTATTTGGGTATTAATAGTTATAGTTAATATGATATAAGTAGCATATTACCTAGTCGAAATCAGATAAATGACCATATGGACAGACCGGAAAACTCAAGCCAGCCCCTATAAGCAATCCCAAATAGCCCCTATAAGCATAGGCAACTAAACAAAGAAAAACATCATTTTTGCATATTTAGCCGAAACAAATATTTTCATATTTACTATTATCCATACGAAAACATTCAATCAACTAAATTGGCAAATTCGATCTTTCCCAAATCAAATGAACTACAACGTATGTCCCATTCACAATCTATCATGGTAAGCTGCTGCTAACAATTACTGGTGGTTTTAAAGCGGTAAATGGCTGTTTCCAGCGGTTTTAGCAGTGGTAGTGTAAAGAGAAGGGAGAGTGATGTGTCGTATTTGGGCATGCAAAACAGGTGACATAGATTCAGTTTGGAAAGAAATCCTAAGGTTGAGGTAGGCTGAGAATATAAAAGTTTTAGATGTGGTGTATAAGTAGATCCATATAACATACACAGAACATGATATATATTTTACACTTGAAAGTCACTAACCTTCCCCGACTTGTGATCAGGAACATCAAAACTTAATACTGCTTTCGCGTATGGCAATACTTCATGAACAGTTACTTTTGTTGAGACCTACAATACAGGAAAACAGGATGTCAACAAACATTCAATTGATGACATAGTTAACAAACCTGAGAAAGTAAAGTCTTGAACTAAATTATCATCATCAAAATATAAATAACATGTAAAGAACGCACACCCGCAGTATTCGGTATTCGCAACACACAACTAACCACTTAATAGACAAAAAGCAA
Source organism: Chrysanthemum lavandulifolium (assembly GCA_022545495.1). Taxonomy (NCBI): domain Eukaryota; kingdom Viridiplantae; phylum Streptophyta; class Magnoliopsida; order Asterales; family Asteraceae; genus Chrysanthemum; species Chrysanthemum lavandulifolium. The sequence goes on along the minus strand of CM040238.1, from coordinate 10,816,507 downwards.
TTATCTAACTGAAATTTCTAACACAACCCATAGAAAGAGAAGTCACAGAACTTAATCACAAAATCTTTGTCAGAACTTACATTAGAATATGTGTCAACTTTCACATCTACAATGGTCCTGCCACTCTTGTACTGAGCACTTATATCCCCAGAAAAATCTGACCTTTTGCATACCGGTTGCTGTAAGTCAAAACAATCTAGGAAAAGAAGAGGTTTGATTTAACATTCAAACATTTTGTGGATGTTCTGATTTAGAATTAAACTACCTTTATTCATTTTCGATTAGCAAATCCAGACAACCCCTTGATAAGGAGTTACAAATATGCAATCCCAAACAACCTCTTTAGTATCATCAAAAAGCAAAAAGCATAATCGATTGAAATACCCACATGAATACATTAGATTTCGGTCTGTTTTTAACCATGAGTGAACATCACAATCGATTGAAATATGTAGTATAAGTGACTGAACTTAGCTTTTCGCAGCCTCTATTCTGCCGGAGCCTCATTCATTTGTTTGACCGGTGTTTTATTCCCCGTTAACATCATTGAGCCACTCCTGCACCATGCTAATCCAACTACCCACAACAAAAAACATGAATAAAACATGCTATAGATTAATAATCAAGATAACCTATTATGCAATCTTACACAACCAAAGAAATACATATATAGTAAGGTATTAAGTATTTACCTCTTCCTTAATATCCTTTACCTTAGACGTTTCATCAAACATTTGGTGACCCCTTCATCAAACACCTAGTTGTAAATGATATTCAGTTTCAATTATTGACCGGATCATCATCATCATAAAAAAACATAAATATGTAACTGATAAAATTGATAACATATTAAACAAACCAACTTAAAAATAATCATAATAAAAAAATAATAAAAAAAATAATAACCTCAATTAGGTCGCCGGAATAATTGCCGTCAATAATTGAACGACCTAATCAACTGGAGCAGGCTCATTCTAATCCCAATACATAATTATTGATTAATACTCAATTAGGTTTCATGATCTACATTGTTAATGGCTGAGTATCAATTAGGTTTCATAATTATTGATTAGGTTGTGATATGATTAGGTTGTTAACAGATTTGTGAAGGTCAAAGACATTTAATGTGATTGATTTGGTTTTAATGAGTTAGGAGTGATTTGAGGATTTTGGAAACAGTTCTAGCAATAGAGTGTGGGCGAATAGTTTTGATCCGACGGTGGTAATAATTTTGGGGAAAGAATCTGGGTGTCGTTTTATTAAATTTTGGGAGATGTGATTTGAGCAAACCTCCTTTATATGGAGGGTGATAAGATATGAAGAGATATTCTAATCCTGGACCACATTGTCATATTCCACTCATCCTACAAGATTTGAAACAGTGTCCATTTTGGATATGAATACCAAATCCCAAAGCCACATTTTCAAACAAACAACTGATTAAGACCAAAATCCAATCTGGACAGTGGAACACCCTTTAACCAAACGCCTCCTAAGTCTTATATGTTGTATAGTAGGGGCTATTAATAAGTAGTAGTTCTAACATATTAATAGTTGTATATAACTATATAAAGTTGGTTGAGGTAAAAAAATTTCAAAGAGTGAGTACTTATTGAATTTAGAATATAATGCTTTCTCATTATCATTTTCCTTAGCTTTTAACATTAACCACCAATAAACATGATTTTTTTTTTTTTTTTTTTTTTTTTTTTTGTATAGTGACCACTTTCAGAACAAAGAGAACAAGCTTTTGAATAAAATCAAAATTAAAGAGAAAAGAGAGATACATAGCCGAGCAAGTTGAAGGTACAAGTTAGACTTGCGGACTATGGTCGATAAAATCTTTGAAGATTAGAATTAGGATAGTCTAAGACTACGTATCAAGATTTCAATACTTTTTGAGTGTTTGGTAAGACTAAAGATACTTCATTTTTGCTATTTATTGAACCTCTTGAAATTAAATACTTTTACGGTGTTGTAGTTGGTTCGCGCAAAGTTGAATAAAATCAAAATTAAAGAGAAAAGAGATACATAAACCGAGCAAGTTGAAGGTACAAGTTAGACTTAGGACTATAGTCGATAAAATCTTTGAAGATTAGAATTAGGATAGTCTAAGACTACGTATCAAGATTTCAATACTTTTGAGTGTTTGGTAAGACTAAAGATACTTCATTTTTGCGCTATTTATTGAACCTCTTGAAATTAAATACTTTTACGGTGTTGTAGTTGGTTCACGCGCAAAAGGAAGGAGAATATTAGTGAAACATTGGACGGTGGTCATGGTTCACACTCTTGAATTTAGGGTGTTGCATGTGTTCTTCACGTTAGCAGTTGATCAATTTCACTTTGAAGACTCATTTTCATTATCAATGCGGCTAAAACTAGATCCTTATTTTGTAATATTGCCATGTAATATTGCCCAAGCTTCTTTTTATTCACTTGGCTATATTCGGTCCTTGCACCCATTAAGCACAAAGACATTGAAAACTTTAGAGCAACCAGAAAAGTTAGTTCCAAAAACTATTGGCTAATCCCATGAGTAACCCAAAAATACTATGCAGTATTCACTCGATTGGAGGTGCGTGCTTATTGTAGTTTTTGGATAGTTTCAATCTTTGGCATTTTAAACACCTGAAAATGCTGATTCAAGCCAAAACATCTTCACCGGTAATGCAACTAATGTATCATTTAAAACAGGCTGCAATAGCTGTGACATCATATCTGCCATATATTTGCGATTTGGGTTTGTGAAATCTTTTTCACCTGTAACCAAAAACTGTTGGAATTATATAGCATGACAAATCATAAATATAAACAATAAACATCAAGTACACATGCGGAAGCGTATAGGAAAGATTAACAAATAATTAATTAACATAAACAAGAATATGCGTACCTTTCTTGATTCTAGCGAACAAGAATCAAATCCACAAAACTAGCAATTGGATGAACCTAATTAGGGTTTATAGGATTATAAGAAAATTACCCACTACGTTTTGTAATTCAATCAAGATACAATCAACCAAAATAAATTTAAAATCAAAATTAAAGAGAAAAAGAGATACATAAAGCGAGCAAGTTGAAGGTACAAGTTAGACTTGCGGACTATGGTCGATAAAATCTTTGAAGATTAGAATTAGGATAGTCTAAGACTACGTATCAAGATTTCAATACTTTTTGAGTGTTTTGGTAAGACTAAAGATACTTCATTTTTGCGCTATTTATTGAACCTCTTGAAATTAAATACTTTTACAGTGTTGTAGTTGGTTCGCGCAAAGGAAGGAGAATATTAGTGAAACATTGGACGGTGGTCATGGTTCACACTCTTGAATTTAGGGTGTTGCATGTGTTCTTCACGTTAGCAGTTGATCAATTTCACTTTGAAGACTCATTTTCATTATCAATGCGGCTAAAACTAGATCCTTATTTTGTAATATTGCCATGTAATATTGCCCAAGCTTCTTTTTTTATTCACTTGGCTATATTAGGTCCTTGCACCCATTAAGCACAAAGACATTGAAAACTTTAGAGCAACCAGAAGAAGTTAGTTCAAAAACTATTGGCTAATCCATGAGTAACCCAAAATACTATGCGGTATTCACTCGATTGGAGGTGCGTGCTTATTGTAGTTTTGGATAGTTTCAATCTTTGGCATTTTAAACACACGAAAATCTTGATTCAAGCCAAAACATCTTCACAGGTAATGCAACTAATGTATCATTTAAACAGTTGCAATAAATTTGTGACATCATATCGCCATATATTTGCGATTTGGGTTTGTGAAATCTTTTCACGTAACTAAAAGCTGTTGGAATTATATAGCATGACAAATCATAAATATAAACAATAAACATCAAGTACACATGCGAAGCGTATAGGAAAGATTAACAAATAATTAATTAACATAAACAAGAATATGCGTACCTTTCTTGATTCTAGCCGAACAAGAATCAAATCCACAAAACTAGCAATTGGATGAACCCTAATTAGGGTTTATAGGATTATAAGAAAATTACCCCTTACCGTTTTGTAATTCAATCCAAGATACAATCAACCAAAATAAATTTAAAATCAAAATTAAAAGAGAAAAAGAGAGATACATAAACTGAGCAAGTTGAAGGTACAAGTTAGACTTGCGGACTATGGTCGATAAAATCTTTGAAGATTAGAATTAGGATAGTCTAAGACTACGTATCAAGATTTCAATACTTTTTGAGTGTTTTGGTAAGACTAAAGATACTTCATTTTTGCGCTATTTATTGAACCTCTTGAAATTAAATACTTTTACTGATGTTGTAGTTGGTTCAGCAAAAGGAAGGAGAATATTAGTGAAACATTGGACGGTGGTCGCGTTCACACTCTTGAATTTAGGGTGTTGCATGTGTTCTTCACGTTAACAGATTGATCAATTTCACTTTGAAGACTCATTTTCATTATCAATGCAGCTAAAACTAGATCCTTATTTTGTAATATTGCCATGTAATATTGCCCAAAGCTTCTTTTTTTATTCACTTGGCTATATTCGGTCCTTGCACCCATTAAGCACAAAGACATTGAAAACTTTAGAGCAACCGAAGAAGTTAGTTCCAAAACTATTGGCTAATCCCATGAGTAACCCAAAATACTATGCAAGATTCACTCGATTGGAGGTGCGTGCTTATTGTAGTTTTTGGATAGTTTCAATCTTTGGCATTTTAAACACCGAAAATCTTGATTCAAGCCAAAACATCTTCACCGTAATGCAACTAATGTATCATTTAAAACAGTCGTAATAGTTGTGACATCATATCTGCCATATATTTGCGATTTGGGTTTGTGAAATCTTTTTCACCTGTAACCAAAAACTGTTGGAATTATATAGCATGACAAATCATAAATATAAACAATAAACATCAAGTACACATGCGGAAGCGTATAGGAAAGATTAACAAATAATTAATTAACATAAACAAGAATATGCGTACCTTTCTTGATTCTAGCCGAACAAGAATCAAATCCACAAAACTAGCAATTGGATGAACCCTAATTAGGGTTTATAGGATTATAAGAAAATTACCCCTTACCGTTTTGTAATTCAATCCAAGATACAATCAATAGTGTGATTGTACCACGTTCTTGTACACACGTACTATTAACGAATTAAAGTAAATGCTAGTTTAAAGAACACAAAATAATTTGTTTTGGAAAAACAATGTGATCGACAACCAATAGGGGTTGTACGATCGGTTATGGCAAAAAACACACACAAACAATTTTAGGTTTTAGCCAATGAGTACTAGAGATAAATTACAAACACCCTTGGTTTTGTATTTATACCCAAAGAAACCTAGAGTCCAAGTTAGGGTTGAATTGGTTTATGGAAACCCCCATCCAATCGGTTATGGAAACCCATAAGGTTTCTAGAACCTACTTGACATCTAATTTCATATTTAGTCCTTCCTTTAACATTTAACGATCGTTAGTTTATTACAATTAATTAACTTAACGTCCATTATATATTCCGTGTAAATAATAAATAAATACAACATTTTGTATTTAGTTATTAACTTTAATTCTCATACGTAAAGTGTGCAATCCCGTGGTCTCGAGTTCGATCCTAACACACATCTATTAATATTTTGTCCATTAAACCAACAGCTCCCACTTGGACATATCTTAATAGAGTGATCACATCGGTTAGCGTCTAGCAACTCTTCGATGCCTCTAGTACAACTCGAGTAAGGCTCCTGGAAAACCTTTTAATGATTTCTCATTATTATTATCATTTTGTTTCTAATACCATGTTAAATAAAGATATGGAATTAAGTCATTCTTTATTCAACCATTATGTTTCGTTATAAGTGATTGAGCAAGATTACCAAATCTTACGAACATATTCGGGAGATCTTGGGCGTGCCACGCAAACATCTTGTCAACCCTACGAGGGCCCAAGAAGATTAAACTCCAAAATAAATTTGAAGGAACAAATTCTATCTTGACTACGAGACTAACCCACAAACTTTGCAACACTTCAGAAACAACCCTTATGACTACCGCCACGTGATTGCGTTAAGTTGTTCCACGTAAATGCACTACATTCATGACACTTATCGGTATCTCAAGTCGAGGATAACTATTCATGATTTACTTAATAACAATATCCATAAAGTAAAATCATGTAGTTGGGATAAGTCCTATATTCAATTCATTGAATATTATCTGAAATTGGTATGCATTCTCATCAATATACTTTCAAGTATATTCTACCAAATCTCTCAGATTTGTCTTAGTTTAATGATACTCCCATATCATTAATTGACAACAGACGATTTAGAATAAATAAATTTATTCACGGATTAAACATGCAAATATAGGATACAATATATTATAAAATCAAACATACCAAGTACTTGATTTATTATAACAATTGTTTAACATCTCTTATCCAAATACCAAATAGATCAATGCATGAAAATTCTAGTTGATGAATTATGCCTCAAGTAATGACAATCATACTTGTTGACAAGGCATAAATCAACCAACTTGATCTATCGTAATTTTGAGAATACTTATTTCAAGAATTCAATTAGTGAAGTCCTTGTATGTGTGCATTCACCAATCCACATAATAATTCATAAAGTGTGTGACATCCTCTATCACCAATTTATGACAATTTAAACTTTCAAACATTTTAAAGTTTAAAATATTCTTATTCATTTAATGTATAATGCAATCTGCGCTCTTAGTAGCACAACTAGTTCACATGGCCATTAACAAGGATGAAATCCTACCATGACCGAGATTGAGTGTCATCTCAATTAAACCAAGATCATTGTATACAAACAACAATATGCTCATTAAAACTCCGTAAACCTTAATATCTTATTGTGTAATGTTTGATGTCTTCCAAACTTTCAAGTTTGTAGCTGATGACAATTTGCACAACAATTGACATATTGTTCATCCAGAGAATCTAGGAGCAGTTCCAGGCTGAGGATGTAATTCTTTTAGAATATTCATTACACAAGTTATCTAATAACTTTTAGTTAGATATCAATGTTGGCAAATCACTTCTTATTCAAGAATGATGCAACAATTTTAATACACAACATGATGTACATGATGAATCTACAGGTCAAACTTAGACTTCATTCATGTTCTATCTTGTCAAAGATATTTATCCATTTCCCAAATGATATATCATGTTTTATTAGAATCATTTATTTTACTGCACATGCTAATTAATAATAAACATATATTCCAAGGTTATATGTTTTAATTCTTAAATCTTACAAGTGAAGTTTCATTCCAATCTAAGACTTAACATTTAGCTTACAAGGAATGTTACTTCATATATGTTATACAACATATAAGATTTAAAAACGTTAACATAATACTCCCACTAGCATTCTGGAATACTTAAAATTTATCTTATTTCAATTATAAATCAAAACTAGGATTTAATAATTAAACATAAGAATAATTTCATAGATGCATGCATTTATCCATTCATGAATTATTGCACTTCGTACACTACCAAAGATTATATGAATTCAAAAAACCTTTCGATTACTTACCGTTCTCGCTCAAGTAATTTATCAAGAAAGAGTTTTGATACTCCATTGTCATATTTCATATTAATGAAAACAAATATGACCATTATCATCTTTATATATTTAATGTGTCTAAAAAAGAATATTCAATCATAATTAATTGCTTAAGTATAATTAATAATCTTGTCATAAAACATACATTAAATATGTGTACAATATTGTCCATATGATTTCTACATAGAAATTCAAACCACTAGGGTTTTCATCTCTTTGAAGAAACTCATTTCCATTTTCTAGTCTAACTATTAAGATAAACCAAATTTCAAAAATTGATTATCTTTATGGACAAGATCTTTAACATTCATAGTATGAGTAATTTACCAATTCAATATTTGGTAATCCATCATAATGATTATGAGGTTTACCATAATCTGTAACTCATGTTCTTCTCAAAGATATAAATCAAATATCCGAGATATCCTTGCGATCTATGAATGAAAATTCTATCATTTTGAGGTTAACATTTCATATCTAGCCTCATCATGATATTTACTAGTGTGCTTTAGAAGATTATGTATCTTGTAATTTTATCTTTCAAGATAAAAAACTCCCACTGCCTTTTGTAATATATGGACTATCTATATATACTTAGCAATTAGAGCAAAACTACATTGTTCTCTTTTAGGACATTACAAATACACATTGATAAATCCTGACTTAAGTTTGTTAATAACCTATTCATAAGTAGTTTTAACAAATTTAGAATCTTCAAATTTAAAACTTAATGTGATTCATCACATTCCATAATGAAATGGTGTTTTATCAATCTTCTAGGTTGGAGTCATATTGAGTATATTCAATCCATACTCAATTTTCTAACCTTGTTACTTTTTAAGAAAGAAGTTATGGTTATCTTAAATCAAACAAATCAAATAGAGTTTGATTCTCCTAACTGAACATACCATCAACTTGTGGTATTCATTAGAATTAATATTGTAAGACAATATAACAATATATAAGATAAACATATTCCTTTTGGCTTACCTATTTACCAACTAAGTCAACTTAATTGTATAATAGACTTTCCAAGCCAATTGCATGCTTTATAACACAAGTACTCTTTAACCAAGTCACTTCATATCCATGTTTCATTAAGAAAACATAAACTGTTATACTCCCATTATACGTTATAAATCATTGATCAACTCAATGACTTCTTGTATATGTCTTAATTAAAAAAAAACATAACAAGTTAATGTCTTTATTATAAGTCTTAAAAGACTTTATGTTTATGTCTTTACAATGAATCATAAACATGTTTAACTAAAGTAAATATGAACACAACTCTTGGTTTCAATAGTAATTTCAAGTTAATTTATTTACTTCACAATAATGTAGGACTACATTATTTTTCATTTATGTCATTCCAAAATACATAAATAAACAAATTGAAGTAGTATTAGATTACTTCATTTATGTCATTCTAATAATACATAAATAAATATGTCTAATTTGAAGTTGTCTTATATATCATTTTGACACATGTTCTAAATACTTGTCTAATTTAGAACCGCAAATATGAGGTCGACCACATGGAGATTTACTTTGTTGTTGCAATCTCGCCAAGTTCTCACATGACGTAAATTGCAACACCAAGTGTGTTGGAATCACCCTAAACAAAGATTTCAAGTATTTATATTTCATATGTAATAGGTAGCTTTATTATGGCCTTTATGTTTGTTTAAGGTCCAGCTTATGTAGAAGGCCCATAAGCTGAGGCCCAAGCCCAATAAGGAATAGGGAAGGAGAGGGAGTGTTGCCCTAGCTCCTTGCCTATATATACATTGTAATAACCTTCATTTGAAGGTTGGTTGTTCAAGTTATTCTTCCTTTCACATACATTACGCCTAACCGTGCTACTCTTATACGTGTGTGTTTGTTTAGCTTGTTCATCCGCCTTCATCTCTTTCTCTATAAGCTTGTGTTGTAAAACTAGTGACCTAACAGTGGTATCAATCGCCAAATAGTTGGGTGTACTCGTTTGTTTTGAAGTTTTGGTTTGGGTTTACGCGTAAAGATAACACAATCTTTGGCACGCTTAAAAACTAATTTTTACACTTTTGAATCCAAGATTCTTGTACTTTCAACGTTATTAGGTGTTAAACTATTGGTTTTGGCAAAAGTTTGGAACTTTACGTGTTTTCCTTGTTTTAAGCTTGTTTTGTCTGTGAAGTGTTATCCCACGCCAGAATCGTTTTAAGTGCTTTGGATCATCAAGTTTCACACTTTTGTGTTATTTTGGTGTTATTGAAGCTATTTCAACACACAAAACCGGTTTAGAAACACATTTGGTTAGAATCAAAGTTACGAGTAATCTTACGCGTAACAAAACCCTAAAATTACGCGTAAGACTTTCCTTGGTTTGATCTTCAATTTTCGGTTTATTCCGTGTTTTCTTACTTGGATAAGTCCGAAAATACGACTTTGGATATCTTTTGCACCTGTGAATTGTAAAAGATCACTTGGGATAAAACCCCAATCTTACGCTTAAGCATAAAGCTTACGCAGAGAAAATCTTACGCTTAAGATTCATCTTACGCAGACTTAGTCCCACGATAAGGTAATCCCACGCCTAACTTTCTACGCCTAACTTCATCGCTTACGCGTAACTTTAGTCCTTTTTCCGCCACGCGTAAGCTAAATCCTACGCCAGAACTATTCTTGTTACGCGAACTTTTGGTGTTTTACGTAAGTGTTACTTGGTTCTTGTCATTTCTACGCCTAAGAATACTTCATCAACAAAGGTTCATTCGACTACAAAGATCCATTCTTACTACACAAGTTTATCATCATGTCTCAACCACCATACTCTAACTATTTCCTCACACTTATAATCAACAACAACAACAATTAACTCCACAACATCAACAATGGAATCAACAACAAGCCATTTATCAACAACAATTTAATCAAAGAACATACTCCACAACTTGGTGCAATTCCACAACCACAAATGGTTCAACCACAACCAAGCATTCAAGTTCAACCTACACAACCGATTTCAATCAACATCCATCACGGACCACTATGAAGGAACCCACTTGGTTTGCTAAGATGTGTGAAGCTTTAAGCGACCAACAATCAATTCATGAAGTCGGATCACTTGATAGACCTCCAATGCTCACTCCAGAAACTACGATCAATGGGTGATAAGGTTCTTTAGGTTCGTGATCCAAGAAGCCACATGGAAAGTTCTTAAAGAAGGTTATCTTAGAAGGTCCATTTGAGATGCCTCATCGTCACTATACAGGAGATCCAACTTTGTTCCACCAAGAGATGAACAAATCAACATTGCTACTGTTGCGGATCTAAATGCTACGAACTTCTACACTATGAAGTGATGAACTTGCAATGGAATACATCCTTTTAGGATTACCAAACCCAATTCTTCGTAGTGTTGATGCTCAAAAGACCGCACAAAAATGTGGGATCATATTCGTCTTCTTATGGAAGGATCAGACTCAATCGGGAGGATTTGGAATCCAAAATTTACTTGGCTTATGAACACTTCATGATTGAACACGGAGAGACACTTGAGTCATATCATCACCGATTTTCGAGACATCATCAATGATTTGGATAAACACAACATCATCATGCCAAGAATTGCAGTGAATACTAAGTTCTGAGTAGTCTTGGTCCGAATGGGAGAAGTATGTCATTTTTCTCCGCTGCGAAGAATATGCATCATTCTACTTATGGATTGTTGTACGATTACTTGAAGCCTCATGAGAAGGAAGTTGATCGGAAAGGATTCTCCGTGCTCAAATTGCTAAACAACACAACCGGACAATCAACAACTTGCCTTGTATGCTCAATGAATTATCCTCTCAACCAAAGAACTCAACCAACGCTTCCAACACACCTTCACAAAGAACAACCTCAACCTCAACAAAATCAATTGGTCCCATACAAAGAACAATGCTCAAGCATATGTCGGTGAAGCTCGAGGAAATTGATCCATTCAAGCATTGCAACAAGGATTTGTGATGATTGCTAATGCTTTTGGCGTTACACCAACAAATCCAACAATCGATTCGCTCCTCATCTAACACACGGACTCAAGTTGTTGAACAATGGACGTGTTGAAGTTCGAATCGTGATTATGGTCGCCGATGGGCGGTGGTCAAGGGTTTAATCTTTGTGGGTAGGAATAACAATGAGCTCAAGTGGTAGAACAAGGAAATGCTCGAGAATCGGTTAAATGGTCTTAGATGCTACAACCGCAATGAGAAGGGACACTGCTAATGCATGCCCAAAGCCAAGGACTGGGCGATGCTTATTTCAAAGAGGCCTTACTTGGCTCTTAAGGATGAAGTCGGTGGATCTCTTCTCGACAAAGAACGAGCTTTATGGCGATGCGCACTCGGATGATGATATGGAGGACTTGCAGCGAATCACCGTTATGTTGATGGCTAATATGCATGAGTCGCACATGAGTGATACAGGCCCGTGTATGACATCGATGGCTTGTCTCGTGTGCCGAACAAACCATCATCATATCGAACTAATATCTCCGCTAATATCGAATCCGACGGATCGATCGCTCAAATGAGTCTTCTACATCTTCTTGATGATTTTCAAGTTAACCTCGTAGTTACATTTGACGATCAAGATGACCTTACGGTCCCCTTTGATAATCAAATTGACTCGTGGTCGTACTTGAGGATATAACGAATGATCATGTTGAGACTCACGTTGAACAAGATGATCTGTTGCCTCATCCACATTTTGCTCGGTTAATTCAAGACCATAAAATCAAAATGGAGGAATGTTATGCATTAAATCAATCCTTAAAAGTAAAATGCATCGTTAACCAAGGATTTTGAATGTTTACAAATGCAACTCAACTTTTTCAAAACTCAAGAAAACCGTGAAAAAGGTTTTGAAGCCGCTTTTGCAAAATCTCATCAAAGCGAAAAATATTTAGAGACGGATGCGTGATCAGCCGCCTCAAGAATGCTTTGTTGTCCGAATTAGAACAATCGAAACATGAACATAAAAAGCAACTTAACGCCTCACCTTGGAAAATCAAAAAGCTAAAGTGAGTTGTTAAATTGTCAAAAACAGTTCTCCGATACAAAAAGCATTCAACGAATCGGTAGATGACCTTCTTGCAGAGAAATTTCGGTTTGCAAAACAAAATCAAAGAGTTTAAAACTGTTGTTTACAAACATGGTGAATCAAGATGACTATTGAAAAGTTTACCTTAAAACCTAATCCAAATGGATATGGAAAAATCTAGGCGATTACAAACCAAAGCTTTCACTCAAAACATTCAAACCAACTCCACAAGTTTCAGCACAATACAAAATTGATAATACGTCATGAGTGTTGTTGAATACCATCGTCAAGAGGAATTAGAAGCGTAAGACGAGAGTCGATCAAAATTAAAAATGTTGTTTACAACAAACCTTTTAATTATAAAAGCGGTCACTTTCGCCACACCAACGGATTCTTCTAACACACCAAGGGTTATCATCAAAACACCGAGTCTTCTATTGTTAATCCCAAAACAGTCTTTGCACAAACTTATGGTCCTTACCTTCCATTAGCTAAGTAAACTCACAACCCGAAAATCGAAAAATTCTTCGATATTTTGACATTTTCATGGTGACCTCAAATTTTACAACATGAGATAGAATATCGATCCGAAATCAAAGTTGAACATTTTCAATCGCCTCGCGCGAGAACAAAGAGACATTTTTCTAAAAATCTTTTACCTAATGTTAAAAACTTGAAAAGTTGTGCAATTGCTCGAAAAGGATTTTCATAAGGAACTGGGTAATGAAAACGCCGAGAAAGCGAAACATCTATTACTAACACAAAACGGAAAAAGAAACCGTTGAGAAAAGATGTTGATCGACTCTTGGAAGATGTTATCGTGGCCGATATCCATAATGTTGTGCTATTCTATTCGTTGCCATATGCATCGATCATATCTCTGCGATATTGTTGAAACTGTTGTTCTCGTTGAAAACACCGATAATGTGCTTCGGATCGAGTCTTTAAAAGTCGAAAATAAACGATTACACACGGAAATTTACAATGCAAAACGTCGTCTTTCGGTGTGAAAAGATATTCACAACCATCAACTTAGTTTTCAAAAGAAAATCGCTCAATTGAGTGCAAAATCTTCGATCCTAAAATTGATCAACTGGATGATCAAAACGTGTCTTTGAAAAGTCAAATCTCAAAATATGAACAAGAACTTTAAAAGTTAAACAGAATATGGTGTCATATTTGATTTACTCAAAAGACTCGAGATGAAGCATCTAATGAACTTGATCACTATCTTGCTCACACCGTAGAAGTCATGAATTTTGTTGGTAATATTCGCTCGAAAATCAAGATCGATTCACACCATCTCTAAGTTACGGAAATGTTAGAAAGTATGAACAACTCCGCCCTTGTGATTAAGAGATTAGCACCAACACACAAGAATCGTGAACCTAGAATTCCCACCGCCAAATCACAAGTTGCTAATGTGTTTCTCTCGAAACAGAAGAGTTGCATTTTTCCAAACGTCCGCACTTCACGCCTAGAGCACTCAAACGAAGAATAGAAGTCACGACCAAGAAAAGATCAATAAGGAATGCTAAAGTAGAAGAACACCCTAGGAATCTGAATAAAACTCAAGTTACTTCCACTATAGATGTTGCGTCGGCAAATGTAATAGAAATAGTGATGTAACGAATGCTAAACCGTTGAGTACCTTTGATATTCATCGATGCACCTTGTGATATATGTCAAAAGAGTATGAATTCGATTGTCATGACAAATGTGTTGCTAAAGCTATAATCTCTAGATTACGAATCCTAAGAATCGGAATACCTCTAGGCCCACTAATCATTCTAAGTCGTGCTTGGTAAACCACCTTCTTTAGATTCTAAGGCAACCATTGCTATCACAGAGCTCCGCTACACCTCCTAAGAAAACCGTACCACCTAGTGTTTTCACTAAGACTAAAGCAAAGAGTAGTTATAGATGGCGAAATGGATATATAACACACTAGGATTTAAATGGATGCCTAAAATTATAAATGTGTGTATGTCTAACATATTCGCTTGGAACCTCTCACATTTCGGGTTCCACATCTACTTCTATTCCATCCGTGTCGCTGTGTGTAATGCGGTGATATGATCATTCTCTCGATTGTTGATAGCGGATGTTCCCGACACATGACAGCAACCTTAAGCGTTATCAAACTTTATTGCAAAGTTCATTGGCCTTTGTCGATTCGGAACGATCACTGGCAGACCATCATGGGCTACGGAGACTATGTTAATGGGAACATCGAAATCGGCCAGGGTTTACTATGTGGAAGGCCTCGGTCACAACTGCTTTCAAGAGGTCAATTTTGTGATGGAGATTTGGAGGTTGCTTTCGGGAGAAAACTTGTTTCATTCGTGATCTACAAGGAAACGACCTTATGTCCGCTCGCGTAATTCTAGTCTCTACACTATCTCTATGCAAGACATGGTTGCTTCATCTCCCATCCGCTACTTTCTAAGGCAACATCAACAAAATCTTGGCTATGGCACCGCTGCCTCTCACATCTAAACTTTCAAACCATCACCAACCTTGCTCGACACAAACTAGTCAAGGACTCCCACGATTCCAGATTCAAAAGATCACCTTTGCTCAAGATGTGAACAAGGAAAAGCACTGTGCTCATTTTCCTTCAAAGATGGAACACGACTCAAAGATGTGCTTCATCTTCTTCACATGGATTTGTGTGGCCCGATCGCGTGCAAACGATCAACGGCAAACGCTACATCTTAGTAATTGTTGATGACTACTCACGATGGACTTGGGTCTATTTTCTTCGCAAAGAAAGACCAAGCTCCACAAATGATCATCACCTTCTCACAAAATACTGTGTTCGACTCCGCAACACCGCGTGATTATTCGGACGGACAAAGGAACCGAATTTGTTAACAAAACCCTTCGTGAATTTTATGAGAAAGTGGGAATTCAAAGATCAAACATCTATTGCACGGACACCGAACAAAACGGAGTTGTTGAAAGACGAAACCGAACGTTAGTGGAAGCTGCAAGAACAATGTTAATCAATGCTAAACTTCCAGTTACTTATGGGCGGTCAGATTCATCGCATGCTATACTCAAAACCGTTCTATGATCACAAAACGCCACAACAAAACACCTTTGAGCTTGTCCACAACCACAAACCGAACCTCAAACACTTTCATGTATTTGGATCTCTTTGCTATCCGAATAATGATCGTGATGATTTTGGAAAGCTCAAAGCAAAAGTCGATATTGGAGTCTTTATTGGATATCGTGACAATTCTAAAGGTTTCGAACTGAATCGTCGAACTAAGGAGGTTATGGAAACGATTCATGCTCATTTCGATGAACTCACGGAAATGGCTTCCGAGTATAACAACTTAGAACCCGTCACAACCGCTTAAACTTCCTCAACCCCATCATCACCGAAGAAAGCCCTCGCCTAACTCACAACAAATGGAAAGGTTATTTGCTCCTCCGCTCGTGACGATATTGATGAACGTGCTCTGGTGTATCCGCTGCTCATTTGCACAACCCGATAATATTCCTATACCGATACACCGCTACAACAACTATTGTTGAAGATGCACCTACACCAATTGACTCCAACACAGCAGTTGAACACACCGCTTCCAACAATGATGAACCGGTGATGATATTCTCGAATGAAGTACCCCACCGCAGATTTTGATCCAAATGCGTTCTTCAACCCGTTTGCTAATGAGATCGCCGCACGGATGTTGCGGAATCTTCAACAAACCATTTGAATCCTCGAATCCGCACAATGTATACCAACATCAACCCTCTACACATAGATGGACAAAGACCATCCTCCGCTAACATCATTGGCAACCCGAATCAACCGGTCGTTACGAGACAACGTCTTCACTCGATGGTGAACATCGCATCTATGCACTCACCGCCCGCCAATCAACCTAAAAACATTAAAGACGCAATGACAAAAGACAACGGATTGAATCCATGCAAGAAGAACTCAACCAATTCAAACGCCTTGAAGTATGGAATCGGTTGAAAGACCAATGTGGGTCTACGTCATTGGTCTAAATGGATTTGGAAAAACAAATTGGATGTCAAGGAATGTCATCCAAACAAGTCACGCTAGTTGCTAAGGGTTATCGTCGTAGAAGAAGGATAGACTTTGAAGAATCTTTTGCTCCTGTTGTTCGCCTTGAGGTCGTTCGGATATTTCTTGCGTCGCGGCTCACATGAACATGACGGTTCATCGATGGATGTCAAAACGCGTTTTCAATGGGCAACTTAAAGAAACGGTCTATGTCACCAACCAGATGGATTTGTTGATCCCGAGTTCCCGAACCATGTCTACAAACCGAACAAAGCTCTTTATGGTCTCAAACAAGCCCCTGCATGGTACGATAAGCTATCATCTTTCCTCATTGCCAATAATTTCACCAAAGGCTCGGTTGACCCAACTCTTTTCATACAATATCACGGGCACACATCTTAATTGTTCAAATTTACGTGGATGACATCATTTTGGGTCAACACATAAAAGTTTTCAATCGCTTTTGCAAAACTCATGAAGAAAAATTTTGAAATGTCCATGATGGGTGAACTTACGTTCTTTCTAGGACCGCAAGTTCATCAATCACCCGTGGTATTTTCTTGAGTCACCCAACACGCCTTGAACTGTTAAACAAATTTGGAATGAAAACACGTGATACTTATGCCACACCAATGACTCATACCAAGAAGTTAGACGTCGATTTACATGGAAATTAGTGGACCCTACCAAATACCAAGTATTATTGGGTCCTCATGTATCTAACGACCAGCGAGATCGATATTGTCTTTGCCGCTTATCTATGCTCCCGCTATCGATCGCGACCAACCGAAACCCACCTCTCGAGGCTAAAAGAATCCTCCGATACATCAAGGAACCATTAATTTGGGATCCGTATCCGAAGGATTCGGTTTTGAACTAATAGCTTTTCGCACGATCACGCAGGATGCTTAGACTCGTGAAAAGTACTTCAGAGCTCTACAATTTCTGTGATAAACCGGTGTCTTGGCAATCAAAAAGCGTGGATTGTACATCATTGCCATCAATCGAAGCGAATATGTAGCCATGTCCGCGTGTTGTGCTCAAGTCATTTGGATGAGAACACAACTCAAAGACTATGGTTACGTATTTAATGAATCCCGATGTATTTGCGACAATCGAGTGCTATTGCAATCTCGCAACCCGCTCAAGACTCAAAATCAAAGCACATCGATCTACGCTATCATTTCATCAAGGACCATGTGGAATGTGGTACCGTTGAATTATACTTTTGGTACCGAATACCAATTGGCGATTTGCTCACCAAAGCCTTGCCTCCCGCTCGGTTTAATGAGTTGGTCCACGAATTGGTATGAGGTGTTTGACACAAGAGGAATTGGATGACCTCTTAAAACAATCTTAAAAACCTGTCAAACACCAAAACATCTTTTGTAAATAAATAAAATCTTTCAAAAACAAAATACAAAAATATAAAACCTGATAAAACACCAAAAATATTCTCCTCATCTATTTTCTTTAAACATGGCAAGTACATTTCTTCCGTCAACACTTTTATCTTTCAAAATTTCGTATTTTTCCGATCAAGTGTTGAGGGGGAGAAATTTATCGCTTAACCGTTTCAAAACATAAGTGTACTTGCATGTTATCACATCTCGGTTGTTTCGTTATACAAATGATGGTGGACTTTCTCGCTCAATGACACCCTCGGACTAAAATTTTAAACTGCTTAAATTTATCAAGCCGAGGGGAATGTCGTCATGATTCTTTCTCAAAAATATTTATTTGGTAACCTAAATGGAAGTTAAAAGGCTTTGGTTGAAAAAGGAAAAGGTGGAGGGATCTAAACTGTCACAATCCGAAAGTATTTTTCAATAAAATACCCCACCTACCACTCTAACCACATTTATTGCTAAAAACCTTCAAATCCTACGCCTAAAACCATTCAAGAATCATGTGTCTCGGATCTTCATTTTGTAAGTGTTTGTGTGTTCATAACAAGATTACAAACAATGGTTTTAAACCATTTTGAAAGTTAACGGCTTGATTTTAACCTATGGGTGATTTTGTGTTCTACGTGATGCATGAACACATAATCTTGTTTATGTGTTTGAAGTTAAAAGGATTGTGTCAAAATGATTTAATATCATCTATAATACTTTTCTAAACATCAAACGCACCTATACAACAATAATGAGTGTATTTGAGATTTAGGGTTTATGCAGAATTGGGTTTTTCAAATGTGAAGGTTTTGGTATAAAAGATAGTCATATAAGGTTGTTTTCAAGTTCAATTGAACACATGTAAACCCAGAAATCACCCAGAAACAACTATGATACTTAATTCGATAATTAGGGTTCAAGTTCATATAAATTGGGTAATTTTGATTCAAGGATTATTTGATGTTAAAACTTGGATAAAACTACTTTATGGACTTCTTAGAACTACCGTAATCAATATGATGTTCATCCCATGGCTAAATCTCATACGCGAAGTTTAGGGTTTAGACTACGCATATGTGGTTCTACGCAGAATCGCTTACATGGACTAGGATGTTGTTATCGTGATAAATTGTTGTTTTGTGTGAACATTGATGAGTTGATAACGTTATTTCGTGCTTTGCTACGCTTAAACACTCGTAATCAAGGTCATAAGACTCTCACGCATAAGGATTACCCTACGCCGTAGTGATGTTATCGTAAAATAAAACCCACGCATAACTATTACGCGTAAGGTTCTACAAGTGGGACCACGCAGATCCCGTGAAGGATATGCGTAAACGATGACCTCACGATAAGGTCTACTCTTACGAGTAAGCCCACGCCGTAAGGTTCTTATACGCCACACGCCGTAAGCTCCACGCAGAAGGTCCCTTTTCCCACGCTGTAACATTTCTTACGCTGTAAGATAGGATCCCACGATAAGCTTTAGCCACGCGTATGTCACATTGTTTACGCGTAACTTTGTCAATCCCACGCTAAGCCATTTTTGACCTTCATTATGAATTGTTACGTGTACAAAACTTGTTAATAATCTTATCATAACGTCACTAATCCAATAATGTCACTAATAAACCAAAACGCTTGATATGTTGTGAACAATAAGTGATAACATAAACTTTAAAACTTAAAGTTAACTAACTCACGAAACATTTCACGACGTCATTAGACTATTGGACATACAAGTGACTTAGGACTCGAACAATCATTGACGTTGTACATTTAATAACTAGACAATAAGACCTTCCGTTGACTAACATTATGTCTTTCGATATGTTGGTTCTTTTGGCTAATATTATTTCGATCACGACATGGTCGCTCAACCAAACATGGATGCACCAAATGTTCTCTCCATTGTCGATATCTATCCTCATGGCTACCCAATGAAGATTGGAAAGAATAATCTCCGAGTTGACTTCAAGACTCTCACTTGCTCGAATCTTCATGTCTCATTGCTATCGATATTCCGAGGACTCACCCATATCGTAACATGCTTACTCACTCGCAACCATTCCCGAGATCTACATCCAACAGCTTCGGAATACTATGGAAAGGGTCAAGGAAGGATCACGTGATGATGACTCTAAACCACAAACAAGTCACTATTACACTGCAGATTTAAGGTCGCTCTCCTTATTCTCAAGTCAATCCAACCAAACTTTATGCCACACTTTCAAGAGTTAACTCTCAATTCTTAATCAATATCGGTTATGACGAGGCTACGGGAGTAATCTCTAAGCACTCTCATGTAGAGCTTAAGAGCCTTCCTCAACCATGGAGAACACTCTACATGATAATCACCAAGTCTATTTCTCGGTCGTGATAAATGCTATGAGCATCCTAAGCTCATAGAACGCAAATATTTTGGGCATTCGTCAACATGAAACACATCGCTATTGAAGCTCGATTTGGGATGACATGATGTCATTTCTCAAGAACTTGGCTCAAAGATTCCTACATCGATATACTAAACTGTTGATACAAAGAGCTCTTGGACTTCATCCCGATATTCCCAAAAGGCTCAATGACCCGCATAATCACGACATGTTGACGGAACCTATTCTATCTGTAAGAATCAAGGAAACGTCTACAAAGAAGAAGGTGCCGTGCTCCCGCATTTCCTTCTAACCGAAGATGTCGAAGCTAGAATCGCACCAAAGGTATCCGGAAGCGTTAGACAAGGCAAAGTTGGTCATCTTGATTTAAAAATCTTCGGAACACCGTCAGAGAACTGTAAGAGGAAGTGCAGAAGCAACAAGTTCTCGTGAGTCAAAGGAAGGCTCCTAAAAGGAAAGCTCCTTCTAAAAGGATTGTTCCATAAAGGAAGCCGAACCTATTCCCACACTTGAACCTCAAAGACAACTTAGGACGAGAGCTCAAGATACCGAGATGTATGAAGAGGTTCATTACTCGCCATCGCAACCAAACACTCGCCTCGGTGACAAAACCTCCAAGTCCTCCAATTGCCCAAGAAAAGGGAAGACTCAAGCTATTGTACCTTATAATGAGAGCTCAAGAAGAAGAAGAAGAGCAATTGATAAATCATACAGAAAAGGTTTCACAACGTCCGACATATTCAAAAGGCATTGAATTTGCTAAAGATCAAATGGGTGGCCCGGAGGATCAAGTGGTGCCGCCCACCTCTCCAGATCCCGATGCGGTTAATCAACCCGATAAGGGATCTTGTGCCACCACTCTTTCGCAACAACAACCGCCGTTGAAGACACTATTGAGTATGATTTTGAGAAGCAAGAACCGAGAAAGAAAAGTCTAAGGATGACGAGGATGATTATACAAAGTTTCTTCAGACGGTCCAACTCGCTCAAAGGAGAAAACCTCGAACTCCTAAGGACATGAAGTCTCCTCATGTCTCCTCATCATCGACTCTTCATCTCATTCATCACCACCACCATCAACTAAGTCAACCAGATCATCATCCAAATCGGTGAAGAAACCACCTAAATCTTGGATTTCTCAGACTCATCAAAAGATTGTGAAAGCTGTCCAACAAGTAAGAAAGAAGGACATAACTTACAGAAAAATGAATTGGTTTGCTGACCAAATTCAGTACTTAAATGATGAGAAAGACAAGATGGAGAAAGATAGGAAAGCTATTCAGGATTTCATGAGAAGTCATCGTCAGGGGGAATTGAATGAAATGATTGAAGGCTACACTCAAAAGTACCTTCAGGATGTCGTTCCTAAAGTCCAAAAGGAACTGGAGAAGTCGACAAGAGAACAAACCCACAAGTTTCTTCTCGACATCGCCCTGTGTGACTAGAGAAATATTTTCCGCACAACTCACCCTAACATCGCCGAATTGGTTAAACATACAATGGCCAAAGAAGTCGATCTCTCGAATCGAAAGTTAATCGCTAAACTAGTGATGCAAATGTCAAAGCGATCTGAACGCTTACTTCGATGAAGCTAAATTTTTCAAGGTCTACTTGCTTTTCAACTCGCTCATCATGCAAGGAGTCACCGATCAACCCAAACGACCAAGAGATGACGATGATAAGGATAAGGACTCGCACCTAAACGCCGAAGCGGCCCGGTCAATCTACATCTATGCCACCTCCTCCACATCGAACTTCTTCTCAACATAAGTCTCCAACACCTCGATCTTCATCGATAAACCTCGGGACGATTCGAGTTACCACCCCGACTCATACAACAGTGACTACTTTGAGTACACGGTGGTGACGATGAAGAGGTCCTCGAGCCCCAACAACAACCCACCTCACCAAAACAAGTGCAGAAACCAAAATCATCATCAAGGCCTTCAAAGCGAGAAGAAGAAAACGACTCAATGACGCCGTATCATGGCTTGATGACGATAAAACCGCAGAATTTGATTGGTTTGCTACTCTTGTTAACCACTCTCCCCACCAAGAAGGTCAAGAATTGGTGAGCGGTAGTACACCGAGCATGCAAAATCTTGCAAGAACGATTCCGTGTGAAGAAGATGACGAAACCGAGTTGAGCGCATCAAGAATGACGATTCCTTCTCGTTGAAAAATAGCTCGGAAAGTGCAATCGAGGTTGAATATCACCTTGAAAACATTGCTCGAGCCATGTCTAACAACATGGATTGGCTCAACCCGAAGCAAACATCGACTTCACTAAACGAACAACCCTCCATACTACATCGATGGACCAAACCTCTACCAACAATCGCCAACCAGATGAACCAAGAATTCCCTTCGATATTTTTTCAACACGACACGGAATTTCTTCTCCATGGTGGCGATGGTTCAAGAAAATACGCTACATCACTAACTCTTCCATTCCCGTAGCTACCTACTCAAATCAGATAGCTATCGAGGAACGTGCAAATCACTTGTTCTCGACAAAGTGCAAGCATATGACCAAGATGCATTGTATGGGATTCATCATTGGCCCGAACGCCAAGAATCTACTACGTGTCGCACGGTTCAAAAGTCTCAACATGAAGTGTATTGCTCAAAGAACATCGCGCCATCAAACACATTGATCTCAAGTATAAATGGACTACACATTCTTGAAGAATATCATAGTCAAACGACAAGATGAACAAGACTATGAATTCTCGAGGTCGACTTTGAGAACTTGTCACCAACGACATCGAAGACATGTACCTTGCCAAAGCATGTGGTCGATGAGACAATTCTCGACCGAAATTCAACGTGAATTCATCAAGTCGGTTCTCATCTTCATTAGACACATTGTGATCAAAGAACGGTCGAAGATATCCGACGGTCGTTGAATCATATCGAAACGTGTAAACTTACTCCACCACGCCTGATCTTCCCGACATCAACCAAATTAAACAACTTACGCCATCGCTGAAACCTTTCGGCATTGTTTACCGCAGTGAACTTCGCAGAAATTGCTTAATGGCGTGTAGTGAGCTCCATAAATTCGGGATCATACCAAGATGGTTAGGGATGGATTGGCGTGCATGATTGAAGGATATACGCTTGAAGGTTGGGAATCCTAAGTACTGGAACTCTCGTGATAGAAGGGATGTGAGAAGGATCATCACTATGATTGATGAACGGTTGTTCGAAGGGATCGCCTGACGCTGAGAGCTATGTTGGTGGTCCACCCAGAGAAACATCACCGATTTCAACGCCTGTGCGCACTCGGGACATCACCGCACTTCCGGTACCCTTGAATTGTTTCCTTCATATGATTTTGGATGTATGATTAAATATGTAATGGCTTGTGCACACATAACAATGTACAACCTGTAAGTGTCAAGAAAGGACCACGTGGTACGCCTCGGTGCCACAATCCTTATAAAAGGAGCTAAAGCTTCTTATTTTGAGTAAAACCTATCAAACCTTTCATTTTCAAGGTTTTGCTCAAAAAGACAAGTACTTCCCAGTAAGTTTTCAAAACCTCAACCGCTTATATCACTAGTTGAGGGAGTATTTGAATTAAAACTTTGTTCACAAATTGTTCACAAGTGGTCACTCTTCCCGAACACTCAAAATGGTCATATTTATTCTCAACCATTCAAAATAACATTCTTTATATGCCATTTTGAGGGGAGAAAATTTGTGTGATAAGAAATATGTTGTCAGGTCAATGCAAATGAACCGTACCCCGGACTTAACCAACGAATTGACGGTAAACTGTTTGTAACTCGAAAAGACTTGTCCGGACGGGTAATAATTTCAAGCTAGTCCGCTAGTGATGTAAACGTGTCTCGCAAAGGACTTGTCTTAGTAGAATGTACCATTCGAGAAGCTCTTGATAGACATGAACTCGACGGTATGACAACCTTTCGAGGTTTGTCTACACCTTCAAGGTAGTTATTAGAGCTAGTTGTCACCTAAAACCGACAATGTAACTCTTTAACTATTCAACGTAACCGTGTCTCGCGGAGATTGTCTATCTTTAGTGGATCAATTCATAAAAGCGCTCTTTCCTCACCGTGCATTTAACCATAAAACTATTAAGCACATGTGGAGGGGAGTATTTATGCAAAACTTATCTCTCATCGTGGTTCTAACATGTTTTTCATTTACAAACCCTTTGAGAGATATTGTTTACTTACAAGGGTTATAATGGCAAACATAGGATAGTCATGGAGTTATAAGGTGACTAAGGTTAGGAATAATCGTCCTATGATCCGCCAGAGTCGGAGGGATCTACCCAAGGACACTACCATTAGTTAGTGTTAGAAGTCCTTAGGAATGATTATAAAAGGAGAAATGAGAATCGGAGAAAGAAGGAGTTGAAGAATCAAAAAGAAATGTAAAGTAAAGGGTGAAAAGAAATAGCCCTCCAGCATTATTCAACTTAGGCGGATAACCGAGGGTTCAATTCATATACTAACGATTGTCACTTAGTGACACCGGTAATGAAGATTAAAAGTCGTCATGGACCCAATGGACGCATGCACTAAACCTTCTAGCCACCAAGTTTCTCAAATGTAAACTTGTTTCATTCTCACTGGGAACCCTACATAATCTATTGGCTTTCTTAGAGATCACCGGTATTGAAGAAGGAGACCTCTCCTAGTCTCTCGTCAGAAAACCAAAACGCACTGTTGAGTCTAGAGCCACGAGATTCATCAAAAGATCTCTTAGGAACACTTGACATTTAATCACTTGTTGATCAACAAATAAGATCTTCAAGGATTCGATGGTTCATATCGAGTCCTTCACGATCTTAGCAACTGTCGAGAACATTTATGAGAGGTTCACATCCGTGATCCTCGGTGATTGAATGGAAACCCCGCCAGGTCAACATCAAATGTACCGACAAAGAAGTCGCTTCGGTAACTCCCCATGGATTACGCGGAGTGTGTCTCATACGGTCTACATCAGAGGTGATGCTTCTGTACCTCAACGACTCATCCGAATCGTAGATGTATTTCGCACATCGCGTTATCTCACTTGTGGGACTCCGGTTCAGAACGGCCTTTGTAAGAATTAGAGTTGTGTTTTCACACTATGTCATAACACTCTCAAGTTCAAACTTGTAAGTGCCGGAAACCGCTTATTACTAACCGCTTGAAATGTTTTCTTATGGAAGCTCTGAGCGGGATGATCGTGTCGATTCTTCTCATGCTCACGCCAACATCATCACTAATGGAAGTTCTATTCGAATGCAACACAACAATGTAATGATTCTTCATCAACCAAAGAATCTACAAAGTTAAAGACTTAAAGAACTTCATCAAGATTGATTTCCACCGTCAAAGAGCGTGTGAGCATGTTGAAGAATGACGTGGAGACACTTGGAGCAACAAGGCACTGAGGCGCATCGATGCGCATAACAACATACTATCACTTTCACCACAAAGAACAATGATCAAAGAACAAAGTCAATGATGACGCCAAAGCGTAACTGCTCAAAGTTAACGATCTCTACACCGGGAGATTGTT
Organism: Chrysanthemum lavandulifolium; assembly: GCA_022545495.1. NCBI lineage: Eukaryota > Viridiplantae > Streptophyta > Magnoliopsida > Asterales > Asteraceae > Chrysanthemum > Chrysanthemum lavandulifolium. The sequence continues at coordinate 10,790,466 of CM040238.1, read as the reverse complement.
CGAATCAAGACAATTCCTCTCACAAGAAAGAAGAATGTCGAAGACGCCATCGCATTATTACATCAACGCTTTCACCGCTTACATTCATATATACTTGAGGGGAGATTGTTGGAATCACCCTAAACAAGATTTCAAGTATTTATATTTCATATGTAATAGGTAGCTTTATTATGGCCTTTATGTTTGTTTAAGGTCCAAATTATGTGAAGGCCCATAAGTCGAGGCCCAAGCTCAATAAGGAATAGGGAAGGAGAGGAGTGTTGCCCTAGCTCCTTGCCTATATATACATTGTAATAACCTTCATTTGAAGGTTGGTTGTTCGTTATTCTTCCTTTCACATTACATAACCGTATACCTAACTGTGTTTGTTTAGCTTGTCCATACTCTTTTCTATAAGTGTGTGTTTAAAACTAGTGACCCAACAAAGTAGATATGTACAAGTTATATTAGAACGTTAGTCTCTTACCTTGCAAACAAGAGAATCCTTTAAATCATATACCTATATGTTGTACCTTGCACACAATATAGATTTCTCCTACTGTGCATGGAACAACATCATGTAGCGTATAAACAACACGATACATATGTTTGTTTATGTGACTAGATATGATAGTTAGTCACCTTGATATTAGCATAACTATTAGATGTAGAACCACTTCATTGTCTAATAAGGAAACGTCTAATAAGGAAGCGTACATGACTATCCTTGAAAACATAAGTGTCTACAAGTGGAAAGTAATTATCTTAAGACATTCTAGAGATAATATGGTTACTACCAAGATGACAAAGCTTGTAACTCCCATCGAATTAGAGATCATTACATTAATTCCTTATTCAAGAATAACAACACAATACTCCCAATCGGATTTGACAAAGATTGTAAGTGTTTCATTAACCAAAGGAAAGAAAATAGTGTTCTATTTACTTCCCACACCTTGAAAAGTCCATACATAACAATTACTTATGTACTAAAAGAGTGTATTCTACTATGTAGATGATGAATTATCCATCAATGCTATTAACTTAAAAATTGGGCATGCAATTTCTTTCTCAATAGTTCTACTATTCCAACAATTGTAAGTAGTACTTTAAATGGTCAAAACAAAACAACTAGATAAAATATGCTAGTTTGTCTTTACCAATTATACAAGAATTAGTCTAGCTTCAAATTTTAATAACTCGTAAATATGCAATTTTCCTAACTATTAAAATTTGCTTACGAGTTATGTATTTAGAATTTAGACAATTCTAATTGTCCTATCATACCTTTCTTCATTCATGAAAAGAAATAGGATTTGAATCTCACTCTTTCTTATGAAAGAGGATTAGGTTTATTCTTTTAGCAAAGTTGACTCTACCAAAACCCCGACAAGTGTAGATCAATTTACCAATACAGAATAACCCACGCTACGGCTTAATGTTGCATTAATACATTTAAAGAATTAGCAAAATTCAATTTTAGTATTTTCGATAATTAAACTTTTCAAGAAAATAAAATACCCAAGGTAATATTCATATAACCATAAAATTTTCTCGAAAACTAGGATCCAATTATCATAGTTCCATTACATCGCTTGATCCGCTAGTAACGAAAGCACATAATAAGGTAATCATCGAACAATAATTGGCAAACAATTTCCAATTCCTAGATCATTATGGGATTTATATTTTCCAACGCTATTGCAAATATAAACATGTTTCATCCCATCTTATGCCTTGAGTCCGTGTCTCACTTCCTACTCAACTTAAGTGTCTAACTTAAAGAACTACAAATATGTTCATGTAAGGTCCGACGTTACATAAAGATTTACCTCTCCATTACAATCTCGCCAAGTAACTTGCCATGACGAATTGCAACTTCAAGTGTCCTTTTAATTAGATGGCATATAACTTAATTTATAAAGGGTACTAGTTTTGATTTTATGTGGTCAAATCAAATATGTACAAAGATGTCATGCATTCATCTCGTAGCATAAATTTAATAAAAACTATTTATTACCAATTCATAAAGATCAAATTATCAAAGTTTTGATTGAGGTATTAGGTTCACCAATCAAGGAATTTAGCGTTAATTATCGTCCATTATACCGCATTTTGCATAAGGGTAAACACTTAGTGTTTCTGTAATTACCATCAAGTGGCGCATGGAATTAAAACTAATTCGCCTTAAGATGATTTTGTACGCATAGCCTACTTGGTAACTCCAATTTGACTCGCAAGCAAGCGGAGAGTTTAGTCGCTAAAGCAATAACCACCCTCTTTAGGGTCACAATTTAACGCGCCCTCCTAGTACTTCCCACACAATCCGTCAAATTAGTGAGTGTTCTCACTTTTTGTACCAAAATCATCAATCAATTAAACTATTGAAAATTTAACTCTTCAAAACAAATCAAATTTCACCATTGTTTAGTCCAGATTATGTTTCTATTCAAAATTACCCTTTGCTTAAAACTGCCTAACATAATAAACAAACAAGTAAACCAATAAAAATAAACAACTAAAAAAATGCTACATAATTAACAATTTAATACCAGTAAACAAGTAGCCACATGAAACTTATTCGATAAAACCTTATTAATAATCAATGTCTAGGTTAATTAATGTATATATTAATTAGGGCTTTCACCTCTCAATTAAAAGTGAGCCACATACATCGATTTAATCGATTGCAGAAACCCATAATTAATAATATACCAAATCGCACATAATTGATTCATTAATGTATATAATTGAGTCTTCCCAATTCAAGATTTATCATAAATATACATGTGTATAAACTTAACAATTAATTTTCGATAACTAATCTTAACAATTAATATATATATATATATATATATATATATATATATATATATATATATATATATATATATATATATATATATATATATAGAATCTAGATCAAATAAGATCAAACTTAAAGTTGTTAAAATGAGATCGAACTAAAATTTGTCAGAGATACTCTCCTTACAATAAAAATAATTTTTTATTTACTACAACTAAAATTGTTAAAGTTTCGATAGATTTCCTTTTAAAATTTATGAAACCTAGGTGATACACTTTGATTAGAAGTTTAATGTGTATCGTGTTTTTATATGTGTATCGATTTGAAATATTTATTAGTGTAATGTGTATCGTGTATCACTAATCCAAACTCATGTATCATTTGGTTATTAGTTGCTAAAATGTTAATTTGTATTAAAATATTATTTTTTGTGTATGATTGCTAAAATACTTATTTATAAATGTTTTAGTGGTTTTTTAGATTTGATCTTATTTTTACAACTTTAAGTTTGATCTCACATTAACCCTCCCTATATATATATATATATATATATATATATATATATATATATATATATATATATATATATATATATATATATATATATATATATATATATATATATATATATATAATAATCCATGCGAAACATGCACGCTTTCATGGATTTAACATAACAATTTATTCATGTTGTCAAAAGATCACATACAATTCCATGTCACATAACAATTTATTCATGAATATATCACGAACAAATACATTAATTCTAGGTTTCGATATTGATAACATAACAATTATAATAAACCATAAAACAATTTTAAAAACAATCGACTAAAAAATTTAGGTTTCACCCATAAAAAATTTAATTCGATCCATAAAAATTTAAAACCAAATTAGGCAAAAGCCCTAACCCTAAAATTAGGGTTTACATAATCATAACCAAAACCCTAGAATAATCATATCAAACAACATACAATATTCGCTTTTTACGTGTTTAGTAATTAATTACTCATTAAACCAAGCTCGATACCATGTTGGAATTATATAACATGACAAATCATAAATATAAACAATAAACATCAAGTACACATGCGAAGCGTATAGGAAATATTAACAAATAATTAATTAACATAAACAAGAATATGCACTTTCTTGATTCTAGCCAACAAGAATCAAATCCACAAAACTAGCAATTGGATGAACCCTAATTAGGTTTATAAGATTATAAGAAAATTACCCTCACCGCTTTGTAATTCAATCCAAGATACAATCAATAGTGTGATTGTACAACGCTCTAGTACACACGCATTATTAACGAATTAAAGTAAATGCTAGTTTAAAGAACACAAAATAATTTGTTTTGAAAACAATGCATCGACAACCAATAGGGTCAGACGATCGGCTATGGCAAAAACACACACAAACAATTTTAGGTTTTAGCCAATGAGTACAAGAGATAAATTACAAACACCCTTGGTTTTGTATTTATACCCAAAGAAACCTAGAGTCCAAGTTAGGGTTGAATTGGTTTATGGAAACCCCCATCCAATCGGTTATGGAAACCCATAAGGTTTCTAGAACCTACTTGACATCTAATTTCATATTTAGTCATTCCTTTAACATTTAACGATCGTTAGTTTATTACAATTAATTAACTTAACGTCCATTATATATTCCGTAAATAATAAATAAATACAACATTTTATATTTAGTTATTAACTTTAATTCTCATACGTAAAGTGTGCAATCCCGTGGTCTCGAGTTCGATCCTAACACACATCTATTAATATTTGGATTTGGATTTGGATTTGATGTAAGAGAGAGAAAAAAAAAGTGAGAGAAAATAATATAATTAAATTAAAAATATATATTTAATAATTAATAAAAGTATTAAAATTAATTTTATTAAATTATAATATAATAATATGAGAGATGAAGAGATATATTCTATTCCCGGACTCACATTGTCAAGATTCCACCTATCCTACCCAAGATTTGAAACAATGTCCATTTTGGATATGAATACCAAATCCCAAAGCCACATTTTCAAACAAACAACTGATTAAGACCAAAACCAATCTGCATAAAGGAAACACCCTTTAACCAAACACCTCCTAAGTCTTATGTTGTATAGTAGGGGCTATTAATAAGTAGTAGTTCTAACACATTAATAGTTGTATATAAAGTTGGTTGAGGTAAAAAATTTCAAAGAGTGAGTACTTATTATTGAATTTAGAATATAATGCTTTCTCATTATCATTTTCCTTAGCTTTTAACATTAACCACCAATAAACATGAACTTTATTTTTGTTTTTATTTATTTTTTGCTTATAGTGACCACTTTCCGAACAAAGAGAACAAGCTTTTGAATAAAATCAAAATTAAAAGAGAAAAAGAGATACATAAACCGAGCAAGTTGAAGGTACAAGTTAGACTTATGGACTATGGTCGATAAAATCTTTGAAGATTAGAATTAGGATAGTCTAAGACTACGATCAAGATTTCAATACTTTTTGAGTGTTTTGGTAAGACTAAAGATACTTCATTTTTGCGCTATTTATTGAACCTCTTGAAATTAAATACTTTTACGTTGTTGTAGTTGGTTCACGTGCAAAGGAAGGAGAATATTAGTGAAACATTGGACGGCTGGTCGCGGTTCACACTCTTGAATTTAGGGTGTTGCATGTGTTCTTCACGCTAAGCATTGATCAATTTCACTTTGAAGACTCATTTTCATTATCAATGCAAACTAAAACTAGATCCTTATTTTGTAATATTGCCATGTAATATTGCCCAAAGCTTCTTTTTATTCACTTGGCTATATTCGTCCTTGCACCCATTAAGCACAAAGACATTGAAAACTTTAGAGCAACCAAGAAGTTAGTTCCAAAACTATTGGCTAATCCCATGAGTAACCCAAAATACTATGCAAGATTCACTGATCGAGGTTCATGCTTATTGTAGTTTTTGGATAGTTTCAATCTTTGGCATTTTAAACACCGAAATGTTGATTCAAGCCAAAACATCTTCACCGGTAATGCAACTAATGTATCATTTCAAACAGTTGCAATAGTCGTGACATCATATCTCGCCATATATTTGCGATTTGGGTTTGTGAAATCTTTTTCACCGTAACCAAAAACATTTGTTATACCGCTCGCACTATTAACCATCTACATATTTTGCCTAAATTGCCTAATATATCTTTACGTGAAGACATTGGTTTGACCCATGCGTGCATTATCGATCGAGAAGAACAAGTTTTAGATACTACTCATTTTAGGTAGTTTATGCTTATGAAAACCATAATTACGCTTACTTTTTTATTATGCTTATGAAGAACAAGTGTGACATTAATCTTATGCCGACCCAACTCATTTACCTTCATTTTTCTTAATATTGATTACAATATATCTTATGAAAGTTGACTCATTTACGCATCTTTTCTTAATACCCATGTGACCTGTATGCCATTAATCATATGCCGACTTGGCTTATTTACGATTAATTTAGAACTATTTTGTTTGATTCTTCGCTCTAAAAACATATAGTAAGTGGGTAAAAATGCCATTTATGTTTGAACTATTTTGCTTGCTCCTCCATCGGAAAAATATCAAGATTGTTCTAAAATGAGTGTGGTGAAAGTCCTTTTTGGGGTGGTGAACCGATCCTATTCATCATAGGGTTGAAGATTTCTACTATATATCTTGCCATTTGCTATGTTTATTGATGTGTGCCTTCACCATAACCTTACAACACCTTGACAAAAGCCTCACTATCGCCTAAATACATTGACATGTTCCGGTTTGTCACTAAATGACATTTCCTTGAGTATATGTTGTCTCGTTTCTCTCTATGAACAATTGGATAAGAAAAAGTATACTAAGTTTATTTTATAAACAATCGTTAGTTTTTACAAACTTGGTTTACACGGGTATTTATAACCCATCAACCGACACTTATGAACCATCATACCGGTTCATTAACAGACACAACTTATCCTAAACTACCATAACCGAATTTAACTGTTTTTCGGTTGTAAACTTTACTTTTGACACACTAGACCCTTTAACTTATATACATACGTAAATACTACACTAATTACACAACGACCCTTAAACATGGATTAATGAATTATCATCCAATACTCCCTCCTAATTTATTAATCCATGCCTTCGATATCTTCAAGCTCCATTATCTTTATCTTTGATGTCACCATCTTTCTTCATTTGTATTGCTTCGTATTCTTGAATCTCCAACACACTATTTCTAGTATCAATACTCATCATGTTTTGTCAACTGCTTTCCTTAATCTAAATGCCGCAAAATCATGTTTCTTATCGAAAACACTTCATGGTTCTCTCTCTAAACACATCAAAATCGAGGATCATTTGTTTCTCAAATGCCATCATTTATTAGTTTCTTCTCAAACTCTTGTTTTATGTGCATTTCGAACTTCCAAAACTCTAATTTACTCTTTCAAATGCAAAATTTATCAAAATCCTTTAAGGATGTTATCTCCTTTTCAAAATGTATATTCAAGTTTGCAAAAATTGGCGCTTTAGTCCCGCAAGTTTTAAAAGTTGTCAAATCTAGTCCCTGGAATTCAAAAATGTGGAAATTTATCATTCAAGGTCCCTGAAGTATTCTAAGTTGTTTAAAATGATCCTTGAATGAGTTTTTGGTCAATTGGCAAGAAAGGTCCTCAAACTTTGAAATTTTGCAAAATTAGTCCTTGGACTTTTTAAAATGGAATTTATGCAAAAAGGGTCCTTGTATTATCAATGTATGGCAAATTTGGTCCTTGTGAGAAGTTTGGAATAATGGCACTTTCAGTCCTTGAAGTTTGGCAAATTTGCATTTTTGGTCCTTGTTTAATACACAAACCAAACGGACACAATATAATTACCAAGCCCAAAATCCAAATACAACCTCAAGCCCAACTGCAAGCCCAATATACTTGACCCTTGACCCCTTTGGCCCTTGAGCTGTGTCACAATCATTTTGACCCCACACAACCAATTATGACCCTTTTTGTTATTAACTTCGGTCAATGAAAGTCAAACCCATGAAAACGCCCAAGAAACCAGACATCGTAGCTCGTCTCTTCCCCCGAAACACCAAAACCGAGTGGTTTTCCAACTTTTTCAACACCCTCCCATACCATGTCCCTCCACCTTCTCTACACTCAAAACTCTTAATCGCTAAACCAAATCCATTAATTGATTAAAACTGCTTTGAAGAAAAATTGGCGCCAAAATGCAAGGTGGACGGTTCTGATTAGTTTGAGTGATCCAAGGGCTCAAGTTTGGTGGGAAAGATTCAGAAGACATGTGGGAATGTGGAAAAGTCTATAAAGGAGAGAGATATGTATTGTAAAAAATCTATCTAGTGTAATTTAAGTTATTATTGTCGTTTTTAAGCATTTTCAAATTTAAGTGTATGTTTTTATCTTCAAACTCTGTATTTTAAGTTTTCATGCTATAATAAAGCTTCGTGAATCATCAATTTCGCTACAAGTTCCATTACGCTTTATGCAAAATCTCATATTTATGCAAAATTTCATTAATGGTCAAATGTTGTTAAGCAAGTGTTAGTATGGACTCTTAAGCTCATGTAAGCTCCTAGAAAGCTTAAGCAAGCTTTTAGAAACTCTAAAATTCAGCTTTAGCTTCAAAATGTAAAATTCACCAAAATCCAAATAATTAGTGAAAAATAAAAAGGGTTCTATGGAAGTGTTCACAATTGGAGCAAGGCGTATCTTGGATGGCCTTGGTATAGTGCTTCGGGAAGCTATAGGAATTGGTTTCGTGTCCCGGTTCTCAATTTTAAGCTTGGAAGCTTTTGTAAGCTCTTTTTAATTATTTTGGCATTTTACTATTATAGTTGTTCTTTAGCTTAAATTTCTGTATCTTTGTGTTAATTAGTTATAGTTAAGTGTGTTTAAACATTGAAATCAAGTGGTTGTTCTTTCAAAGTTTAAGTTTATAAAAACTTAGTCATAACAGTGAAAATTGCTTCTTAATCATTTCTTAGTTACTGTTGTTATAAGGTATTGTTTAATGATTCATTAGTCCAATAAATAGATTATATAAGGTCTAGAATCAATTTCATGGTTTTAATTTGTGTTTTGCTCTAAAAAACTTCATAACAGTCAACATAAAGGTGTGTTTGGTTTATTGTGTTTAAAGGTTCTTTGGTCCTTAGCTTTGTTGGAAATCTGTCTAAATAGGTCTAAACCACTTATTTCAGTCAAGAAAACAAGTCCTAGTTCAAAGAAAGTCAAATATACATTTGATCTTAATTGGTGCAGTCACTGTTGAGATTTCATGATCCATGATCATTATTTTGTGTTCAAAAGTTGTTAATCTTGCTATAATCAGTCTTAACACACCTTAATATAACATCATCAGTGCTTAGAATCAGATCAAAAGTCACTTTGGTCAACTTTTTGGTTTTTCTCAAAAAGTCAAAATCTCAATAGGTCGTTTTTGAATAAACTTTGGAATTTCACTAGGAGTTTAATATTAAGATTCAACTTATAAGCTCTGGAGGTATTGTAGTTTAGTTGCTAAAGAAAATTACAAAAATGCTAGTTCTCTATTTCTCAGTCTTTTAAGTGCTTATTTTATAGCTTTTCTTGGGTACCTGTTTCAATAATCTGTCCTGTGCACAGTGGTTAAGCCCAAATTGATAAGCTTGCATTGAGCTTATTAGTGCTTCAAATCTAGTGTTCTCTAGTTCTTTGGAAAGCCAACCTAGTCCTCTTGGATTGTCAAGTCTTGTTTTTCACTTTTGAGCTTGTTAGCTAGTATCGCTACTAGCTTGTATCTTGTCCCATTTTCTGTTTTTCACTACATAAGTCAAATGCTTATTTGCCTATTCTTAGCTTATCAGTGTGCTTCTTTTCATTCTTTAGTTTCATTTCAGTAGCTTGTAACTTATTCCATCTTATTCTAGCTTCTGTTTCAGTGTTCAAGCTTATTTGAGCTTATTTCACCCAAATAAGCTAGTAAAGCCACTGTTGGGCTAATAAGCCTTCAAATCTGCTTATTTGTGTTTTGTAAATTTTTTGTCTTTATTAAAGTTTCATATTATTGGTATATAAGTAGTTTTCAAAAATAAAATTCAGAAAAACATCAATATAAAAATAGTGATAGCGTTTATTTAAGATTTTTTAGCTTTTTGATTTTTCTTTTCAACTTTTTAATAAGCAAATCTTGTTTTTCTATTTTTCTTAGGTTTCTGTCATCATATAGGATTTTTAGAAAAGTTTCAGATTTTCTCTATCTTTTAGTATTTATTATAATTTTAAATAGTTAAAAATAGTAATTAATTAGTAATAAATAATTAAAAGTCTAAAAATATATTTTCTGTTTTAAAATTAGTTTTATCATATTTTAGATTTTTCAAAGTTAAAATTTTATTTTTCCAAGTTTATTTTCTATTTTCTAGTATTTAAGTGTATTTTAAATAATAATTAATTAATAATAATTAGATAAAAAGTGTGAAAAATATATTTTTGATTTTAAAATTAGTTTTATAGTATTTTAGATTTTTCAGAATCATAAGTTTATTTTTCTAGCCTTATTTCCTATTTTCTTTTATTTTAGAGTATTTATTAAGTAGTTAAAATAGTTTTTAATTAATAATAATTAATTAAATAGTGTTAAAAATAATTTTCTTTTTCTAATAATTTTCTTTTATTTTTAGGATTCCAAAAATGTTATTTTCATATTTTTAGGCCTTTTATTTCTTAGTTTTCACTTTTTATTTTGTGCATATACGTAGTTTTAAAACTTACGCTTACGCTTTCTTTCATCCGATTGTTGTGCTTTCCAATTCGTGTCCAATTCTATTCCAATCAATCAAGAGTGTAATAATTCTAATCATAACCTTACGCATCACTATCCTTAGTGATCATTCCATCCTCCGAGTTTGTTTTAAACACACCATCGAGTCTCCTTGGGACATAACGACCCGGAATTCAATATATTCTCCGATCTTAATTGTATTTGTGTTCGAGTCGCTTTAAGTCTGTTAGACTTGACGGTTTAGCACTTAATCAAAATTTTGGCGCCACGCCGGGAGGCTTTAGCGTGTGTTTAGCCATTTTCGATCCATTGTTGCACATACCCACCATTTGTAAAAGTTTTGTAAAGTTATAAGAAAACCAAAAGTTCATTAACACTTTTCCTAAAGTGTTAAAACACCAAAAAATATAAAACAACAAAACAATCGGAACGCTTATTTTGTATTCTCTTTAAGGTGATTCTTAAAGAGATACGATTTGGTTAAACGGACGATAACAAAAATATTGTCCAAAAGTTTTAAACCCATCTCGCACAAATCTTACCTACGCCTTTTCAGTGGTACTTAAAATATACATAAAATCAACCACCGCAAATCAAGGCAAAGGCACTACCTAACTGGGTGCGACCATTAATAAGTTCCCGAACATCGATTTAAAACTTGCCTTTGTGTCACTTGTGATTTGGTGTACCTTTTTCAAAGAAGCCATTTCATTTGTGATTATTGGTTAAGTTCACTTGTGTTTTGCCTCATTTGTTTTGAAAATTGGTTTTTATACATAGTGCATGCGCACTGTTCTTCCGCTTCTACAAGTCCACTTTCCGAACTTGGAAACATTCCTCGAGACGTAGAGGACGCTCACTCCTTCACCGTGATCGAGGAACGCCTACCACCACCACCTCCGCCGAAATGGCGTAAGACAAACCCATGAATGAGCTTCTCCAAGCACCCATCGAGGGTTACGGAGATGCCATTGTTGTTCCAACCATCGTGGTCGACACTTTCGAGCTCAAAACCGGTTGCTCAATCTAGTAACCCAAAGCCAATTCTATGGTTTTGAGCGGGATGATCCTCATGCACACATTCGATGGTTTAACAAGATAGCATCTACCATCAAGTATAAGAATGTCCCACACGAAGCTAAGGACAAGCCCGAATTGGCTTGAGAAACAACCCCTCGCTCTATAGAGACATGGGAAGATCTTGTCACCAAGTTCGTTAATCTAGTTCTATCCTCCATCCCGAACCACAAGTCTTAAGAATGAGATAATGAAATTTTCTCGTAGATTTGATGAATCATTCGGGAGGCATGGGATCGTTATAAAGAGTTGCTTCGAGTGTCCGCATCACGGTTTTACCGAGTTAATGCAAATGGATACTTTCTACAATGGTCTCAAAGCCAATCAAGACTCTTTGAATGCCTCCGCTGGAGGTAATTCTTGAGCAAGACCACCAAAGAGGCCTTGCGGATCATTGAGAACAAATCTCAAGTCCGTCTTTCGAGCTAAGACATATCGCCTAATGTCGGACCTTCTTCTTCTTCATCCCCGTGAGTACATCTAGCACCGATGCTAAGATTGATAAACTCACGACATTGTTCGAGCTTTGGTTCTTGCTAACTGAAGAAAGTCTCCTTCACTCACCACCAACACATGTCAAGTGAAGAAAGTTGAGAGTTGTGTCACTTGTGGTGGTCCTCATGCTTACTACAATTGTACCGCCACCGATGGTAGTCCTTTGAGGCCAATGCTTTAGCCGGTAGTTCACAACAAGGAGGTAATCAATACCATCAATACCGTCCTCAAATGAACCACACTACCGTGCTAACACTAATCGTGCACCACCCGGTTTTAACCAAAATCACAACATGCAAAACCGAATCGAACCAACCAAGAATGAACCAAGGTTATCAAAACCAAGGTAATTTCTATCCTCGACCCAATCAAGGTTTCCAACATCAAGGAAACCCTCATCAAAACAATTTCAATCGAGGAATCAATTTCATGGGAATATGAATCCTAATCAAGGGAATTTTGGTCATAATCAAAACATACGGCCTCAAATTGTCCCTCCAGCCTCCTCCCATCATTACTCCTCCAGACCATCATCCGATGAGTTACTAAAGCTTTATGAAATCCCAAGATGAAATGAACAGTTGTTGGTCAGTCGATTGTCGATCCAAGAAGTCTTTAAATGATCGACCCTGCCTCGTGTACTTTACCGAGCAACACGATCGCTAACCCGAGGGGCGATGCCAAGGCGATCACAACCCAAGTGGTGTTTCATACACTGACCCGCTGTTCCTACTACCTCTTCTTCTTCTCTCCCAAAGGTAGTAGAAAGTGAACCGAGGACACATAATGGACCCACGACTCCAATGCCACCTCCACCGTGCCAATGAGTCAAGTTACCAAGGAAACAACGGACAAAGTGCATTATTCTAGCCCACGGCATCAAGACACGTCCAACCTTCTGTAGTCCAACCTCAAGTTGTCCGAAACCCAAGTCTAATCAAGGAGTTGTTTTGAACCTCCGTAGCTCCTGCTGAGAATCGTAAATCCAAATCTTCTATTCCTTACCCATCACGCTTGAATGAGCAAAGCTCCATGAGAAAGCTAGTCATCAAATGGATAAATTTTTCCAAATTTTCCAAGAGTTACATTTTGACATAAGCTTTATGGATGCTATCATGTCGATGCCCAAGTTCGCATCGACTCTCAAACACATGTTAAGCAATAAGGAAAAGTCGTTTGAAATGGCAAAGACTCCTCTTAACGAGAACCGCCAATAGCTATTCTAAAGAAGCTTCGAAAAGCTTGGAGATCCCGGAAATTTCTCTTACCTTGTGTATTCCTGTGGATGGTTGAATGCTTTGCCCTAGCAGATCTTGGTGCAAGCATTAATCTTATGCCATATTCAATGTGGAAGAAACTTTCTTCCGAACTCACTCCTACATGCATGACTCTCGAGCTTGCGATCGTTTCCATATCCCGTCCTCTTGGCATTGCCGAGGACGATTTGTGAAAGTAGGAAAGTTCCATTTCCCACCGACTTCGTGGTTGTTGATTTTGATGCCGATCATCGGGTTCCTCTCATTGTTGGTCGAGGATTCCCGAGAACGGGCCGTGCTCTCATAGATGTATTTGAGCAAGAAATCACATTGCGTGTTGGTAATGAAGTCGTCACCTTCAACCTTGACCAAACTTCGAGGTACTCCGCAAACTATGATTCGAATCGGTTAACCGAATAGATATCATTGATGTTGCTTCCGACGAGTACTCAAGAAGTTCTTGGTTATTCTCATAATTCGCGAGTGGGATTCCACCACATCTTCTCAACCTATCATAGCCAATTTACTCCTTCTCTCACCCGCTTGAGGGAAGCGACTTCATCTTAGATGAGATTGAAGCATATTTGGCTAGTGATTCTGCACTTGGGAAATTGATCACGCCCAATTGATATTGAGGGGACATACTTTATTGAGAAGTTGCTTAATGGTGATCCATCATCAACCCTCATCCTAGTGATTCAATCCCAATTGAGATTAATCAAAATGAGATTAACTGAGGAGATATTCTTCTTGAGAAATTGTCAACTGGATACTTCTCCTCTCCTCCCATCAAACTTCATAACGAGGAAGTCAATTCGCTTGAGAAAATCAAGAATTTCCGAGGTTGAGCTTAAGGACTTACCTCCTCATCTCGAGTATGCATTCCTTGAAGGTGATGATAAATTACCCGTCATTATTGCTCGAGATTTGAGTAAAGATGAAAAAGTCGCCTCATTAAAATCTTGAAGTCACACAAGCAAGCAATTGCTTGGAAACTCTCCGACATCAAAGGTATAAACCCCGAGTTTTGTACTCATAAAATCTTGATGGAGGATGACTTTAAACCGCAGCTCAACATCGAGACGAGTGAATCCAAAAATCCATGATGTTATCAAACAAGAGGTTATCAAACTTCTTGATGCGTGATTGATTTACCCGATCTCGCATCCTTGGGTCACCCAATTCATTGTGTTCAAAAAGGGTGGCATTATCATATCACAATGAAGATAACGAGTTAATTCCAACTCGATTGGTTACGGATGGCGTGTTTGCATCGACTATCGTAAGTTGAATGACGCCACCAGAAGACCATTTTCCTCTACCCTTCATGGACCGGATGCTTGAGAGATTAGCGTGGAATGAGTACTATTGCTTCCTTGATGGTTTCTCGGTTACTTTCAGATCCCCATTGATCCACGTGATCAAGAGAAGACCACATTCACTTGCCCATACGGAACTTTTGCCTACAAACGTATGCCTTTTGGCTTATGTAATGCTCCCGCACGCTCCAACGATGTATGATGGCCATATTCCACGACATGATCGGGAAACAATGGAAGTGTTTATGGATGACTTCTGGTCATTGGGGATTCTTTTCAATCATGTCTCCCATTTAGATAAAATGCTTCAAAGGTGTGAAGACACCAATCTTTGTCTAAACCGGGAGAAAAGCCACTTTATGGTCAAAGAAGGCATTGTCCTTGGCCATAAGATTTCAAAGAACGGATTGAGGTAGATAGAGCAAAGGTTGATGTCATTGCTAAGTCGCCTCATCCTACTACCGCCAAAGGTATTAGGAGTTTTTAGGTCATGCCGGTTTCTATCGAGATTCATTCAAGATTTTTCCAAAATCGCCCTACCTATGACCCATCTTCTTGAAAAGGATGCTCCTTTTATCTTCTCACCCGAGTGCATCATAGCTTTTGAAACATTGAAGAAAAAGCCATCAAGCACCCATTCTCGCTGTCCCGATCGACTTGCCTTTTGAGCTCATGTGCGATGCAAGTGATTTTGCTATCGGTGCAATCCTAGGGCAACGAAGAAATAAGCATTTTCACCTATTCACTACGCAAGCAAAACTATGATCGAGGCTCAAACTCATTACACCACCACGTAAAAAGAGCTATTAGCCGTGGTGTATGCTTTTGAGAAGTTTCGCCGATCTTAATCTTGACCAAATGCGTAGTGTATACGGATCACTCGGCTCTTAAATATCTCTTTGCAAAACAAGATGCAAAGCCGAGATTGCTTCGCTGGATTCTCCTCCTCCAAGAATTTGATATCATTATACGTGATAAAAAGGAGCCGAGAATCTAGTCACGATCATCCGTCTGCATTAGAAAACCTCACCAAGATGTCTTCGAGAAAAGGAAATAAATGAAACATTTCTCTCGAGACACTCAATGCGGTTTCTTTTCGTGGAAATTCTACCACCCCATGGTTTGTCGACTTTGCAAATTACCATGCGGGTAACTTCATTGTGAAAGGGATGTCGACCCACAGAAGAACAAATTCTTCAAAGATGTTAAACATTATTTCGGGACGACCCTTTCTTGTTCAAAATCTGTGCGGATCAAGTCATCCGACGGTGTGTTTATGGACGTGAAGCTATTGACATTCTCACAGCTTGCCATGCCGGACCCACCGGGGCCATCATAGTCCAAACTACACCGCCAAAAGGTGTTTGATTCCGGTTCTATTGGCCCACAATCTATAAGGATGCCCACGATTATGTCAAAACCGTGACGCTTGTCAACGTCATGGTAATATATCTCAAAGGAATGAAATGCCACAAAATGCCATTCAAGTTTGTGAGATATTTGACATATGGGGTATTGATTTTACGGGCCATTTCCATCTTCTCGTGGTAACAAGTACATACTCATGGTCGTTGACTATCTGTCAAAATGGGTTGAAGCAAAAGCTTTACCCACCAATGATGCCCGAGTAGTTGTGAAGTTTTGAAATCTCTGCTTGCTGTGTTTGGAACTCCGAGAGCGATAATCGTGATCGTGGTACACATTTTGTAATGACCAATTTGAAAGAGTCATGCAAAATATGGTGTTACCCATCGCCTCTCATCGCATACCACCCCAAACAAGTGGGCGGTGGAAGTTTCAAACCGTGGTCTTAAAAGGATTCTTGAAAGGACAAGAGGCGAAAATCGTGCATCCCGGTCGGATAAGCTTGATGACGCACTGGCCTTCCGTGACACTTACAAAACACCCATTGGGTGTACTCCATACAAGCTAGTGTACGGAAAGGCATGTCATCTTCCGATCGAGTTAGAGCACAAGGCATATCGGGCCTTAAAGCATGCAAACTTCGATATACGACATACCGGTGATCACGTAAAAGTTCAAATGAATGAACTAAATGAACTTCGTGATCAAGCTTACGAGAACTCTTTGATCTATAAACAAAGACAAAGAAGATTCATGACTCCAAGATCAAGAACCGCGCTTTCAACGTTGGTGATCGAGTCCTTCTTTTCAATTCCAGATTGAAGATTTTCTCGAAAGCTCAAGTCCTACTGGTCCGTCCATTCACTATTGCTAAGGTTTATCCTTATGGTACCGTTGAGTTATCTCAACCCGATGGTCCTAATTTTAAAGTGAATGGTCATCGAGTTAAGCATTACTTTGGAGAGGACATTCCCCGTGGTTGTCCCGGATTTACAAACATTCCCATGAACCAATGAATGCGGGATCGAGTCAAGCTAGTGACTCGGTAATCAAAAACATTAGCACGCACCATATGGGTTTTCACCCATAATTGCCTTCTTACCCCTTTCTACCACCCTAGTGTGGGGAGTTTCCCACATCGTTGTATATTCTCAATCTTTCTAAAAAAAAAAAAAAAAAAAAAAAAAATCTTCTTTCTAAATAATGGCCGTAGTATTTCCTTTTACGTTTTTGTTTCGCATAACTGCGCGGTACTTTGAATATTGAGGGCAATATTCATTTCTAAGTGTGGGGGAATTCTCACGAATTTTATATATTATCTACCCAATTCTGCTTTTGGCCAAAATTTTTTTTGGAGTAAGTGTTTTACACTCACTCATTTGGTTATCATCCGCCATGTCTCAGAAGACAAAAGGATTGGCTAATCCAGAGCAAACGGCTCTTGGTAAAGATTTCTCAAATCCGCTTATATGGCTTGCAATTTGCCCAAAATTGTATGGTTCCTCAACTCCCCATCATCCTCAAAAGATAATGAGTTGGCTAGCCCGCAAGGTTATGGCTTGTGGTAAAGGCAAGTGGAAAATCCATAATTGGTATTCACCACCAAAGATAATTCGATAATTTATCTAAGAGTTGGCTAGTCCGTAATGGTACGGCTCGTAAAGACACATCAAACCGTTATATGGTTTATGATTTGCCAATAAATCATTTGGTTATCGTTGTACCAAGATTCTTACTTGAATCAAAACAATTGGCTACTCCGTAAGTGATGGCTTTTGGTAAAGAGTTTTCAAATCCATCAAGTTTTTCAAATCATTGCTAGGGACTAGCAATATCTCATGGGGATTGATGAGTGTTCAAATACTCATCATTTTGTGTAATCTAAACCGCAAAATCATCTCGAAACACTCGTAAACACATCAAAATGATCAAAATATCACAAATCGTGTTTTATGTGTTTTAAATGCAAAAATATCAAAATCGATGAAAATGTATAAAGTTTGCAAAATTGGCGCTTTAGTCCCCAAGTTTTAAAAGTTGTCAAATCTAGTCCCCGAATTCAAAATGTGGAAATTTATCATTCAAGGTCCTCAAGTATTCTAAGTTGTTTAAAATGATCCTTGAATGAGTTTTTGGTCAATTGGCAAGAAAGGTCCTCAAACTTTGAAATTTTGCAAAATTAGTCCTTGGACTTTAAAATGGAATTTATGCAAAAGGGTCCTTGTATTATCAATGTATGGCAAATTTGGTCCTTGTGAGAAGTTTGGAATAATGGCACTTTCAGTCCTTGAAGTTTGGCAATTTGCATTTTGGTCCTTGTTTAATACACAAACCAAACGGACACAATATAATTACAAGCCCAAAATCCAAATACAACCTCAAGCCCAAACCCAATATACTTGACCCTTGACCCCTTTGGCCTTGACCCTGTGTCACAATCCAATTTGACCCTCGCCACAACCAATTTGGACCCTTTGTTATTAAACTTCGGTCAATGAAAGTCAAACCCATGAAAACGCGCCCAAGAAACCGTATACATCAGAGCTCTTCTCTTCCCAAACACCGAAACACCAAAACCAGAGTGGTTTTCCAACATTTTCAACACCCTCCCATACCATGTCCCTCCACACTCTCTACACTCCAAAACTCTTAATTGGCTAAACCAAATCCATTAATTGATAAAACCGCTTTGAAGAAAAATTACGCCAAAATGCAAGGTGGACGGTCTCGATTAGTTTGAGTGATCCAAGGGCTCAAGTTTGGTGGGAAAGATTCAGAAGACATGTGGGAATGTGGAAAAGTCTATAAAGGAGAGAGATATGTATTGTAAAAAATCTATCTAGTGTAATCTAAGTTATTATTGTCGTTTTTAAGCATTTTCAAATTTAAGTGTATGTTTTTATCTTCAAACTCTGTATTTTAAGTTTTCATGCTATAATAAAGCTTCTGTGAATCATCAATTTCAGTTACAAGTTCCATTACAGTTTATGCAAAATCTCATATTTATGCAAAATTTCATTAATGGTCAAATGTTGTTAAGCAAGTGTTAGTATGGACTCTTAAGCTCATGTAAGCTCCTAGAAAGCTTAAGCAAGCTTTTAGAAACTCTAAAATTCAGTTTAGCTTCAAAAGGTAAAATTCACCAAAATCCAAATAATTAGTGAAAAAAATAAAAAGGGTTCTATGGAAGTGTTCACAATTGGAGCAAGGTGTATCTTGGATGGCCTTGGTATAGTGCTTCTTGGAAGCTATAGGAATTGGTTTCGTGTCCCGGTTCTCAATTTTAAGCTTGGAAGCTTTTGTAAGCTCTTTTGATTATTTTGGCATTTTACTATTATAGTTGTTCTTTAGCTTAAATTTCGTATCTTTGTGTTAATTAGTTATAGTTAAGTGTGTTTAAACATTGAAATCAAGTGGTTGTTCTTTCAAAGTTTAAGTTTATAAAAACTTAGTCATAACAGTGAAAACTGCTTCTTAATCATTTCTTAGTTACTGTTGTAATAAGGTATTGTTTAATGATTCATTAGTCCTATAAATAGATTATATAAGGTCTAGAATCAGTTTCATGGTTTAAAATTGTGTTTTGATTTGAAAACACTTCATAACAGCTAACATAAAGGGGTGTTTGGTTTTTTGTGTTCAAAGGATCTTTGGTCCTTAGCTTTGTTGGAAATCTGTCCAAATAGGTCTAAGTAACTTATTCACCAAGAAAACAAGTCCTAGTTCAAAGAAAGTCAAAATTTCATTTGATCTTGTCTTAGTGCGATCATCGTTGAGATTTCATGAAGCTTGATCATTATTTTGTGTTCAAAAGTTGTTAATCTTGCTATAATCAGTCTTAACACACCTTAATATAACATCATCAGTGCTTAGAATCAGATCAAAAGTCACTTTGGTCAACTTTTTGGTTTTTCTCAAAAAGTCAAAATCTCAATAGGTCGTTTTTGAATAAACTTTGGAATTTCACTAGGAGTTTAATATTAAGATTCAACTTATAAGCTCTGGAGGTATTGTAGTTTAGTTGCTAAAGAAAATTACAAAAATGCTAGTTCTCTATTTCTCAGTCTTTTAAGTGCTTATTTTATAGCTTTTCTTGGGTACCTGTTTCAATAATCTGTCCTGTGCACAGTGGTTAAGCTCAAATTGATAAGCTTGCATTGAGCTTATTAGTGCTTCAAATCTAGTGTTCTCTAGTTCTTTGGAAAGCCAACCTGGTCCTCTTGGATTGTCAAGTCTTGTTTTTCACTTTTGAGCTTGTTAGCTAGGGCTGCTACTAGCTTGTATCTTGTCCCATTTTCTGTTTTTCACTACATAAGTCAAATGCTTATTTGCCTATTCTTAGCTTATCAGTGTGCTTCTTTTCATTCTTTAGTTTCATTTCAGTAGCTTGTAACTTATTCCATCTTATTCTAGCTTCTGTTTCAGTGTTCAAGCTTATTTGAGCTTATTTCACCCAAATAAGCTAGTAAAGCCACTGTTGGGCTAATAAGCCTTCAAAACAGCTTATTTGTGTTTTGTAAATTTTTGTCTTTATTAAAGTTTCATATTATTAGTATATAAGTAGTTTTCAAAATAAAAATCAGAAAAACATCAATATAAAAATAGTGATAGCGTTTATTTAAGATTTTTAGCTTTTTGATTTTTCTTTTCAACTTTTAATAAGCAAATCTTGTTTTTCTATTTTTCTTAGGTTTCTGTCATCATATAGGATTTTTAGAAAAGTTTCAGATTTTTCTATCTTTTAGTATTTATTATAATTTTAAATAGTTAAAAATAGTAATTAATTAGTAATAAATAATTAAAAAGCATAAAAAATATATTTTCTGTTTTAAAATTAGTTTTATCATATTTTAGATTTTTCAAAGTTAAAATTTTATTTTTCCAAGTTTATTTTCTATTTTCTAGTAATTAAGTGTATTTTAAATAATAATTAATTAATAATAATTAGATAAAAAGTGTGAAAATATATTTTTAGTTTTAAAATTAGTTTTATAGTATTTTAGATTTTTCAGAATCATAAGTTTATTTTTCTAGCCTTATTTCCTATTTTCTTTTATTTTAGAGTATTTATTAAATAGTTAAAATAGTTTTAATTAATAATAATTAATTAAATAGTGTTAAAATAATTTTCTTTTCTAATAATTTTCTTTTATTTTTAGGATTCCAAAATGTTATTTTCATATTTTTAGGCCTTTTATTTCTTAGTTTTCACTTTTATTTTGTGCATACGTAGTTTTTAAAACTTACGCTTACGCTTTCTTTCATCCGATTGTTGTGCTTTCCAATTCGTGTCCAATTCTATTCCAATCAATCAAGTGTGTAATTCTAATCATAACCTTTACGCATCACTATCCTTAGTGATCATTCCATCCTCTCGAGTTTGTTTTAAACAACACACCATCGAGTCTCCTGGGACTTAACGACCCGGAATTCAATCTATTCTCCAAACTCATGACTTCATTGCATTTGTGTTCTCCATAGTTTCTCTTGCATTTTAAGTCCTTGGCCTCTTCCTTAGACTTGACGTTCATAATTTATGTTATTCCCTCGACGTGTGAACAATAACTTTTCACTATTATCTTCCTCACTTCCTTTTCTAAACTTAAGCCTTTCTTCATAAATCTATTTTGATGTACCTCCTTCTACTAAATCCCATACTCCATTTGCCATTAATATCTTCTTCATTCTTAATGCCCATAGTGTATAGTTTGTATTATTTAGAACTGGGTATTGATATGATGGTAAAGATGTGGTGAAAACAACTCTGTTTTCGCTTTTATCTCCGTCATATCTTTCTATTTGGTTTTCTTCTAAGACCAATATAATTATAATAATAGTCGACCTTAAATCCTTATCTAACCACAATAATTCTCAAACAATTCTAACATTTTCCTAACGCGAATTGTAATGGAAGAAATATATTCTACTAATAGAAAAAAAAACAAGTATTGAAATATAGAACCTGTTAATTTCCCTTGGGCCTCTAGAATTCTTATGGGCTCCTTTTCCTAAACAGATACGTAGTAACTTTCTGTCTAAACTAACACTGCTCCTTCCTTTTCCTTTTAATAAAAGCTGCTATTTTGTTCCCAAAAAAAACACACCTTTCTTCTTCCTTCTTCCTTCTACACAAATTAGGGCACCACTGTAATTGACGCTGGTCCCTCTTCTGGTTTTTTCTTTCTAATCAAATGGTGGTGGTGGTTAATCGGTGTCTGTTTTCTTTTCCGGCAACCACACACGGCGGCGGTTTCTCCTTCGCACAACCGGGTACGTTTTTCTCTTCTCTTTTTCTAATTCTCAGATTCGATATTGTCTTTAATCGAATCGTGTTTGATTCCTCTGAATCAAAACTCTTCTCTGTCTCTCTTCTTGATTGATTGACCGGTATGTGCACGGTGTGTTTCTTCTTATGATTGATTCCCTGAATCAATTTGTTTCGTTCTCCCTGGTTCGAATCCTTTGGCTCTGATGCCACTGTTGTCTCGTTTCTCTCTATGAACAATTGGATAAGAAAAAGTATACTAAGTTTATTTTATAAACAATTGTTAGTTTTTATAGACTTGGTTTACACGGGTATTTATAACCCATCAACCGACACTTATGAACCATCATAGCGGTTCATTAACAGACACAACTTATCCTAAACTACCATAACCGAATTTAACTGTTTTTCGGTTATAAACTTTACTTTTGACACACTAGACCCTTTAACTTATATACATACATAAATACTACACTAATTACACAAAGACCCTTTGTAACACCCCCAAATTTGGCACAGCGAAAGAAATAAATTTATTGTAATGATAATTGAATAACTGAATAAGTTGTTTAGCGAAGCACATAAAGTTTTCAAGAATCAAGTCATTTGCAAATATTGGAATTTAGTAAACAAGCATGTATTCTCCCCTAAAAGTGTTTTCAAAACAAGTAAAGTAGGGGTCATGAACTCACCTCGATATGAAGCAACGCAAGGACCATAACAGACACAACTGGCATCAAGAAGCTAACACAACAGTATCGAGAGTACATGTACAATGGTACTGAATCGATGCAACCTAATAAGAGTTTGCTATCTCAGAATAAATCTAGCAAAGCAAATGAATTTCCGAAAGGCAACGTTTCTTAGTTTTCGTGGAATAATCGTATTGTTAATTTCAAAAGTCCATTATCAGAATCTCAAAAGTTTAGTTTTAACGTTTCGTGTGGTGGTAAGAAAACAAGGACTCGACATGTAACTCACGCCAAACATAACTCACAGTAATACATAATGTATACCCCAATACTTTATAAAGAAAGAAATATTGACCAAGACTCAAGAACACATGCAAAAGAAATATAACATATAAAAGAAATTAAACAAGTAGGAATCAATTAGCAAGCAAGGAATAAGTAAGTAACTGGTAAAGTTTCAGACATTTACTCGGTAATCCCAGATAATTGATAAAATGTTATCATTTAGAAAAGAAATGTACATTTGTTAAAAAGGTTTACGCTTTTAATAATTAAGTAATTAGAAAATTACATTTGTCCAATTTAATACAAATTTATAAAATTTTAGTTGTTGTAAATCTTCTCTAGATAATATTTCCCAATGATTTTAGTAGAAAACCAAATAAAGAGTATTTGTTGATTTAGACATTGTCTCCTATTTTATGTCCGCTCTGAATCAAATATGTATAAAAATCATCGTGAATCTATTATATCATTTTCGTTCCAGTCAATAAGTCTAATTAGGTCCAACGTCTAATGTCCAAGTTATATACACAACCCGATAAATATCCGAAACTCCATATCAATATTTAGTCCCAATGAAATATCCGAAACGTACGATGATCCGCACATGTCAAAACAAATTGGTCCAATATTCGTATCCGAAAATGATTACACAATTAACTTTACAAAAACCATAATATCACTTTAATAAATCTCAAATTTAACCCAAACTTGTTACTTGTGGCTCGCTAGCCTACTAGTCAAACAACAACTTCACTCAAAACGATACACAATCACGAACCCCAAGCAGTTACCAACACGCTTTGGTGTTGCTGCTGGTTAATCAAGACCAACTGAAACACACTAGTGACTCTCGTAATTAACATTTATCAAACAAATCAACCATACACGAACTAATCCTAATGACATAAGCAGACCCTTTTGATTTAACGTGTATTTAACAATAACAACGACAACATTAGAACCCAACTCAAATTTCGTGACTCGGCCCGACACAATTTTATAACCACACCCACAACCTGATTAACCCCATAATCAAAATACGAGTCTGACTCGACCCACGTTCCACTGAAAACGACGAAACAAACACTCCTTAGATCAGATTCATACCACACGAGAACAACCGTAGATCTGATTCCCAGTTTATACCACACGAGTTAAAAAAGATAAAGAAAAAAAAAGTGCTTTTATCCCAACTTAACCACACGAAATCTGTAAGAAAATGTTCTAATCTATTTTTATCCACGAAAAGTGGTTAATTGATTTACTATTGGTTTAAAAACGAAAAAAAAGAATAGCAAGGTCAGTTTGTGTGTCGGCTTACCTTAACAACCGAGAGGGAAGAAAAGAGACGAGGAGATATAGGCGCGACTGTGGTGACAAACACGAACTAACATGATCAATAAACCTATTCGTGACCCCGTCACACTAACCCGATTCAAAGACGACCCACGGCCTCTTCGTGGTCTTTCTTAATGATGGTATAGTGTTGGTGTAGCAGTGGTGAGATGGGTGGCTAACAGTGGTGGCACCGGAGGTGGTAGTGTTGGCTGAAGAGGTGGCCGACCATGGTGGCGGCACAGGGTCGTTAAGGTGGCGGCTGAGATGAGAAGAGAAGCAGCAGCTTATGTATTTAGGGTTTGGAATAAGAGTGAAAATAAAGCTTTAGTTTTCTTTGTAAACTTATACTACTTTAAAAAAAATTGAAGTGAAAGGTTTATTAAACTTGAGGGGTGGTGGGGTAAATATGCTACAGGGACCAAATGCGTAATATATTAAATCTTTTGTAAGTATTAGGCTCGGGGCTTATTTGGACTAGTAAACGCGAGATAAAATTTACAAAACTTACGCCATTGTTTTTAGAATAATTTTTCTGATAAATTTGAGTATTCACACTAATATATTTCTCGTAATTAATATAATAATCAAAACAAAAAGTTTAATGAGTTTACGGTTGCCGAAACGCATTGTGTGTGGTTCTCACGCTTTACGAGATAACTTCTCGTTTTCGAGTTTAAATTGGCTCAGGAATTGATCGAAATGAAAAAAATTAATAATAAATATAACTTTACTATTAAAATAGGTTAGGAAAATTACCGGTTGCTACAGTCTAACCTCCTTAAACGGAATCGCGTCCTCGCGATTCAATTAATGTCATTCGATAACGTAGTGTCTCAGAAAAGGCGATGATACGGCCAGCCAATAAGGGAATCTGATCATATAGAAGGAATAGGGTAACTTGTACAATGATGAGACAATGTCAAGACTTGGTAGATGGTTATCTATAGTTTCAAGCAGAGTTGTGGGATTCACTCGTAAGGTTTGGTTTAGTTACAAAAGAAAATATTACTTGTTCAGTTTATGAGGTAGTAGTATAAAATACTTTTCAAAGGACTAAATGGTTTATAAAAATGTTTGTAAAATAGTTTAGAGTAGTGGTAGAGTACATTTATTGTTTATTAAATAGCAATATGGTCATTTTTATTTATTTTTATTTTTTATTTATTATTATTATTTTTTTGTCATGACTGATTAGTCAAACATTTTGTAGGGTGATCGCAAAATATTATGTAGGATGATTGAAAACAATTTGTTGGTTAATAGCGTAGGGTGATCGCAAAATATTATGTAGGATGATTGAAAACAATTTGTTGGTTAATAGCGATTCAATTTATTATGATATGAGAGGGTAGCAAAGATAACTAGTGTTCCCGAAAGATGAGCGAAAAATTAGGCGTCCGCTCCAAAGGTCACAGTTGAGGTTACCCCTTTAAAAATCACAAGGGTTCTGTCGAGCATAGAATCTCTGTTGAAAGGATAGTTTAACAAAGCCGAAGTACGACTCTGAAGGAGAGGTTGATTGTTACTAGCAGATCAGTTAGTTACCTCAGCAGTGTACTTAGTTTTCAATGCAGAAAGGTATAACATTCGAATCCAAAGTCACGATTCCAAAAGGAATCCGACTACCAAACAATATCAATTCAAGTTCCGAATAAAAGAGGACGTTGACGGTTCCAAACGGTTACGCTAAAAGCATACACGTCGATAGGGCGCATGGTAGATCATCAAAAGAACAACATCGATGGACAACATCGATCGAAGAGAAGGCTTGAGGTACAAGCGTATGTAACAAGACTAGAAACAAAATAGGATTACGGGGATAAGCGATTTCAAATTCTAAACGAGCCCAAAGTCACAAAATATATCAATCCAAATTCAAACGTAGTCAAGATCGATTTCAAACGCTCCAATAAACTCAGATGGGTTCACGCAATCCAGATGCAACCTTGTGACCAATCGGGTCTAGCTCGACCTGATGCGAAATAAGGTCAGAAGATTCTAACGATTTCAAAAGTAATCTGAAGTCATATCATGACCAGATGGTGACGAAAAGCGTTCCATACAAGAGGAAGAATATTGCGATAAACAAGAGGTGTGATGCCAGTGTGTTGTATGTAAGGGTAAATTTTATAAAATTCAATGCTCGTATACATACACCAAAACTTTTCCCTTTTTCTGAAATTAAACCAAAAACCATCCAGACATAATACCATTATAACTAATCTAAGTATCGCAAAATTCACATCTGAGTCGGACATAGGTGATCAGGCTATGTCCCACTATCCCTGGCTGAATATAGGTGATCAGTCTATATTCACCCGAGGTTCAATGAATTTTGATATACTTGACTTAGTTACTCTAGCATCACGTCTTTCACTTCCCAAAATCCATTTTCAAAAGACTAAAACAAGTGTCCAAACTCAAAGTCAAAAAATGAGATTGCGTATAGAAAATGGTGCAATGTTACAATAAGTGTGATACGTAAGCATAAGTATGTCGAAAATACCTATAGTACATAGTGAAAAATAAATGGATACAAAACATTCAATAGTAAGGCATACATCTGATCAAATATGTTAGAAACCAAAGTCACAAGTGAGGCATCAGCTTGGCAGGCAGGCACGTGTCGGTCATAGGGTTAAGTTTTCGTAAATTTGGTTATAGTCTAGGTTTTGAAAATTACCCAGTTCCCTATAACCTTGGCTCTGATACCAACTGTAACACCCCCAAATTTGGCACAGCGAAAGAAATAAATTTATTGTAATGATAATTGAATAACTGAATAAGTTGTTTAGCGAAGCACATAAAGTTTTCAAGAATCAAGTCATTTGCAAATATTGAAATTTAGTAAACAAGCATGTATTCTCCCAAAAGTGTTTTCAAAACAAGTAAAGTAGGGGTCATGAACTCACTTTCGATATGAAACAGCGCAAGGACCATAATGAGACAACTGGCGGCATCAAGAAGCTAACAAAACAGTATCGAGAGTATAGGTACAATGGTACTGAATCGATGCAACCTAATAAGAGTTTGCTATCTCAGAATAAATCTAGCAAAGCAAATGAATTTCCGAAAGGCAACGTTTCTTAGTTTTCGTGGAATAATCGTATTGTTAATTTCAAAAGTCCATTATCAAAATCTCAAAAGTTTAGTTTTAACGTTTCGTGTGGTGGTAAGAAAACAAGGACTCGACATGTAACTCACGCCAAACATAACTCACAGTAATACATAATGTATACCCCAATACTTTATAAAGAAAGAAATATTGACCAAGACTCAAGAACACATGCAAAAGCAATATAACATATAAAAGAAATTAAACAAGTAGGAATCAATTAGTAAGCAAGGAATAAGTAAATAGCGGTAAAGTTTGGACATTTACTCGGTAATCCCAGATAATTGATAAAATGTTATCATTTAGAAAAGAAATGTACATTTGTTAAAAAGGTTTACGCTTTTAATAATTAAGTAATTAGAAAATTACATTTGTCCAATTTAATACAAATTTATAAAAGTTTTAGTTGTTGTAAATCTTCTCTAGATAATATTTCCCAATGATTTTAGTAGAAAACTAAATAAAGAGTATTTGTTGATTTAGACATTGTCTCCCTATTTTATGTCCGCTACGAATCAAATATGTATAAAAATCATCGTGAATCTATTATATCATTTTCGTTCTCAGTCCAATAAGTCTAATTCGTCCAACGTCTAATGTCCAAGTTATATACACAACCCGATAAATATCCGAAAAGTCCATATCAATATTTAGTCCCAATGAAATATCCGAAACGTACGATGATCCGCACATGTCAAAACAAATTGGTCCAATATTCGTATCCGAAAATGATTACACAATTAACTTTACAAAAACCACAATATCACTTTAATAAATCTCAAATTTAACCCAAACTTGTTACTTGTGGCTCGCTAGCCTACTAGTCAAACAACAACTTCACTCAAAACGATACACAATCACGAACCCCAAGCAGTTACCAACACGCTTTGGTGTTCTTCTTTGTTAATCAAGACCAACTGAAACACACTAGTGATTCTCGTAATTAACATTTATCAAACAAATCAACCATACACGAACTAATCCTAATGACATAAGCAGACCCTTTTGATTTAACGCGTATTTAACAATAACAACGACAACATTAGAACCCAACTCAAATTTCGTGACTCGGCCCGACACAATTTTATAACCACACCCACAACCTGATTAACCCCATAATCAAAATACGAGTCTGACTCGACCCACGCTCCACTGACAACAACGAAACAAACACTCCTTAGATCAGATTCATACCTGTTGGGATATGAAAGTACTGAAGATTGACAGAGTGTTACAGAATGATAAAAGTACTGTAAACTATAAAGTACTGAAAAAGTCAAAGAGTCAAAGTCCGCTTAATGATAAAGTCAAAGCACGCATATGAAGTCAAAATCTGCAAGATTAAAGAAGCGTATTATTCGTTTAAAGAAAGTCTTGTAATTCTAGAATATTCTATGTTAGATTACTTGACGTACAAGGATACATATTGTAAACCGACTAGGGTATCCTTGAGCCTATAAAAGGACCCTAGATTGGCATAAGATGTACGTGATTTTATTAGAATTTTAGAGAAGTTCGATATTATTAGAGTTGTTAAAGATCTGCATAATAAGCAGAGTTAGAGTTATTAATAAAATCGTTTATAGTTAAAGTTATTCTTCTTAGCTTTGTTAAGTAATTTCTGCATACTTAATAGAGTTTGCTCAGTGTTTCTCTATTAATAACTTAGGATTTATCCGAGGTTATTAAACCTTAACAAGCTATTTAAGTTAGTTTGGTTAGAGTACATCGATCCAACAAGTGGTATCAGAGCTTGTGTGGAAACTCTGACTAAGAAGAAACCCTAAAACCTACAACAGAACCTCAAGATGTCGACTGATTCTGTTCCATCACCTTCCATCACCTCGATGAGGATTCCTGTCATCAAGAAGGGCGAATACGATCTATGGTGTATGAAGATGAGGCAGTACATTGCCATTCGAGACCATTCTCTATGGAATGTAATTGTCGATAGCAATGAAGTTGTTCGAACACATAGATGTTCTGGACAACCCAAGCACCTAAAGCGGTTTACAAGAACAACCCTAAGGAATCAAGAAGGCACTAAATATTCTCTTGTGCGCTATTCCGGATGGTCATCTTCTCAAGTTTCATGATGCTAAAGATGCTAGCGACTCTGGGCTGCACTCAAGACCAGTTGGAGGAATGAAGCTTCTAAGAAGATGCATGTGAAATTTGAAAAGCAGTTTGAAACTTTCCTTTGTTGGTGAAAGAGAGTCTTGATCTTGCATATGATAGATTTCAAAATCTCCTCAATATGTTGGAATTATACCAAGCGAAGTGTCGGTTGAAGATGGTAATTTGAAGTTTCTAAGGAGTTTGCCATCCCATGGCATGTAATTGCTACCATGATCGGGAGGACAACCAGGCTTGGATGTCATGGACTTTGATGATCTCTACAATCATCAAGGTCTATGAGCATGAGATGAATGGTCAAAAAGTTCTAAGTCTCACAAGTTGCCTTTCTATCATCGAAAGAGGCGTTACTTCAACCAAAATCTCGCTTCTCCAACTCAAAATCTTGTGACTTAAAGTCTTGTCTCGCATAATGCTCCCATCTATGCTCAAGAAACCCCACCACCTACTACTATGCATTCAGGATGAAGTTGTGTGTTCTTTCTTTACACAACAAGCTTCTTTACATGTCGTGTATGAAGAAGATCTCTCCCAGTTGATGAGGATGCATTAGAAGAGATTGATATCGGTGGCAAGTTGCTTTGATCACTTGCAAGGATCAAGAAGTACATGAAGAAAACTGGAAAGAGCATTGATTTCAAACCAAAGCAGGGAATAACTTTTGACAAATCAAAATTGAATGCTTCAATTGTCAAAATGGACACTTTGCAAGGGAGTGCGGGTTTGCTAAGTATCAAGCAAACATGATGTTGAGAAACCAAAGTAGGAGCTAAAAGAAATTCCATTCTTGAAACAAAGGCTTTGGTTGCTCAAGAGAATTTGTCAAAAGTTGATTGGAGTGAAGAGTTTGATGATGAACCGGTAACTTATTGTATGGTAGCGATGGAAGAAGCGATTGAAAATTCGGTGGAAGAATTGGTGGAGCAATTTATTTTTGATAAGGAAAATTTGAACATCTTTGCGTTGGAATGCGGAGATGGGTATGGAGGATTTGATTGGAGCTTGGGTGTGAAGATGATCTGTTCTACTTGCAATGGTAGCTACTTCACCAAGTTCACCCCTATCTACGAGGTATGCTCAAATTGTCATGATTTCTATCAAAACTACTAAATAATTATGTGTTTGAAAAGATAAGCGTATTAAGGCTAGGTGCGAGGGTGGTGGTTATCAAATTACTTTAGAGTCTATGGAAGCTAAAATTATAACACATGAAAATAATGAAATGGCTTGGTGAAAATATGAACAACGGGATTACGAGTTAAAACTTAGTGAATGGAAACTAAACTATAAAATTGCTAAAATTGAAAAATTAACTAAGAGAGAGATGATGCATTAGAAAAGTTTCACTGGAGCGAATCTGTGCATCACATGTTACTTATGTTGAAAAACAAAGAAGAGCATACATTAGAAGCTGGATTAGGTTTTGGTATGGACTTTGATAACATAGAAGAAAACACATCTAGTGATCGGGGTGATTTTGAGGATGTAACCACTAGTGATGATGAACTCATTAATTATGTAGACACATCTAGTAATGAGGATTTAATTAGTGAGCCACCTCCTGAGTATAAGAAAGACAAGGGATATAATGTTGTTCCACATCCCATTAGTCATCAACCAATAAGACACGATGTTTCACGTTTTGGTGTAGGCAGGTCTAGAGTTTAGGAAAAAGCTTCTTGGTCAACCTAGGTGCGAAACCCAAAAAAGCTGTTGAAAACAATTTTCAAAGTCAAGCGGTACCTTCTACTCAAAATCTTGCTCCACAAGAGACCTTCAGGAAACCTTTTCAAAGCAGTCTTGCTAAACCTTTTGGGATAATTTTGGTCAAAGCGGTTTCATTTTCACTAGAAGGCACAATAGTTTTGGTCATAGACATAGAAGAAGTCATATTGGGAGTATGGGTGAAAAGCTGTTTGTGTGTTTTAGTCCTAGTCATTTAATCAAGGATTGTGAACATCATTGAATACCTTAGGAAATTTTCACGAATAGGACTGTTAACGAGAAACCTAGAGAGAACAAACCGGTTTGGAATAATTCTAATAGGGTCAATCACGTAATTTCTCACCGACTCATAGGTACCCCACCGAGAAGACCTTTTCAAAACCATCAAGATTTCACAAGCGGTACCTTCTCAAAGTCTTGCGCCGACATACCAGGTACTCTGAACACCACTTAGCACGAAATCCTAGGAGATCTCACTACTATCAACCTAGAAGGTACTACAATTCACATAGGGATCTAGATCACGGGAACCAAGTGTTAAAGCGAATGGGTTAAGAGAGAGCAGCTGGCGAGGACAAATAATGCGTTCAACAAAAGTGAATCAAATGTTTTCATAATACAAGAAAAGAGAATGAATTTGCAAAAGAGAGTTGTTGAAAATCAAGAAATTTTGGAAAATCCACATGCTAAAATCAAAAGATAATCTGGATCATGTTTTGAAAAGCGATTGGAAATTACATACTCAAAGAATTTGAGTTTGTAACTCCTGAGGGAACACAAGTCGAGAATGGCTTGGGTTCCTAAAAAACTAACTCTCTAAATCTTTGTGCGGGCAACCCGGAGGAGGAGCTTAAAGATCATTTGATTGTAGATAGTGGTTGCTCGGAAGTATGACGAGAGACAAGGATATTACATCGATTTTAGATCTTTTAGTGGAGGAAGAGTTGCATTTGGGAATGATCCCAATGGAGGAAGAATTACAGGGAAAGGAACTATCAAAGCGAGGCGAATAGACTTTGAGAATGTTAGATATGTGAAGGAGTGAAGTTCAACTTATTGTCGGTTTCTCAAATCTGTGACAAAAGCATCCTGTGTTATTCAACGACACGAATGTCTCATCCTTTCTCTTGAATTTGAGCACATTGATGATAACTTGGTAGTTCTCAGAGTACCAAGGAAAATGATGTGTATAGTCTGGACATGAAGAGTCTTCACTCTTATGGAAGAGCCACCTGTTTAGTGGCAAAAGCATCAACTGAAGAAGCACATCAGTGGCATAGAAGATTGGGCCAGGTAAATTTCAAGAATATCAACAAACTGGTCAAAGGAAATTTAGTTAGAGGTCTACCTTCAAAGACTTACAAGAATGAACACTCCTGTTTGGCGTGTAAGAAGGGTAAACAACACAAAGCTTCATGCAAGAAGCTTGAGGAGAGAACTATTAGAGAACCTTTGGGTACATTACGTATGGATTTGTTTGGACATGTTTACGTGGCAAGTTTAAACAAGAAAAATCTCGCTTAGTTATTCTGAGATGATTACGATAGATTGATTGGGTATTTTCTTGGGATTTAAAGATGATACTTTTGATGCTATTGAGACACTAATAATAGCATTGGAAAACCAATTGAGACTCAAGGTCGAGGTATTAGATGTGACAATGGAATCAATTCAAGAACAAGCTTATGGATGAATTTTGTGCTAACAAAGGAATCAAAGGGAATTCGATATTGCAAGAACACCACAATGAGAATGGTGTTGAGAGAGAAGAATAGGACTTTGATTGAGCGGCGAACTATGCTTGCGATTTACAACTACCTATTCAATTAAATTTGAAAGTCTTTGCTTGCTATGTACTTATGAGTATCGATCCACAAAACCACGAGATGAAGACACCTTATGAGTTCTTTGATGGGCAACAAACCCAACATCGTTTATGAAGCCTTTTGGATGCCCTCTCACTATTTTAAACACAATTGATTATCCGGGAAAGTTTGATGGCAAGTCGAAGAAGGATATTTATTGGGTTATTGTACCAACGATAAGGGATTTAGAGTGTACAACCGAGTCACTAAGAAGATTCAAGATTGTCTTCATGTTGAGTTTTAGAAGATCAAGACAATCGGAAGGGTAAAGGTCCCGATTGGATGTTTGATCTTGAAGTTTTAACTCCTTCTATGAACTATGTACTGTTAGAGAGGAAAATCAACACGAACATGATGTAGAAGACTCACGGTATGTTGTTCATGGAGTTCACATTAGACACGATCTTTGTTCACGATGCTACAAAGCAAAATCTTGAAGTTCCAAAACAAAATCTTGACGCGCAAAGGAAAATCTTGATGAACCAAAATCCTCATTATCTGCGAGGATCAATCTATCTGAGGAAGAACTTAATCGGATGTTCTTCAAGATGTTTTAGCTCATTCTTACAGCGATGAACAACGAAGAGCTTATGAGTAGCAAAGAAAAGACTAATCTTGCAGAGTATTCTCACGATACTGGACGATGATTGAGAACAATCTTGCTTTGCTGACTGATGATGCTTTAGATGATTTGGATGATCCTACCATGCACGGATTAGAGGGCGATGATGAGTTTGCAGTTAAGGTATTTTCTCGATTTCAATGATGATCTTGATTTAACTAACTTGGATGATGCGTATGGAGTTCCAGGTCTCAATCTTAAGGATTCATAAGAATCATCCTCTTGATCAAATCATTGGTCCTTCTACTTACGGAGTGATGACAAGACACAAAGCTAAGAGTTTTACTAAACCTCATAATGCTTTACTTAGCTTTGTCTACAAGCGAGCAGGCTAAATCATAAGGACCATCAAACATATCATTTACTTGCTTTATTTCTCAAGAGGAACCCAAGAATATTGCTCAAGCATTGACAAAAGAAAGTTGGGTTGAAGCTATGCAAGAAGAGCGCTACAATTCAAACTTGAAAGTTTGGGTATTATGTGATCTTCCCGATGGGAAGAAAGTTATTGGAACGAGATGGGTTTCGAGTCAAGAGAGATGAAAGAGGTAATGTCATCAAGAACAAGGCTAGGTTAGTAGCTCGGGGCTATAGACAAGAAGAAGGAGTAGATTATGATGAAGTATTTGCTCCTGTGGCTTAATTGAAGCTATTAGAATATTTCTTGCTTTTGCTTCATATATGGGATTTGGGTTTACGGATGATTGTCAAGAGTGCCTTTTATATGGTACTATTACGGAGGAAGTGTATGTCAAACAACCTCCTGGTTTTGAAGATCCTAAACATCCTAACAAAGTCTACAAGGTGGTTAAGGCTCTTTATGGCCTTCAGAGCTCCTCGAGCTTGGTATGAGAGGCTCTCCACATTCTTATTACAACATGGTTACGAAGGGAGCTATAGACAAGACTTTGTTTATCAAGAGAGACAAGAAGGATATAATGTTAGTTCGGTATATGTTGATGATATCATCTTTGGAGCTACCAAGCAGTCTATGGTTAAGGAGTTTGAGCAGCTAATGCGAAAAGAATTTCAAATGAGTTCAATGGGTGAGTTAAATTTCTTTTGGGACTTGAGTTAAGCGATCAAAGGAAGGCATTTTCATAAGTCAAGACAAGTATGTATCGACATACTCAAGAAGTTTAATTTTGATGACATGAAGTCTGTCACTACACCTATTAAATCAATTAACTCTTTGGGCAAGGATGAAGATGGACACCAGGTTGAAGTCAAGTTATCTGAGATCAATGATTGGTCGTCTTATGTATCTCATCGCATCTAGGCACGATATCATGTTTGCGGTTTGTTTATGTGCAAGATATCAAGTCTCGCCAAAGATTTCTCATATGAATGCGATGAAGAGAATTTTACATTATTTGAAACAACAACCTAAGTTAGGGTTGTGGTATCCGAGGATTCACCTTTTCACTAGGAGGCTTTTCGGATAGTGATTATGCGGTGATAATTATGATGGAAGATCAACCACGGTGGATGCCAATATCTTGGAAGAAGATTAGTTTCATGGCGATGTAAAAGCAAACAATTGCGACAACATCATCTCGAAAGTCGAATATGTAGCTGCGCAAGTTGTTGTGGACAAGTTACGTGGATGCAAAATCAACTCTTGGATTATGGTTTCAACTTCAAGAATACTCCTATCAATATTGATAATGAGAGTACTATCTGTATTGTGAAAAATCCAGTTTATCATTCCAAGACCAAGCACATTCAGATTAGGCATCACTTTATCATAGATTGTTATGAGCACAGACTCATTAATGTGATTAAGGTTCACACGGATGATAATGTAGCTGACTTACTCACCAAAGGCTTTGATGTTTCAAGATTTAATCACTTGGTGGTAAGCATTGGCATGATTAACTACTAAGCTACATTTTAGGGGAGGACTATTTAGTATTAGTATAAGTCCTGTGTATTGTTTGAGGGGAGGATATTGATGCATACTTAGTTTATACAGAGGATTTTGGAGAAGTCTTGTATTTTATGAAATCTTGCTTGGAAAATCTTGCTTGGGAAAGTCTTGCACGTGGAAAGTAATGTTTGTCTTATTAAAATCTTGTTCCAACGGTAATATTGAGGGTAATTCTACTAACGGTAACTTTGTTATTATGGGTGTGATTTTTTCAAATCTCACTTTCCGATTTTCCCTCTCATCTTGATATTATCATATCTTTTCCATTATTCTCTCACCATCTCTTTATTATTCAATTCAATCTTTTAATTGTGCTTACATACTCAACCATGGCGAATCGTCTTACTGTTTCAAAGCACAATATGGTGGCAAATTTAGACAAAACTGAAGATAATGAGGCGTTTCATGATATTATTGATTATCTCACTTTGGGTCGTCAATTAGTTATGCTCTTTTAGTGGAGCGGATATCATTGAACCTTGGATTCAAGAATTTTGGAGCTCTGCAAGGATAATATGGAGAATGATGAATTTTATATTAGGGCTACTGAGTTGTTGGAAGAAGCTGTGAAGATTCTTGAAGCATCAATTCGAGAAGATTTATTGTTTAATGATGAAGAAGGGCTATTCGTTTTGCTAAGGAGTTGATTTGGGAAACTTTTGGGCATCTTGGTTATGAAGGGTCTTTAATGAACAAACTTTCGAAACAACTATTTTGTCCTCAATGGAAGTTTTAGTACATGTTTTGCTTCATTGTATTAGTGCTAAAAGTACTTCCTGGGAGCAATTTGGATCTAACATTGCATCTGCTATGGTGGGATTGGCTACAGATCGTGTTTTCAATTTTTCAAGGCTGATTCTAGATGGCATGCTTTCTCATATCTCTCATGGATCAAAATGGTTGATGTATCCCCGGTTTATTCAAGTTTTTCTGAACAAACAACTTGCTGATGTACCAAAGCCTACAAATTTACTTCTTATTATTGTCCAACAAGCAAAGATTTTTACCTTTATGGCGAGAAGAGGTGATCTATTCAGAGGTCCAGATCGTCATTAACTACTTCTATGATGGAAGTTGTTCAAGTCATTAGGCGATGTCGAAGATGATGAAGGCGGTGAAGGTCGCTGCTCCCGCAATCACGCATCTGCAAATCTTGCTTCTCAAAGTGTTGCATCTTCAAGGTCTTGCATCTCAAGAGGATCTGCAACTCAAGGTACCGCTTCCCAAGTTTTGAAGTTCAAGAGGAAGTTGCGGGTTCACCTTCTCCATCTCCACAACATTCATTTCGATTCTCAACGGAGGAACATTCACCGGTTCAAGGAGATGCTTCACATACTATTCCTCGTGAAGGTTTAACATTGGATAATTATATTCGACAAAGGAGTTGGTCAAGTTGAAAAGACTCACGAAGTTCAAGCTAAGCAGTTAAGAGGTTGATGCTCAGGTATAAGAGTTTAAAGAATTTTGTTACACCTTTTATCAAGCGTTATCGCTATGGATTAAGGAAGAACACAAGCGTCGAAGGCAATTTAAGAAGACAAGCAAAGGCAAAAGGTTCTACACCATCTTACATCCAATTGGGAGGAATTTAGATGAAAAGAATTTGAAAGAAGATGTTAAGGAAAAGAACCTCAGTCTTGTAGAACATGTTGTTATTCAAAGTCTTGAAGAAGAAAGGTCGATGATCAAGGTCTTGAACATCAAATCTGCTTTCTTTGGTACCAGCGAGACAAGAGTTGGTTACACCAAGGTTATACGGAGAAGCCGATACACCTCAAAGAATACATCTTGCTAGTGATGATGAATTAATTGCAACTATTTTGCATGATTTATCAAAACCAAGAACATTACTATTCCAGAGTGCAAGAAGAGGAACAATCAAGAGTTTCTCAACTGCTATTGATCCTAAGGACAAAGGAAAAGGTGTTTTGGTTGAAGTAAAGAAGAAGAAACCAACTTTAGCACAGTTAAGAGCTGCTCAAGATGCTTTGAATGAACAAGCAGTTAGAAAGATTCAAGAGGAAATAAATGCTAAAGATAGAGAAGATAAGGAAGCTGAAGAAGCTCAGAATAGAGAAGCAGCTAAGAAGTTGGATGAGGAATTGAATGCTGAAGCTAGTGAACATTTAGAGTCACCTCTTCCTATTTCTTTTATGCCTAGAAAACCAAATCTTGCTAAAGAAAGGAATGCAATGATGGCGTATTTGAAAAACAGAGGGTATAAAGGATTGCGAAGTTGAAGCATGTTGATATGAAAAGATTATATGATCTTTGAGACGAAGCTTATAAGAAGGATGTTGCAAGTATCAAAGACTATAAAGATGAAGCTACTTGGAATTAAGCGAGAAGAAAGAAAAGTTTGAAAAGAAAAGGAAAAGCGAAGTTGAAGATAAGCAGTTTTCAAAGAAAGAAAAAGTTGAGTTAAGATGCGAAACTAAGGATGAATTAAGAAATTATCTCGGGATAGTAGATTTTGAATATTCCGGAGAAGATCTTGACATGAAGATGAGCGGATCTCATATTACTACTTTTGAAGTTGTGGATTCTAAAGATGGAAGTTATCGATGTTTCATAGAAGATGAAAGCTTGAGTGTTCAACAGACTATGGGATTTATTGCATATCATAGATAGAGTGGATCTATTCTATTTATATCATGTGGTGAAAGAATATTTTGAACATCATCCATTAGAAGGAATTGGTTTGGTCTTACTTGGAGATCTCACAATTGCATGGGAACCGATGAACGAGTAGTGATGAAATTTGGAAGAATCAGAGAGTGGGAAATAGTTTCTTGGAGATTCTTTGAAGAATCTGGGTTCATGTTTTAAATTTGGAAAATGGCACAATGATTCACATGTTTCCGATAGAAGATATCCTCTTCGGTCGATCGATGAGGAGGATGCTAGAGCATGGAATGGAGGTTGAAGAGGATAATGAAATTGCTTGTATGGTCATCAATTTGTTTATCAATTGGACTACTATTGCGAAGATAATGAATAAGCGGTATGAATTTTAATTGAATAAATTTTGATATATCGGTACTTTATTCAAAGTATCGATTAAACGATACTTTAATCAAAGTATCGCTTGCGACTTTAACCGCTTATGTGATTTTTGAAGAAAACTTTTGTTAAAGTAATAAATATTTTGAAACAAAGGTTGAATAAATGGTTTTGAGATGATAACATATATAGGTTATCAATCCACCATGGTTACAAAAGGATTGACTAATCCATGAGCAAAGCGGCTCGGTAAAGATATATCAAATCCGTTTTAGTTGACAACTTGCTAATAAGTTGGATGGTAATCAACTCACCATATCGATAATGTGAAGAGTTGGCAACTCGCTAATAAGTTGAAAATAAGAAAATGGCTTGTGGTAAAGGGCGTGGAAAAACCATTATATGGTAATTAGTTCACCATGATGAAAGAACTAACTAGTCCGGAAGGTGCGACTTTTGGTAAAGACAAAATCAAATCATTGATAGGCGATGATTTGCTAAAAATCATATGGTTATCGATGTACCATGGTCTTACACACCAAAACATTTGGCTACTCCGAGTTAATGGCTTTGGTAAAGAGATCTAAATCCATTAAATTTTCAATGATTCACCTCTCTCGGAGTTAACACACAGGAAGTGATGAGGATAGTTTGCAACTTAAACCGAATTAATGTACAAATTGTCATATGTTCTTTGTGTTCTTGAAAAGATGGATCTTCTTTGGATGATCTTTGAAAAGAATATTTCTATAGATACTTTGACTATACACATAAACTACAAAGATACAATCCAAAGATAAAGACACAATCTTTTCTCAAGATGAAGGCGATAAAGATAAATTTACAAAGGAACTTGAAGTCGAACAAGTAGAATTCAAGTTAGGGAGGATTGTTGGGATATGAAATCTTGAAGATTGACAGAGTGTTACAGAATGATAAAGAAATCAGTAAACTATAAAAAATCTTGGAAAAGTCAAAGAGTCAATCTTGCTTAATGATAAAGTCAAAGTCTTGCATATGAAGTCAAAATCTTGCAAGATTAAAGAAGCTGTATTATTCGTTTAAAGAAAGTCTTGTAATTCTAGAATATTCTATGTTAGATTACTTGACGTACAAGGATACATATTGTAAACCGACTAGGGTATCCTTGAGCCTATAAAAGGACCCTAGATTGGCATAAGATGTCGTGATTTTATTAGAGTTTTAGAGAAGTTCGATATTATTAGAGTTGTTAAAGATCGCATAATAAGCGAGTTAGAGTTATTAATAAAATGGTTTATAGTTAAAGTTATTCTTCTTAGCTTTGTTAAGTAATTTCCGCATACTTAATAGAGTTTGCTCAGTGTTTCTCTGTTAATAACTTAGGATTTATCCGAGGTTATTAAACCTTAACAAGCTATTTAAGTTAGTTTGGTTAGAGTACATCGATCCAACAATACCACACGAGAACAACCGTAGATCTGATTCCCAGTTTATACCACACGAGTTAAAAAAGATAAAGAAAAAAAAAGTGCTTTTATCCCAACTTTAACCACACGAAATCGGTAAGAAAATGTTCTAATCTATTTTTATCCACATACTTAATAGAGTTTGCTCAGTGTTTCTCTGTTAATAACTTAGGATTTATCCGAGGTTATTAAACCTTAACAAGCTATTTAAGTTAGTTTGGTTAGAGTACATCGATCCAACAATACCACACGAGAACAATAGTAGATCGATTCCCGGTTTATACCACACGAGTTAAAAAGATAAAGAAAAAAAAGTGCTTTTATCCCAACTTAACCACACGAAATCGGTAAGAAAATGTTCTAATCTATTTTATCCACAGCGGTTAATTGATTTACTATTGGTTTAAAAACGAAAAAAAAGAATAGCAAGGTCAGTTTGTGTGTCGGCTTACCTTAACAACCGAGAGGGAAGAAAAGAGACGAGGAGATATAGGCGCGGCTGTGGTGACAAACACGAACTAACATGATCAATAAACCTATTCGTGACCCCGTCACACTAACCCGATTCAAAGACGACCCACGGCCTCTTCGTGATCTTTCTTAATGATGGTATAGTGTTGGTGTAGCAGTGGTGAGATGGGTGGCTAACAGTGGTGGCACCGGAGGTGGTGGTGTCGGCTGAGGAGGTGGCCGACCATGGTGGCGGCACAGGGTGGTTAAGGTGGCGGCTGAGATGAGAAGAGAAGGATCAGCTTATGTATTTAGGGTTTGGAATAAGAGTGAAAATGAAGCTTTAGTTTTTTTTGTAAACTTATACTACTTTAAAAAAAATTGAAGTGAAAGGTTTATTAAACTTGAGGGTGGTGGGGTAAATATGCTACTGAGGGACCAAATCGTAATATATTAAATCTTTTGTAAGTATTAGGCTCGGGGCTTATTTGGACTAGTAAGCGAG
The DNA here is from genome assembly GCA_022545495.1 of Chrysanthemum lavandulifolium. NCBI lineage: Eukaryota > Viridiplantae > Streptophyta > Magnoliopsida > Asterales > Asteraceae > Chrysanthemum > Chrysanthemum lavandulifolium. Next base: position 10,748,976 of record CM040238.1, on the reverse strand, counting down.
ATAAAATTTACAAAACTTACGCCATTGTTTTTAGAATAATTTTTCGATAAATTTGAGTATTCACACTAATAATTTTCTCGTAATTAATATAATAATCAAAACAAAAAGTTTAATGAGTTTACGGTTGCCGAAACGCATTGTGTGTGGTTCTCACGCTTTACGAGATAACTTCTCGTTTTCGAGTTTAAATTGGCTCAGGAATTGATCGAAATGAAAAAAATTGATAATAAATATAACTTTACTATTAAAATAGGTTAGGAAAATTACCGGTTGCTACACCCTTAAACATGGATTAATGAATTATCATCCAATAGTATATACTTTTAAGCGCTCCTTTGGTTTAAACAGGTGTCCATCATGAGTTGTTTAGACTGTATAAATACTGACTAAGGTAACATGCTTACTAACAAAAAAGGCCAATTAAACAAGTTTATCGTGAAGTGATGAAGTTCGAAATCACTAAATTCTAAATGCATATTTTCTTATTTCTATCTTAAGTTCTTGACATTTAACGATTATTTTCTAGCATTCACTCATGATCGACGATGCAAAAAAGTACATACGGTGATGCTCTTGTTTGGGAAAGTTATCACACAATCCAAATGAGAGGAGAGGATACAACGATAGTGTTAGGAAATTTGGATCACAGTAATCTGAGAGTCGTGTAAACACTTTCAGATTGAAGTATTTCGGTGGTTCTACCGAAATCTTAAATCGGATAAAACTCAGATTTAGAACGTAAATATGTTTTTGTATGTTATGAAACAGAACCAGTTTGAGAATATAATCCTATGACCAACAAAACTGCCTTTCGGTTATGACTGCCAAAGCAGTTATAAAGCCAACCGAATCAGTTAAAATAAAGGGGTAAAGTTCCGGGAATTTTATTTTCAAGTGCGTTTTTAACATAGCACTTTGTACCAAATAAAATTTTCCCAGTGACACAGAGCTCGACCTCGGCCAGGCGCCGCTGGACCGCCACGAGTTGCCGCGCCCGGACCACACTACGGGCGCGCCCGGACCCCGTCATTCGGGCTTCGCCCCGAATAATAATCATAATAGCGTCATACAAGTGTGCACTCCGCACAACCCCGACTTGTTGAATATTTATCACAATTACACATTGGTCAACTAAGTCAATCCATTACACTTAAATATCATCGGTGATGCATAATCACCAACAAATCCTCCCATTTAAGTGTAATCTTGATTAACTAAAACAAACTCATAACAAGCGACAAGCGATGCATAAATGAAATGTCGGGACGATTGAATTTCACATTAGTACATTAGCATTCCAAATATTCGAATATAAGAGTGTCACTAAGATTGAACTACGTCTATTCATAGTGAATACATGAAGATAATATACACAATAGTTTACACATTCACATGTTCTACATGACACTATATTTTACTAGCTTGTGTCCTATCCTTCAATAAGCATATCAAAGCCAAGTCCCAATCTTCTTGAAGCAGCTAAACTTCATGCTTATATAGGTGGTTCTTTACTCTTGCACCTGCACATGAAATTTGTCAAAAAAAACCATTAAGAAATATAGTTTCAACCTCCTTTATCTTGCAGTTCTGAACACATACCGTGGGATGATGTATTTATGTGTTCCAATCCAAAGATATCAAGCTTTCCTCATTGAATTCAGCATTTAACATTACGTTATATGGGAATTGGGTATCTTGATACAAGGATTTAATTAGGTGGACTTTAAACCCATCCCAATAGCCGCCTTGCGTACGAGATCTCTTGCTAACCCTTTGGTTAAATGGTCGGCTAAATTCAGTTGAGTTCTTACAAACTCCACAGATATCACACCATTCATGATAAGCTCACGAATCATGATATGTCTAACACCTAGGTGTCTAGACTTGCCATTGTATACTTGACTATAAGCCCTAGCCAAGGTAGAAGCACTATCACATCTGATAGAAATGGTAGATATCGGTTTAGGTCATAAACGAATTTCATAAACCAAATTCCTCAGCCACTCAGCTTCATTGCCTGCTGCAGCTAAAGCAACAAATTCAGACTCTATAGTTGAGTTTGTAATACAAGTCTGTTTCTTTGAAGCCCAAGAAATAGCACCTCCTCCAAGAAGGAATACCCAACCACTCGTGAGAGTGATCCTCCATATTATTAATCCAGTGGCATCGGAATAACCTTCTAAAGCGGAAGGATAACCGCTATAAGTCAAACCATAATCCATGGTTCCTTTCAAATACTAAAATACTCGACCCAAAGTGTCCAATTTCAAAACTAAAATTAAACCAAACAATTATTTTTGAGGAATATTTCATTACTTGATATATGATGTGTGGTGTTCCATCCACCTAGAAGTGTCCATACAAATCATTGTAACCTAAGAAAAAAAAAGTTAAGTCCAAAATACATCCATGTGGTTTGTTACGTGTCTCGCTTTACATCCCTAAACTTTTTTTGGCACAAAACCATCCCTCCGTTAGTAAAGTTGGGACAAATACATCCCTCTGTTAGTAAAATCAGTTAATGAGGACTAACGGTGCAAATATTTCTCCGTTATCTCCTAGCGGAAGAAAAATATTTGCACCGTTAGTCCTAGAACTAACGATGCATTACAATAAATTGCATCGTTAGTCCTAGAACTAACGGTGCACTCCACGCCACCTACCACCCAACGCCACCACCACCTTCACCTACTACTACCTCCTCCACCACCACCACCCAACGCCACCACCCCCACCTCCACCGTCACCACCCACCGCCACCACTACCCACCTCCACCGCCATACCCACCCACCGCAACCACCACCGCCATCTACCATCTACCACACCGCCCACCACCCGCCATCCATCGCCACGCCACCACCACCACCATCGCCACCACCACCCACCTCCATTGTTTCACCACCACCACCACCGCCACCCACCATTCCCGAGGTTGTTGATGGTGGTGGTGGGCGGTGATGATGGTGGTGGCGGCAGTGGAGGTGGTTGCGGTGGCGGTGGTGGTGTGTGAAGGTGGTGTGGTGGTGGTGGCGTTGGTGGTGGTGGTGATGAAAAAGTGGTGGTGGCGATGTGGCGGTGGTGTGTGTTACATTAACCAATCACAAACCCTAACCCTAAAAAACATAGACATCATTATAACCAAAAATTAACTAATATCCAAATCAATACAATCATCAATCAAATCACAAATATTATAATCATAAACCCTAATTAAAATCCTAAGTCAGATTGCACGTGTTACATTAACCAATCACAAACCCTAACCCTAAAAAACAAAATAAAAACAAAACACATGCAATTAAACCAAAAATAACTATAACATAAACTAAACCAAGTATCGCTTATTTGTACCTAGGTGTGTATGATTCGGCTCAATATAAAGAAAAAAAACTTCAACTCAATCAACATCTAATGATGTACATACCTCATTGTTATTGTTTGTTGATTACGTTGAGGGCCGCCTTTTATTTATTTAGAAATTCTTAAATATTACAAAATTATTATAAGTCACGCATATTGCACTAAAATTGATTCTTAAATTTAATCTCATACGTGCACATATTTTATATAATAACGGAATTACATTATTTCAGAGTAATTTTGTCAATTCATTCTTATTGAAAAAACAATTGGGCCAATAGGAGAGCTTGATTTCATCACGTAAGCAAAATCGTGTGATGTGGTTGGTTAATAAAAGTCAAAATTAAATTGATTTTGGTCAAACTTTAATAAATTTGATGGAGAAATTTGGTTGATAAAAAAAACATATAAAAATATAGGTGTCAAATTTGTGAAAACAAAAACTTTAAAAAAAAGATGAGGTAATTTATAAAACTTTAGTGGTTGAATTTTTAAAAATTATATAGAGTTAAGTGTAATACTATAATCCTCCATATTTTTTAGGGCTAATAACCTATTAAAGCATCATACTTGTCACAAATGTCGAGTTCGATGGCGAACAAAAAGATAGCTCTTCAAACATTAAACTTGACATTTTGTCTTCAATTGAGTAAAATAAATTTGTGATGACCATTTTACCCTTAAATTTATAAAAATTGCATCCTTTGTCCCTAGTATATAAATAACCCTTTAACTCATTCTAACACACACAATTAAACCTACACCTCTCTTCTCTGGTCGTCGTCGTCTACCTTCTCATGATAACAATCATTTTACCTTCTCGTGTTTCTAATGTCGGAGATGAAACTTAAACCAAATAGATCCATTCACAAGTAAGCGATTGAATTTTGGCACATCCAATATTACTTTGATAAGCTTTTTGTTTGGGTATTTTATTTCTTAGACACACCACCATAGTTGCCCAAGATTTGATTGTCGAAATGGAAATTGTTTGATCCTAATTTTGTGTTTGGTTCTTGTAGGTTAGTAAGTTTAGCAAACACCGCATAAGTTGTGATAAATGTGTTGTGGGTTCGATCATCATTGTCGGGTAAGTTCGATATTCGGTTTGGCACCATTTAACATATTTGGGTTTAGATCTATAGGGATATGTTGTTAACTTTAATTTGATCTCAAAAGTCACTTTCTTATATGCATTTGATAAGTGTAATGTGATGTTATGTTAAAAGGGTTTTCTTGATTTACTGAAAATATGTAGGGGGTGTTTGTTGTGACTTATATAGCCGGATTATGGCTTGTTTGAAAGGGTAGTGTAGGATAGTTGTCTTTAACCAATTGTGAAACGGATTGTTATAAGGTAGCTATATAGTCGAGCGATGTTGTCAATCTGTATCACGATTTCACTCTTAAAGGTTTTTTTTGGGATTGCTTATTTTGATAAGTATGTATGATTCAATGAAGCTGCTTATGTCAAAATGTTTATACAAGATTATTGAAATAATCATTCTTTTACCAACACATTTAACGTAAACCCGAACCTTAACAAAACGAAACTTTATATTTCTACGAGACGTGAGAAATTGCAAATCTTTCCTCATAAAATGATTGTTTTTTAAGGTTATTGAGGATCAGTGTCTGCTCGAAGTAGATACTGCATTCTATGTTTATGTATTTGAAAGGGTCGTGCAGGGTAGTTGTCTTTTACCAGCTGTGCAACGGATTGTTATAAGGTAGTTATCTAGTAAAACAATGCTTTCAATCTTTATACACGGTTTCACTCTTGTTTCAAGGGTACCACTCCTGTTTAGGAGGTATGGTTTTCATTCACTTAAACGAGCTTTGTGGTTAGGTGTATTATGTTTAGGTGTTTTATGGCGCATTTGATGGTTATATTATTATGATTGTTATTTGCGATGGGATCCTCGAATCACTGATAAGCTTTAGTTGCAGATACAATGGCATCAAAACTAAAGCAGCTGCAATCAAAAGCAACCCAGGCTTCAGAGTTCTTATCCAAGCACGGAACCACTTACTACAAGCAATTGTTGGAGGAGAACAAACAATATATTCAGCAACCAGCCACTGTCGAGAAATGCAATGAGTTGTCCAAACAGTTGTTCTACACTCGTCTTGCCAGGTTAACTATCTCAGCCCTTTTTGATATACCCGATAAAGAGTCTATAACGGTCCAATCACCCTTAATTAAATCTATTGTTTTGCGGTCTCACGCCGTAACGAGGCATTCTGGAAGGAGCAGTTGGAGGTCCTTATATTGATCACAAAATACATTGTAAGTTCTGACAACCAACAACTAACTAAAGTTTTCATTATGTAATGGATTGACTTTTGATTCAGACAGACTGCGCTAGAGGAAGAAGTGGAGGCATTGAGAAAATCCGTGAAATTAAGCAGTTTGGTCAAGTTTTATTTGTGAGAAAAAATTTTAAAAAATAAAAATAGTAAGTTTCGTGAATGATTAAAGTTTTGTCAAAAGGAAAAAATCAAAAAAATAGTTTACTAGAATTTGCCATGGTTTTAAATTTTCTTTGTTTTTCGAATCATGGATTACATCAACTTTGGGAAAGCGGTTTAGTCAAGTTTAAGTCGAGCTAAAAATTTTAAAAATAAAAATGAAAGCCATCTAGTGATTTAACTTGTGTCAAAGGAAAAATTCAAAAAATCGTTTACCATGGCTGATGTGGGTTGAAAGTGGGTGATTTGGGCCTGTAAAGTTAGTAAAACTCCCAGACACAATTCGAACAGTTGACCCTAAAACTGTGATTGTTTGAAATCTGTCATATGATGCTGCTATTAATTTCATCGATTAAGAGCCTTGAAGTGTTGTAAGTTAATTGATGAATGTGGATAGATAGATGGATACTGAACTTGTTATATGTTGTTGTTTCGGCCAACGTTCCTGTTTGTTATCTACTTTTTATATTGACACGCGCGTTAGCTTAATATCTAGTCAAATTGCCGAGACCTTTGTACATGTTAGTGCTACAAAGTTTCATTATTAAGCAATAAGCATAATAAAGACCATACTGATAAAATGTACACAACCACGCTGATCCAAAAATTCACAAGGTATGAATATCATGAGTTGTAATCAAACATTTACCGCATTTCGGTTTTATCAGTCCTATGTTGTTACTTGCATCTATATATAGTTAAGTAAATGCCTTACATGCTTAATTGACCTTAATAAGATGATGATGTTATTAGTTTCATTGTTTAAGAACCTTAGTATGTCTTGTGTTAATTATTAGTATTTTGATGAATGTACATGGATGAATCTTGAAGTTGTTATATGTTGTTGTTTCAGCAAACTTTCTTGTGTACCACCACGATCATGATGTCAGCATCCAGACTTTCTAGTGTTGCCAAGTGTCTGTTTAATCCTGCTCCTCAAACGCACTCACCATCAACAACCGACAAATCAGATAATCAGACTCCACCTTCAATGAACAAGAAAACTATCTCACCCCAACAACAGTTCACGTCAACCAGTCTGTAATTGTTATGTGAACTGATGTAATTTTTTGTTATGGATTTGGTCTGCAGATGTAATTGTTATGTGAACTGATGTAAATTTCACCATTGTAGTAGTTTTTTGTTATGGAATCCGTTATTTGAACTGATGTAATTGTTGTAAGGGATGATGGACGCAATTTTTTCCAAACGACAGGGACCATTTATGTAATTTAGCCTAGGGACGATGGATGCAATTTTCGCAAACCCACAGGGACCATTTATGTAATTTGGAAGGGTAAATTGGTCATAATACTCGATTGAATACAAAAATGTCAAGTTTAATGTCTAGAAGAGCTATTTTTTTTGTTCGCTACGTCGAACTGACATTTGTGACAAGTATGATGTTTTAATAGGTTATTAGTCATATTTTTTAATTACTTTGAATTATAAACAAATACCCCCTTATACTTTATACCTTCTATACTTTATATCTTAAAAAATACAATGTATATATTGTTTTAAAATAACAACATATAAATTTGCATAAGATTATAAGTATCAAATTTTTTACTATACACGTTCAATAAGGACTCATTTATTTCATTTTTAAAAGTTTAACCTATGTGAACATGAGTTTACATTTTATATCTGACTAAATTACTGAAAGCGGAATATAATTATCAAATTGTAAGCACGGGTTACTTTAATATAAAAATAAATATCTGTGATTGTCTTATAATGACTCATATAATTCTTATTTATTTATATAAGGATATCTAGAAAAATATTTTTAAACTTTACTTGGTATACTTTAACTTTATCAACGCTCATTATGTGCTATTAAACTTGCATCATGTGTACAACATAATATAAGTAGTGAAATTTAAATAACAACATCAACATCTTTGTCGGTTAAATAAAATTAAATTTTGAGTTACCTAACATAAATTTTACAAATATTTTACAAATTCGATGAATATTAATGCATAATGAAAACTAAATGCGTAAGTATTAGTTGTACTTATATGACAATTTAATGGGCAAATTCTTATATGTGTATATACTGAACTAAAATGTTAAAATAAATTTGATTTATGTGTAAACTTCGTACATGCACGAAACTTATAACTATATAATTATATGCAATTACTTTTAAAGACACAATATTCAGTATTAATACAAAATAATTTTTTTTTTGTCAAAATCCCGTGCATACACGGGTATGATAACTAGTTAGTTACTTAAACAACAATATACAATTATCAACTTGTTCATAAGGCATTTTAAACCCTCATAAATAACGGTGGTTAAGATTTTTTCTTTATTTTTCTTTTTTTTTTTCTTTAAAAGATATATTTTACATTTTAGCCCTTACGTATATGTTAATGACAACAAAAATACTACTATATCTTAAATTTAATAATTACACAGACGAAAGTAAATATTTTTTTTAAACTATTAACAAGATTACGTAAATATTATCATAATGACCTTAATATTACTGTGCTTCTGATTTATATACAGGGGCGGTACCACAATGGGGCCAGTATAGGCAGTTGCCCTCGCAAAGTTCACTCAATGTCGATTGATCAGAGAATTTCATTTTGCCCCCATAAATGGGTAAATAGTATAACTGTGAAAATTAATCCAATAGTTGCATCATAATCCAGTGCTTAAGGACATTGCACTTTCGTGGAGATATAATGTACGATTTTTGTGTTACTCCATAGTTTTGTGAATTTTGTTATCCAATTTTTTTTTCTTGCTTCAAGTACTGGTGTTAATATCGATCACAAAAAGCAAGTATGTGCTAACTATTGTGCATATCATCATCAATTCTTTGTTTTGGTTCTATCATGTAAACAAATACCAAAAAATTCACTTTCATTAAAAGTAAAATTGATTTCATCATAGTAACAAAAGTCAAGTTACTGACATAACCCGACTGGCACCCACCCCATCTTAAAAGTTTTCTGATACAGCCCGGTTTATATATGATGTTTATTAAAAAGATAGCCATCCATCGCAACACGCCATTAGTACTAAACTTGTTACACAATTTTTTTTGGACGGTTTTTACTGTGGCTACGTGGTTCTAGCAGGAAAGGCGTGCGAGCCCTGTGTAGAGAATGGACCCAGACCAGGCAATGGTGTCCGACCACATTACGCACGCTGAGAAACCTCTATCATCCTCCCCGAAATGGGTTTGCCAAGGCTCGAACTCGAGACCTTTCGGAGGAGAGGAAAACCTTGATACCGCTGGACTAAACATCCGTTGGTAACTTGTTACACAATTATTTGAGTAAAAACATAAAAACATATTCTAATAAGAGTATGAGTTAATTACATAAATCATCTTTATGGTTTGTTGATTTTTACGGATTTTGTCTTTGTGTTTTTTTTTAAGCGGGTCATGTCCTGTGGTTTTTTATTTTTACGGATCCTGTCTAATTTTCGACCCAAGTTCAAATGGTCGTTAAAAAGGACCTAACTTGACACTGATGGATTAACGTGAGAGTTAACCTTGTAATTTGGGTTTTCCCTCTCGAAATGTCTGTTTACTAAAAGATAAAAAAATACTCGTTGCGATAGTGTATTTTTTTTCATTTAACGATTTATCGTTTGCAAGATGTTTTATTTTTAAAAAAGAAGTAGAAAATGGGGTTTTTTTTTAAATGAAAAATAAGTGACTATGATTTATTTGATTTTTAAATAATTTTGAGGGGTTTTAAATATATTTTATTTGTTATAATTTTTATTAAATAAAATATAATTTAAATAAAAATATTTAAAGTTAAAATTGAAAAAAGAAAAAATAGAAATCAAAACACATTTAATATAGAAAGGAGGGAATAGTTTTTAACGCTATCTAAAAAGGATTATAGTTTATCATTTACAAACTCTACACCGTCCAGAACTGGACCGACAAGTCGAATCGAGCGAGAAACTAGCGGTCCAATCGGTTAAATAATACAGGTCAAACAGCCTCCAAAGAAACCGGCCAAATATGGAAAAACCGGGTCAGAACTCTCAAACTAAAGTGACCCAATTGGCCGACAAATCAATTCGAAGCAGCTGACAGTCTAACCGGTTAAATAAGGCAGGTCAAACAGCCTTCACAGAAACGGCCAAATAAGCAAAAACCGGGTCAGACCCCTCAAACTAAAGTGACCCAATTTATCTACTCATCGCATGGATTGGACCCTATTTCCGGACTCTTCATTTCATTCGTATCTGTCACTCCAGCGATGTGGGACAAACGTGTATTTTTTCTACATGTTTTACTTTGTGATTTTTTAATTTAAGTTTAACAAACAAAATCAAGCTACAAAAATAGCTGAAGACTCATCACATATTCACATCAATCATATATGAGAATTGCTATGTCTCGGTACATTTTATTTCTATTCATCCTTTCATCTATATAAAAATATTACATGATTTTCACTCATTATCTCTTTTTATCTGAATCGAAATTTTTGACATGTTAAAATCTTGTAAATAGAAAAAAATGTAGGAATATTAAGTAGGAAAAAATATCATTTCTAATTATATATTGACAATATAGATTCCATGTTACCTTTATCATCCATGATTGTATATTTATATAAAAAAAACATTCAGCATTATTTTTTTCTACATATTTATGTAAGTAATTATATTATCTTTATGGGCTTTATAAATCTAAATTACATACCACATGTCCCTTTGGGGACATCCGATAAGTTACATACCACGTAACTATGACATCACCAGGTTTTATAACCGATCGAACTGATATGACAACCGGTTTGATGCCATATTCGGTTTATAAAACATTGCCAAATACTCAATGAATTGTTTAATGTTAGGCCATCCACGATACATTTATATGGCATCATTCAATAAAGGAATAATATAACATGTCATAGATCAATGCATCGTAAAACCAAGTAGATTCAATAAGAGTTAGGGCGTGTTTATTTTTTTTTGAGTAAACTACACCGTTCGTCCTTATGGTATACGTTGACCATCAAGTTTAGTCCCTTGACCGAAAAAATTGCATCGTTGGTCCTTAACTCCGAATCGTTAGTCATCGTTGGTCCTCACACTAAGCGGTTGGACTAGCAGGCGTTAAGCCTGTTAAGTGGAGGTATTTATGTCTTTTCACACTTCATCTTCTTTCTTTATACATATCGACTCTATTCACCTCCTCTCACAATCAAAACCCACCATCTCCTCTCCATTAACCAAGTACCTCTTATTTTGCCAAAGACCAAACAATACTACAAAATCAAATTTCAAATCGGACATAGTATAGTTGAAATTAACCGGGACCTAAATCGGATTTACACTAATAACAAGCGACCAAAAATACAATCCGAAGTCCATTACGGATCTCGATCCGAGACCCTAAACTAGTTTTAATCTAGACTTGATATCAAACAACGACAATGACCTCACGAACATCAATGCGGAAGAATCAAATCGTAATTCACAACCAAAAATACAATCGAGACATTCCAAATAAGCAGACACATCAATACTCATTCATGACCCATACGGGTTTACACTCGACACGAGTCCAAACCGGATCGGATGAACACCCAACAACAATTATTTATCACACCATATCGACAACACTTTACAACCAAACCTGATTTTGATTCGCCTAACACCACTCGGTTTTCAAAACATATTTTTCATCTAATTGTATCCATGGCGTGACAAAACCACCGTATTCGGTTTAATTGAAACATACAAAAGATAGATAGCGAGATTCGATATACCAATAAAAAGGATAGCGAGACGAGGTGAGGTGAAGGAGACAACCATGAACCAAGCAAAGCGATTCGAACCCGCCACACGTGCACGAGCTTGATCTAGACCCCAAAACACGATTACAACTTTAGGAAGGACACCCCCAACCGTGATCCGTGTCACAAATTACAAGTAAAAACCATATGAGATTCGATTTAAACCAATTTGGTCACTCTCATCACCATGGTGGCGGCAGAGTGAGGTGGTGATAGCTTGGTGGCCGGGCGGTCATGGGAAATGAAGTGGTGGTACACTCGAGAGAGGGTGGGTTTGATTGTGGAGAGAGGTGAATAGAGTTGGATATGTATAAAGAAAGAAGATGAAGTGTGAAAAGACATAAATACCCTCCACCTAACAAGGCTTAACGCGTTAGTCCAACGATTAGTGTGAGGACCAGCGATGACTAACGATTTGAGTTAAGGACCAACGATGCAATTTTTTGGTCGAGGGACGAAACTGATGGTCAAGCGTATACCATAAGACGAACGGTGTAGTTTACTCTTTTTTCCTTTGGATTCAGTGGCTTATAAATTGTGTGGGTCCAATGTGGGTCCGAGTCTGTTGGAAGCACTGGATGGGGAGAGTGTCATATTCTTTCCTTTTAAGCAAGATACATAAGAAACAAGAGAATAGATGGATGCCAGGTACAAAAGAAATAATATTAAATACATGAACCCCAGGATGGGCCCAATTCTTTCTACTAAGCAAAAAAAAAACATGACTTTAGTCTCTAAACATGTATCTCTTCACTATAAATTTATTGTATATAATGATATGGCACTTCATTTTTTAGTAAGTCATGTTTAATGGATTGCTAGAGATTTTGTGTGAAAAGTATAATGATGATATGACATTCTATTCAACTCAAAAATAATATATGCACAGTGAATGCCTTTATACTAACCCTCACTCGGCAAGTTGGCCATTTGGTTTTATGAAGCGATGTGGGACACATACATTTAAAACATTGTGAAGAACTTGATCGGTGTTTTTTCTATACTACATTAAAAAGTATCGGGGATCTTTTTAAAATAAACGTTTTAATTTATTAAGACAACACACTTACTTATTATGGCAAATTTAAAAATTTGACCGGTTAACGTACAATTAATTATATTATTAAAACATCTCATAAATGAAAAATACAAGTTATTAATCTTATAGTAAATTACATGGATGGTCCCTGTGGTATGAAAAATACGTTTTCGTCCATTTTACTTACGTTTTATCCGTTTTCATCCGTTTCTATACGTTTCTATCCGTTTTTATACGTTTTCGCCCGTTTTCTTGCATCTTCATATGTTTTTATGTTTTCCTCCGTTTCAATTACGTTTTTATCCATTTTCTTCCGTTGTTATATGTTTTCGTCCTCTTTTATCCGTTTTATACGTTTTCATCCGTTTCTATACGTTTCTATCCTTTTTCGCCCGATTTCTTACGTTTTTATCCATTTTCTTCTGTTGTTATATGTTTTTGTCCATTTTTATCCGTTTTGTCCGTTTTTCTTAAGTTATCATACGCTTTTTTATCCGTTTATATGTTTTTGTCCGTTTTTATACGTTCGCCCAATTTTCTTACGTTTTTATACGTTTCCATACTTTTTACACGTTTTCGTCCGTTTTTCTTAAGTTGTCATACATTTTTATCTATTTTTAAATGTTTTCGTCCGTTTTTCTTACGTTTTTATACGCATTCATCCGTTTTTAAACGTTTTCATCCGTTTTTATACGTTTTCGCTCGTTTTTCTTAAGTTGGCATACGTTTTTATCCAGTTTTAAACGTTTTCATCTGTTTTTCGTTTTCATTCATTTTCTTACATCTTCATCCGTTTTATATGATTTTATACGTTTCTATATGGTTTTATTCGTTTTAATACTTATAAAAATGGGCGAAAGCGTATAAAAATGTATAAAAGGCATGAAAGCGTAAGAAAGCGGATAAAACATATAAAATGTAAAGAGCGTATAACCGGGCAACGGACAAGCGTATGAAAATATAAGAAAATGTAAGAAAGCGTATGAAAATGTAAGAAAACGCGCGGCAAAACGTTTCAAAGCGAATGAAAGCGTATAAAAGCGTAAAACGATGGACGGCGTATAAAAGCGGACAAAAGCGGATGAAAATGAAAGCGTGCAAAAACATATGAGAATGTGAAAGCGGGAAAATGCATAAAAACGTATGGAAACGTATAAAACATATATAAACGTAAGGAAAACTGTTGGGTTCGTTATTTTGAGTTGATAATGCCAAAACTAATAAGTTGTTATATGACAAGAATGAAGCTTGAAGGACCTAAAGTGACAAAGGAGAAATCTTCAATTAAAAGAATATTACAGGATATTTTATATACGTAGGAATATTTCTTTGTATTATTTGGTCTTATCCATATGTAACCCTAGTATCTCTAGTTTATAAAGAGATACAGGGAATATGTTTTAGTGTGTCACAATGTGAAATTAGGGACTTTATTCAAAATCTGCCGATCAAACAAGATACTTTAATCAAAGTCTGCGCTTGCATTTTAACCGATTAAGTGATTTTTGAAGAAAACTTTTGTTAAGTAACAAATATTTTGAAACAAATGTTGAATAAATGGTTTTGAGATGATAACATCGATGAATTATCAATCCACCATGGTTACAAAAGGATTGACTAATCCATGAGCAAACGGCTCGGTAAAGATATTTCAAATCCGTTTTAGTTGACAACTTGCTAATAAGTTGTATGGTAATCAACTCACCATATCGGTTATGTGAAGAGTTGGCTAGCCCACAAGAAAATGGCTTGTGGTAAAGGCGGTTGAAAAACCATTATTGGTAATTAGTTCACCATTAGATAAAAGAACTAACTAGTCCGGAAGGTGCGACTTTTGGTAAAACAACTCGAATCTGTTGATAGGTGATGATTTGCTAAAAATCATATGGTTATCAATGTACCATGGTCTTACACACCAAAACATTTGGCTACTCGGAGATAATGGCTTTGGTAAAGAGATCTAAATCCATTAAGTTTTCAATGATTCACCTCTCATGAGTTAACACACGGAAGTGATGAGAATAGTATGCAACTTAAAGCTGAATTAATGTACAAAATTGTCATATGTTGTTGTGTTCTTTGTAAAGATGGAGTTCTTTGGATCTTTGCTTAAACTGAATAATTCTAGAGATACTTTGACAAGCACGAGACATTCTGGAGATACAATCCAAAGACTAAGAAATAATACGTCCTTAAAGATGAAGTTGTTAAAGATAAATTCACAAGGGAACTTGAAGTCAAGCAAGTAGAATTCAAGTTAGGGAGGATTGTTGGGATATGAAAGTCTTGAAGATATGAAAATCTTGAAGATTGATAAAAATCTTGTATGGTACCAAAATCTTGGGAAAAGTCAAAGAGTCAAAATCTTGCTAAAGATAAAGTCAAAGTCTTGCATAACGAAGTCAAAATCTTGCAAGATCAAGAAATTATATTCGTTTATGGAAAGTATTGTAACTCTAGAATGTTCTATATTAGATTACTTGTCGAACAAGAATACAATTTGTAAACCGACTAGGATATCCTTGAGCCTATAAAGGACTCCTAGATTGGCATTAGAGATGTATGAGTTTATGAGTTTATGAGTTTTAGAGTTTACAATTCACAAGTTATTTAGTGTTTTAGAAAGAAGTTCGATAATCTTAGAGTTGTTTAGAGTATCACATAATAAGCGATTTAAAGTTTATAATAAAGTTATTCTTCTTAGCTTTGTTAAGTAAATTCGCGTACTTGATAAAGATTGCTCGGTGTTTCTTTGTTAATAACTTAGGTTTTATCCGAGGTTATTAAACCTTAACAAACTAGTTAAAGTTAGTTTGATTAAAGTAAATCGATCCAACAAGTGGTATCGAGCTTGTGTGGAAACTCGACTAGGAAGAAACCTACTACAACAATATTCAAGATGTCAATGAAAGTTGTTCCACCACCCTCAATCACCTCTCTCAGAATTCCAATAATCAAGAAGGGAGAATATGATCTCTGGTGCATGAAGACGAGGCAATATATTGCCATCACAGACCATGCTCTATGGAATGTCATTGTTAATGGCAATGAAGTAGTTCCAGATCCCATTGATGTTCCTGGACAACCCAAGGCACCTAAACCAGTCTTACCAGCCGCAACCTTAAGGAATCAAGATAAGGCACTCAACATTCTCTTGTCTGCCATTCCAGATGGTCATCTTCTCAAATTTCATGATGCTAAAGATGCTAAGCAGCTCTGGGCTGCTCTCAAGACCAGATTTGGAGGGAATGAAGCTTCTAAGAAGATGCTGTAATCTGTGAAACAGCAGTTTGAAACTTTCACGGTTGGTGAAGAGAGAGTCTTGATCTTGCATATGATAGGTTTGAATCTCCTCAACATGTTGGAGCTATACAAAGGCGAAGTATCGATTGAGGATGCTAATTTGAAGTTTCTAAGGAGTTTGCCATCCACATGGCATGTGATTGCTACTATGATCGAGGACAACAAGGTTTGGATGTCATGGACTTTGATGATCTCTACCATCAATGAAGGTGTATGAGCATGAGATGAGTGGTCAAACAAATTCCAAGTCTCATAGTATTGCTTTTCTATCATACGAAAGAAGCGTTACTTCAATCAAAAGTGCTTGCTTTCTCCTCAAAATCTTGTTTCTCAAAATCTTCTTTGTTTATACCCCCTTCATATGCTCAAGAGCCCCACCAACTACCACTATGCACTCGGATGAAGTTGTGTGCTCATTCTTTGCTGACAAGCTAGTTTACACATCACTTATGAAGAAGATCTAGCAGATTGAAGAAGATGCACTTGAAGAAATTGATGTCGGTGGCAAGTTGCTATGATCATCGCAAGGATAAAAAGTATATGAAGAAGGCAGTAAAAGCATTGATTTCAAACCAAAACAAGGAATAACTTTTGACAAATCCAAAATTGAATGCTTCAATTGTCAAAAGGCGGTCACTTTGCAAGGAGTGCAGATTTGCTAAGTATCAAGCAAGCAGAACATACGAGAAGCCAAAACTTGAGCTCAAAGAAATTCCAATTCTTGAAACAAAGGCTTTGGTTGCTCAAGAGAAGTTATCGAAGTTGGTGGAGTGAAGAGTTTGATGATGAACCGGTGACTTCTTGTATGGTAGCGATGGAAGATGTAGTTGAAGAAGCGGTGGAAGCATTGAATTTGGAGCACGCTTTGATGAAGAACCCGAACATCTTTGCTTTGGAATCGATGATGGCTTTGGAAGATTTGATTGGAGCAAAGAAAGTGAAGATGATCCTGTTCTTCTTGCAATGGTGGCTACTTCACCAAATTCATCTCCTATCTACGAGGTATGCTCAAGCCGCTATGATTTTTATCAAAATTACTTAGCGGTTATGTGATTGAAAGAGATAATTGTGTTAGGGCTAGGTGCGAGGTAGTCGGTTATCAAATAACCTTAGAATCTATGGAAGCCAAAATTTTAGCACATGAAAGTAATGAAGTAGCTTGGTGAAAAATATGAACAAGGATTACCGGTTAAAACTTAGTGAATGGAAATTAAAGCTGTAAAATTCTTTGAAATTGAGAAATTAACTAGGAAAGAGATGATTTGTTAGCTAAGTTTGATGCTCGGAAAGAATCGGTTTGTCACATGTTTCTTATGGTTCAAAAACAGCAAAGAGCCTACCTTAAAACTGGATTAGGTTTTGGAATGGATTTTAGTAAACTAGAAGAAAACCAACCTAGTGATCAGGATGAAGGTGATTTTGAGGACATAACCACTAGTGATGATGAACTCATTAATTATGTAGACTCATCTAGTAATGAAGGTTCATTAAGTGATACACCTCCTGAGTATAAGAAAGATAATGAGTATCATGCAGTTCCTCATCCAAGCGGCATTCATCAACCCCTAGGCACGATGTTTCTCGTTTTGGAGTAGACGGTCTAGAGTTTAGGAAAAGCTTGTAGCTCAATCTAGGTATGAAAACCCAAAGAAGTTGTTGAAAATAATGTTCAAAATCAAGCGGTACCTTTAAATCAAAGTCTTGCTCAACAAGCGATACCTTACGCAAAACATTTTCAAAACAAGTAATGCTAAACCTTTTGGGATAATTTTGGTCAAAGCAGGTTTCATCATTCACCAAGAAGGCAAAATAATTTTGGGCATAGACATAGAAGAAAACACTTTGGACATATGGGTCAAAAGCTGTGTTTTGTGTGTTTTAGTCCTACTCATTTAATTAAGGATTGTGAACATCACTCGAATATTTTAGCAAATTTCTAAAGAACAGTGCATGACCGAAACCTAGAGAGCACAAACCGGTTTGGAATAATTCAAATAGGGTGAATCACGAAACTTCTCACGGATCATAGATACCCACACCGAGAAGACCTTTTCAAAACCATCGGTACCTTCTCAAAGTCTTGCTCGGACAAACCAAGGTCTGCGAACACCACTTGGCACGAAATCCTAGGAGATCTCACTACTATCAACCTAGAAGGTACTACAATTCACATGGGGATCTAGATCACGAGGAACCAAGTGTTAAAGCTGAATGGGTTAAGAGAGACGAAGCTGGCGAGGGACTATCGATCGTTCAACAAAAAGTGAATCGATGTTTCATAATACAAGAAAAAGAAAATTATTTTGCAAAGGAGAGTTACATTGAAAATCCGAGAAAGTTTGAAAATCCACATGCTAAAAATCAAAAGATAATTACGGATCATGTTTTGAAAAGCAGTGGAAACTACATACTCAAAGAATTTGAGTTTGTAACTCCACAAGGGAACACAAGTCGATAATGGCTTGGGTTCCTAAAAGAGACTAACTTTCTAAATCTTTGTGCGAGGCAACCCGGAGGAGCTTAAAGATCATCTTATTGTGGATAGTGGTTGCTCGAAGTATGACAGGAGACAAAGAGATTACATGCGATTTTAGAAATATTAGTGGAGGAAGAGTTGCATTTGGGAATGATCCCAATGGAGAAAGATTCTTGGCAAAGGAACTATCAAAGCCGGACTTATAGATTTTGAGAATGTTAGATATGTGAAGGAGCTTAAGTTCAACTTATTATCGATCTCTCAAATCGTGATAAAAGCATCTGTGTTATTCATCGACACAGAATGTCTCATCCTTTCCTCACGAATTCAAGCTGTTGATGACAACTTGGTAGTGCTAAGAGTACCAAGGACAAATGATGTGTGGGTTTAGAGATGAAGAGTCTACATTCTTATGGAAGAGCCACATGTTTGGTGGCTAAAGCAACATCTGAAGAGGCACATCAATGGCATATAAGATTGGGCCATGTTAATTTCAAGAATATCAACAAACTGGTCAAAGGCAATCTAGTTAGAGGTTTACCTTCAAAGACTTACAAGAATGATCAATCATGCTTGGCATGCAAGAAGGGTAAACAACACAAAGCTTCCTGCAAGAAGCTTGAGGAGAGAGTTATTAGAGAACCATTGGAGCTTTTACATATGGATTTGTTTGGACCTGTGTCTGTGGCAAGTTTAAACAAGAAAAAGTATTGCTTGGTTGTAACGAGATGATTGCGATAGATTCGATTCGTATTTTTCTTGGGTTTTAAAGATGATACTTTTGATGCTATTCGAGACATCGATTATAGCACTTGAAAACCAATTGAGACTCAAGGTTAGAGGTATTAGATGTGATAATGGGATGAATTCAAGAACAAGCTTATGGATGAATTTTGTGCAAACAAAGGCATAAAAGGGAGTTTAGTATTGCAAGAACACCACAACAAAATGGTGTTGCAGAGAGAAAGAATAGGACTTTGATTGAAGCAAAGAAGAACAATGCTAGCGATTCCCATCTACCTATTCAATTCAGGCGGAAAATGTAAGTCTTGCTATGTACTGTATATGAGTTTGATCACCAAACCACGAGATGAAGACACCCTATGAATTGCTAATGGGCAATAAACCCAACATTCGTTTTATGAAACCTTTTGGATGTCCTGTCACTATTTTAAACACTATTGATAATCTGGGGAAGTTTGATGGCAAGTCAGAAGAAGGATACTTATTGGGTTATTGCACTAACAGTAAGGGCTTTAGAGTATACAACCGAGTCACTAAGAAGATTCAAGATTGTCTTCATGTTGAGTTTTTAGAAGATCAAGACAATCAGAAGGGTAAAGGTCCTGATTGGATGTTTGATCTTGAGATTTTAACTCCTTCTATGAATTATGTACCTGTTAGAGAAGAAAATCAATCTGAACATGATGTAGAAGACTCACAGTATGTTGTTCATGGAGTTCACATTAGACCTGATGTTGTTCCTGATACTACAAAGAAAAGTATTGAAGTTCCAAACACAATCTTGAAGTTCCAAAGGAAATCTTGATGACCCAAAATCCTCATTATCTGCCGAGGATCAATCTATTCAAGAGACACTTAATCATATGCTTTACAAGATGTAATGGCACATTCTTATTCGATGAACAAAGAAGAGCTTATGAAGCGACAAAGAAAAGACTATCTTGAAGAATACTCTTACAAGTACTTTCGACATACTTTCGACCAAAGTCTTCGCACTGTTGACAATGACTTTAGATGATTTGGATGATCCTACCATGCACGGATTAGAGGAAACCGATGATGAGTTTGCGAGATGAAGGTATTTTTGATTCCAATGAAGGTCTTGATTATACTAACTTGGATGATGCGTATGGAGTTCCACGGTCTCCAATCTTAAGGATTCATAAAATCATCCTCATCGATCAAATCATTGGTCCTTCTACTACGGAGTGATGACAAGACACAAAGCTAAGAGTTTTCTAAACCTCATAATGCTTTACTTAGCTTTGTCTACAAGCGAGCAAAGCTAAATCATAAGGACCATCAAACGCCTATTTACTTGTTTTATCTCTCAAGAGGAACCCAAGAACATTGCTCAAGCTTTGACTAAAGAAAGTTGGGTTGAAGCTATGCAGGAAGAACTTCTTCAATTTAAACTTCAAGAAGTTTGGGTTTTATGTGATCTTCGGATGGGAAGAAAGTTATTGGAACCGGATGGGTTTTCGAGTCAAAGAGATGAAAGAGGTAATGTTATCAAGAATAAGGCAAGGTTAGTAGCACAAGGCTACTGACAAGAAGAAGGAGTAGATTATGATGAAGTGTTTGCTCTGTAGCAAGAATAGAAGCTATTAGGATATTTCTTGCTTTTGCATCTTATATGGGATTTCAAGTTTACGGATGGATGTCAAGAGTGCCTTTTATATGGCAAGATTACGGAGAGGAAGTTTATGTCAAACAACCTCCACGGTTTTGAAGATCCTAAACACCCAAACAAAGTCTACAAGGTGGTTAAGGCTCTTTATGGCCTTCATCGAGCACCTAGAGCTTGGTATGAGAGGCTCTCTACATTTTATTGCAACATGGATACGGAGGGAGCTATTGACAAGACTTTGTTTATCAAGAGAGACAAGAAGGATATCATGTTAGTTCAAGTCTATGTTGATGATATCATCTTTGGGGCTACCAAACAGTCCATGGTTAAGGAGTTTGAGCGACTAATGCGAAGGAGTTTCAAATGAGTTCAATGGGAGAGTTAACATTCTTTTGGGACTTCAAGTTAAGCAGATCAAAGGAAGGCATTTTCATAAGTCAAGACAAGTATGTTACGAGACATACTTAAGAAGTTCAATTTTGATGATATGAAGATCACGTTACTACACCTATTAAATCTATCAATTCATTGGGCAAAGATGAAGATGGATGACTGTTGAAGTCAAGTTATCTGGATCCATGATTGGCTCTCTTATGTATCTTCTTCGCATCAAGACACGATATCATGTTTGCGGTTTGTTTATGTGCAAGATATCAAGTCTCCCAAAGATCTCTCACATGAATGCGGTGAAGAGAATTTTACATTATTTGAAACAACAACCTAAGTTAGGGTTATGGTATCCGAATGAGTCACCTTTTCACTTAGAAGCTTTTTCGATAGTGATTATGCGGTGATAACTATGATAGAAGATCAACCATCGGAGGATGCCAATATCTTGGAAGAAGATTAGTCTCCGGCAATGTAAGAAACAAACAATTGCGCAACATCCTCTCATCAAGTGAATATGTAGTCTGCGCAAGTGTTGTGGACACGTTTTGTGGATGCGAATCAACTCTTGGACTATGGGTTCAATTTCAAAAATACTCCTATCAATATTGATAATGAGAGTACCATTTGTATTGTGAAGAATCATGTATCATTCCAAGACCAAGCACATCTGATTAGGCATCACTTTATCGAGATTGCTATGAGCACGGGCTCATTAATGTGGTCAAGGTTCACACGGATGATAATGTAGCTGACTTACTCACCAAAGGCTTTGATGTTTCAAGATTTAATCACTTGGTGGTAAGTATTGGCATGATTAACTATTGAGCTACATTTAAGGGGAGGACTATTTAGTATTGGTATAGTCATGTGTATTGTTTGAGGGGAGGATATTTGTGTATACTTAGTTTATACAGAAGAATTTGGAAAAGTACTATTTTTCCGAAAGTCTTGCTTGGAAAGTCTTGCTTGGGAAAATCTTGCATCGTGGAAAGTAATGTTTGTCTTATTAAAATCTTGTTCCAACGGTTATATTGAGGGTAATTAATGCTAACGGTAATTTTATTATGGGTCGTGATTTTCAAATCTCACCTATAAATAACTACTTTCCGATTTTCCCTCTTATATTCATACCTTAGCATCTTTTCCATATTTCTCTCATTCTTATTCGATTCCAATTCTTATTGTGCTTACATAATCACCAATGGCGAATCGACTTACTGTTTCAAAGCACAATATGGTGGCCAATTTAGACAAGACTGAAGATAATGAGGCGTTTCATGATATTATTGATTATCTCCTTTGGTCGCCAATTAGTTATGCTCTTTTAGTGGAGCGGATATCATTGAACCTTGGATTCAATAATTTTGGGCTCTACCGCAAGGATAATATGGAGAATGATGAATTTTATATTAGAGCTACGATTCTTGGAAGAAGCGTGAAGATTATCAAGCCTCCATTAGAGAAGACTTGTTGTTTAATGATGACGATGGGGCTATTCGCTTTTCTAAGGAGTTAATTTGGGAAACTTTGGGCGTCTTGGTTATGAAGGGTCTTTAATGTAACAAACTTTTTGAAACAATTATTTTGTCCTCAATGGAAGTTTTTAATACATGTGTTGTTACATTGTATTAGTGCTAAAAGTACTTCTTGGGAGCAGTTTGGGTCCAATATAGCATCCGCTATGGTGGGATTGGCACAGATCGTGTTTTCAATTTTTCAAGGTTGATTCTAGATGGCATGCTTTCACATCAATCATGGATCAAAATGGTTAATGTATCCCGGTTTATACAAGTTTTCTTGAACAAACAACTTGTCGATGTGCGAAGCCTCTGATTTACTTCTTGTTATTGTACAACAAGCAAAGATTTTTACTTTTATGGCGAAGAAGTGATCTATTCCGAGGTCCGGATACGCGTTAACTACTTCTATGATGGAAGTTGTTCAAGTCGTTAGAGCGATGTTGAAGATGATGCGACAAGTGAAGGTATCGCACTGCAAGTCTTGCATCTGCAAGCACCGCTTCTCGAGAAGGTATTGTATCTCCACAGGTCTTGCTTCCCCAATCTTGAAGTTCAAGAAGATGTTGCGGTTTCACCTTCTCCATCTCCACAACAATGCATTCTCGCTTCTCAATCGAGGAACATTCATCAATTAAAGGAGATGATTCACATACTATACCCTCAAGAAATGACATTGGACAATTATGTTTTAACAAGGGAGTTGGTTAAGTTGCAAAAGACTACTAAGGCTCAAGCCAAGCAGATAAAGAAATTGAAGCTCAAATTTAGAAGGCTAAAAACTTTTGTCTGGCCTTTGGTTCAAGAATTTTGTATTTGGGTTAAATCAAAGAAGAAAGCGCAAAGGCAGTCTAAGAAAAGTAAACACCAAAAGGTTCATCAACAATCTTCTGTCCAATTGGGGAGGAATTTAGAAGAAGAAAATTTGAAAGAAGATGTTAAGGAGAAAGAACCTGAAGGTACTGAAGAACATGAAAAGTATGAAAAGGCGAAGAATGTAACATTCAAGATCTTGAAGAGCAAGTTCAAGGTCTTGAAGATCAAAGTCTTGAACAACAAAGTATCGCTCTTCAACAACAAAGATTCTTCGACAAGAGTTAATAACTCCAAGAATATTAGACTTTGAAGAGGAAGTGGTCCTTCAACAAGCGTACATGAAGAAGTTGTTGGTCCTCAACTATTTTCCTAGAGGAGGAAGCTATACTCAAACCTATCCATTCGCAAGTGATGATGAGCTCATTGCTGTACTTTTGCAAGATTTATCACAACCAATGGGTGGTGTTACTATTTCTGAAGTTCAAGAGGAACAACCAAGAGCTTCTCAACCTACAATTGATCCTAAAGATAAAGGAAAGGGTGTTCTGGTTGAAACTAAGAAGAAAAAGCTAACTTTGGCAGAACTTAGAGCAATTGAAGTTGCTAGGAATGAAGCTGCAGCTAGAAAGTTTCAAGAGGAATTAAATGCTAAAGATAGAAGCTCGAAGTGAAGAAGCTCGAGTAGAGAAGCGACTAAGAAGTTACAAGATAAATTAGATGTTGAAGTCACGAACCATTACAATCACCTACTCTGTTAGATATATGTCAAGAAGACCTAATTTAGCTAAAGAAAGGAATGCAATGATGGCGTATTTGAAAAGCAGAGGATATAAAGGATTGCGAGGTGAACTATGTTGATATGAAAAGACTATATGATCTTTGAAATAGAGGCTTATAAGAAGGATGTTGCAGGCATCAAAGATTTTAGAAGAAGCTACTTGGTGAAGCGAGAGAGAAAGAAAAGTTTGAAAAGAAAAGGAAAAGCGAAGTTGAAGATAAACAGGTTTTCAAAGAAAGAAAAAGTTGAATTAAGATCGAGACTAAGGATGAATTAAGGAATTATCTCGAGTAGTAGATTTTGAATATTCAAAGAAGATCTTCGACATGAAGATGAATGATCACAGTTAGTGCTTTTGAAGTTGTGAAATCTAAAGATGGAGATTATATGATTTTTCATAAAGAAGATGAAAGCTTCAAAGTTTTCAATAGGCTATGGGACTTATTGCACATTATAGATAGAGTGGATCTATTCTATTTATATCATGTGATTAAAGCTTACTTTGAACATAATCCATTAGAAGGGATTGGTTTAGTTTTATTGGGAGATCTCACAACTGCATGGGAAACTAAAGAAGAGAGCACTGATGATATTTGGAAGAATCAAGAAAATTGGGAAATTGTTTGCTGGAGATTCTTTGAAGAATCTGAAGTTCATGTTTTAGAGTTAGAAAATGGAACGATGATTCACATGTTTGCAGACAGAAGATACCCTCTCACAGTCGAGCTCATGAGAAGAATGCTAGAGCATGGAATGGAAGTAGAAGAGGATAATGAAACTGCTTGCATGGTTATCAACTTGTTTATCAACTGGACTACCATTGCTGAAGATGATGAATAAACCGGTATGAGACTTAATTGAATAAATTATTTTGATAAATCGATTACTTTATTCAAAGTATCGGCGATCAAACAAGATTTTAATCAAAATCGCTTGCGACTTTAACCGATTAAGTGATTTTGAAGAAAACTTTTGTTAAGTAACAAATATTTTGAAACAAAGGTTGAATAAATGGTTTTGAGATGATAACATCAATAGGTTATCAATCCACCATGGTTACAAAAGGATTGACTAATCCATGAGCAAACGGCTCGGTAAAGATATTTCAAATCCGTTTTAGTTGACAACTTGCTAATAAGTTGTATGGTAATCAACTCACCATATCGCTTATGTGAAGAGTTGGCTAGCCCACAAGAAAATGGCTTGTGGTAAAGGCGATGGAAAAACCATTATTGGTAATTAGTTCACCATTAGATAAAAGAACTAACTAGTCCGAAGGGTACAAATTTTGGTAAAACAACTCGAATCATTGATAGCGATGATTTGCTAAAAATCATATGGTTATCAATGTACCATGGTCTTACACACCAAAACATTTGGCTACTCCGGAGATAATGGCTTTGGTAAAGAGATCTAAATCCATTAAGTTTTCAATGATTCACCTCTCACGGGAGTTAACACACCGGAAGTGATGAGAATAGTATGCAACTTAAACCGAATTAATGTACAAAATTGTCATATGTTGCCGTGTGTCAGAAGATGGAGTTTTTGGATGTCGCTTAAACCGAATAATTCTAGAGATACTTTGACAAGCACTGAGACATTAAGAGATACAATCCAAAGACTAAGAAATAATATGTCCTTAAAGATGAAGTTGTTAAAGTTAAATTACAAGGGAACTTGAAGTCAAGCAAGTAGAATTCAAGTTAGGGAGGATTGTTGGGATATGAAAGTGTTGAAGATATGAAAGTACTAAAGATTGATAAAAGTCTTGTAGTCGCAAAGTACTAGAAAAGTCAAAGAGTCAAATCTCGCTAAAGATAAAGTCAAAGTACCGCATAAGAAGTCAAAATCTTGCAAGATCAAGAAACTGTTATATTCGTTTATGGAAAGTAATGTAACTCTATAATGTTCTATATTAGATTACTTGTCGAACAAGAATACAATTTGTAAACCGACTAGGATATCCTTGAGCCTATAAAAGGACTCCTAGATTGGCATTAGAGATGTATGAGTTTATGTGTTTATGAGTTTATGAGTTTTAGAGTTTACGAATTCACAAGTTATTTAGTGTTTTAGAAAGAAGTTCGATAATCTTAGAGTTGTTTAGAGTATCTGCATAATAAGCAGATTTAAAGTTTATAATAAAAGTTATTCTTCTTAGCTTTGTTAAGTAAATTCCGTGTACTTGATAAAGATTGCTCAGTGTTTCTTTATTAATAACTTAGGTTTTATCCGAGGTTATTAAACCTTAACAAGCTAGTTAAAGTTAGTTTGATTAAAGTATATCGATCCAACAGGTGTGTGTGTGTAAACCTAGGCGTAGGTCTAATGTAAACGCCTAGTGTTTGTGTTGGTTAGCCCCAAGGTCTTTGATCCTGTTATAGTTAGGTAACCGTACTACCATTGATCAAGTAGTACTGGGGCTGTGGTGATTGTTAGTAGTTCTTAGAGATGATGATAAAGAAACCTCAATAATAACAATGATAGTTTGATTATTCTGTTGCGTTCTATATATGTTTATCATTGGTATTGTGCTTTATTGATAATCCTAGATAAGGTATAAACAACCTCGAGCATCGATTCTAACAAAAACGGATAAAACATATAAAAACGGATGAAAACGTATTAAACGGACGAAAACGTATGAAAACGTATGAAAACGGACAAAAACATTTATAAACGGAAGAAAACGGATAAAAACGTAAGACAAACGGGCGAAAATGAATAAAAACATATGAAAATGCAAGAATAATGTGAAGGAAGTGAACTATCTCCTCACTATAAATTTATTGTATATGATGATATGGCACTCATTTTTAGTAAGTCATATTTAATGGATTGCAAAGATTTTGTGTGAAAATAATGATGATATGCCATTCTATTCAACTCAAAAATAATGTATGCATTGTGAATGCCCTTATACTGACCCTCACTCGGTAAGTTGGCCATTTGGTTCTATGAAGCGATGTGGGACACATACGTTTAAAACATTGTGAAGAACTTGATCGGTGTTTTTTCTATACTACATTAAAAAGTATCGGAGATCTTTTTAAAATAAAAAATTTAATTTATTAAGACAACACACTTACTTATTATGGGAAATTTAAAATTTTGACCGGTTAACGTACAATTAATTATATTATTGAAACATCTCATAAATGAAAAATACAAGTTATTAATCTTAGAGTAAATTACATAAATGGTCCCTTTGGTATGAAAAATACGTTTTTGTCCGTTTTACTTACGTTTTTATCCGTTTTTATACGTTTTCATCCGTTTCTATACGTTTCTATCCGTTTTTATACGTTTTCGCCCGTTTTCTTGCATCTTCATACGTTTTTGTACGTTTTTATCCATTTTCGTCCGTTTTTCTTACGTTTTTATCCATTTTCTTCCGTTGTCATATGTTTCGTCCGTTTTTGTCCGTTTTCCTTAAGTTATCATACTTTTTTTTATCCATTTATACGTTTTTATATGTTTTTATACGTTCATCCATTTTTCTTACGTTTTTATACGTTTTCATCCGTTTTTATACGTTTTCATACGTTTTTACACTTTTTCGTCCATTTTTTTTAAGTTGTCATATATTTTTATCAATTTTTATATGTTTTCGTCCGTTTTTATACGTTTTCGCCCATTTTTCTTAAGTTGTAATACGTTTTTATCCAACTTTATACATTTTCATCTACTTTTTTACGTTTTTGTCCGTTTTTCTTGCATCTTTATCCGTTTTTATACGTTTTCATCCAGTTTTATACGTTTCTATAGGGTTTTATCCGTTTTTTTTCCTATAAAAATGAGCGAAAACGTAAAAAAACCTATAAAATGTATGAAAACGTAAGAAAACAGATAAAAACATATGAAAACGTAAAAAAAAGTATAACCAGACGAAAACGGACAAACGTATGAAAATATAAGAAAATGTAAGAAAACGTACAAAAACATATGAAAATATAAGAAAACGGGCGAAAACGTATAAAAACAGATAAAAACATAAGAGCAATGGATGAAAACGTATAAAAACGAACAATAATGGATGAAAATGTACAAAAATGTATGATAATGTAAGAAAACGAGCGAAAACGCATAAAAACGTATGGAAACGTAAGGAAAATGGATAAAACATATAAAGACGGATGAAAACGTATAAAAATTGACAAAAACGTATGAAAACGGACAAAAACATTTATAAACGGAAGAAAACGGATAAAAACGTAAGAAAAACGGGCGAAAACGTACAAAAACGTATGAAAATGCAAGAAAACAGGCAAAAATGTATAAAAACGGATAAAACGTATGAAATCGTATAAAAACGGATGAAAGCATATTAAAAACGGATAAATGTGTAAGAAAAATGGACGAAAACGTATAAGAACGAACGGAAACATATAAAAACGGATGAAAACGTATAAAAATAGACGAAAACGTTTAAAAACGGATAAAAACGTCTGAAAACTTTAAATTATAAACAACCGTCATTATTAAAGATAGACGATGCAACGGTGTTTAACCAAATGGGCTAACGTGTAAATGATAACGAAACTAACTTAACAACAGTTAAACTAAAGGATCGGGTGTTTCATTTGTTTCCAAATTAAGGACTACCAATGCAACTTCAAATGTCGAGGGACGAAATTTGTTACTTTTAACATACCACAGGGACCACCATATAATTTACTCTTAAGCTTATTATACAAACCTATATAACACAAAATGTACTCTCATTTTCAATGTAAATATATATTAAATCAATAGAGTTTCAAAATGCATATTAAATTCAATGTTCAAAAAATATTATTAAATCGTAATGGTGCCTCGAGAACAAACATATAGACATTTTAGAATTTTTTGATAAAAGTTAATGTAGAAACAAAAAAAAGTGTTTTATAAAATTCGGATAATTTTTTCAAAACAAACGATGCAACGGCGCTAAGTGCTAGACATTTTAGAATTTTTTGATAAAACTTACCGTAAAAACAAAAAAAAAATGTTTTATAAAATTCGGACAATGCAAACGAAGCAAACAATACTAAGTGCTAAGTGCTAAGTGCTTAGTGTATAATAATAACTATGTTCTTCAGAGTTATCACACATGATTTCCAGAACATTTACGTTTTCTTTATCTTTAAAAGTACTCTTTTACTTGTATCTTCTACATATGTGGGATAAATATAATAAACATGGTTAATAATACAAACAAGTGCCAAAAAAACCTTATAAGGTGTATTTTTTGAGAATTAAAATATTTTTAAATTTCGCTAAGATATTTTTTTTTAAATAACTTGCGATTATGCTACATTGTCAGTTACTTCAACATCATACCTCCATATTATACCATTTACTGCCTCTTTATTGCCACAACGTCACACAGATAATCAACAATTTTTATATGAGTTAATTTGTTATTGCTTAAAGTTATTCAATACTAAAATTGCCGTTATCCGTAAAGCTATTATATTGTAAAATATAGAACTTTAAAACATTTCTCTCTGAAAATTCTAATTATATGGTATCCGCCGCCGCAATGCTCGGGTAGCCGGCTAGTGTTTATAAATGTCAAAACTAACTTACGAACTTCTGTAAACTCGTTTAAAACACATAACAGTTAAAATTTAATATTTTTTAATGTATTTTTAAATGGGTTGACGGGTTAAAATTGGGATGAGAATCTCAATTTAGACCTAACATACATAATTATAAAACAGATTAATCGTATAGACTTATTCAAAACCCAAAACTAGTTTAACCTCAAACCTAACATGTTTATATTCGTGTCATTCTCGGGTTTTATTTCCTGTCGTGTCAAACAGTGTAGTAGCTAAGCTAGCGGAGACCCTGTGCAAAAATTTGTATGATACCTACACATGACGATAAAGATATATTGTAACTATCTAACTTCAAATTTTTAAGAGTTTTTCGTCACTTTCGACCACTTTTAAAATGAGTTTAACAAATAATTAGAAGATAATCTGATATATGGTTAACATTTTAAAGTTGGAAGTAAATTTTGAGGCCTTAAAATATATAAATGGATATATAAATGAGGCCTCTAAAATTTTAAGGCCTTGTACAATTGCACACCTCGCACACCATCAAATACGTCTCTTATGTCAGAAGTTTTCAACCGTAATTGGCATGACATATTGTTGAATAAACTGATCAAACCTTCCCTCTATATGTACATGGACTTGTTCTGTCATTCACAGAACCTTTCTAACTCTTAACATATCTAGTTTGTGTTGTGTTTGTTTCTTTATAATTGTGCAGGGGTTAAAGATGGTCAAGAGCATAGTTGCTGCCTATATATACCCTCCTCTACCACTGCATATTCACACACTCAAGTCGTCTTCTCCAATACGACTCTCCTTACCTCTCTCTGATACTCACTCACTGTATAGCTAGGCTGATCTATCATCTTGATCAAGCCTAGAGTGTAATCGATTGATTGCTCACACCGGTGACAATCTTAGTCATTCCTTTCTTGTATTGTGTCGATACTATCTAAGTTGAATCAAGGGTGGTTGGTTGGATTCTATCTTGGTGTTGTTATAATTTCTACATGGTATCGAGCTTTGGCTCGATTGATTGGTGGTTTCGATTGTCTAGGGTTTCATCCAACTTTTGGGGTTCTTAAAATTGGAGTGAGATCGATCGATTCTTGGTTAATTCAACCTTTGTGTTGAGTTAATTCTTTGGTTTCGGTGATTTATGGTAAATTAGGGTTTGAATCGAAACCCTAATTTCCCTAATTAGGGTTCTTATTCTTGGTGTTTTCGGTGATTATTGGGACCTTATTCTTTCACAATATCTCTTAATAAGAGAGTTGTGATTTCTTTCATTGGTTCTTCTCATTATAAGCTCTGTAAGTATTCTTTCTTCTCTTAAAAATTACTTAGTTTTAGTTAAGGGGGTGCAAACGGTGTGATTAACTCATTGATCTGCCTCCTTGAGAGGTGTGAATACCTGCTCTGGTCACACCCAGTCTCCTTGGCTGGACTTTGTAATTTTTGGGTGTGAGTTTTATCTTCTTGCAAAGTTATAATTTCTTTTCTCTTTTCTGTGCTTATTTGCTAGTTGCTTATCTTGTTTTATTATGGCTCCTGGTACTAGTGATATTGATCTGATTAGTAACCTTGATTTGGGTAATCCCTTACATCTTCATTCTAATGATATTAGTACATCATCTATTGTTTCTATTAAACTTACTGGTACTGAAAACTATAGAGTTTGGTCTACTGCTATGAAATTGGCAATTAATACTAGGAATAAAGCTGGTTTTATTAATGGTAAATGTGTTAAGGCTACTTATGCTTCTAGTGATGTTCTCTCTAATCAATGGGAAAGATGCAATTCTATTGTGTTGTCTTGGATCTTGAATTACGTATCAAGATTTATATCTTGGTCAAATCTTTTCGAAAATCTCACGAGGTGCAAATTTGAACTTAAGGAGACTTATGATAAACTTGATGGTTCTATTATTTTGAGTCTTATGCAAAACTTAATAATTTTAGACAAGGAGAATTAAGCGTATGCGAATATTATCATAAGCAACTCATTATAGAGAATTTGATATTATGACCAAATTACCTATGTGTACTTGTCTTGCTAGAAGATGTGTTAAAACATAATCGACTTATGAAACTTATGCAATTTCTTATGGGTCTTAATGAAATTTATCACCTATCGAAGTAGTATTCTCTCTAGAGACTCTTCCGATGTTAAGGATGCTTTTGTTAATATTTCGAGAAGAGTCTCATAGAGGCATTGCCTCTTCTTCTACTGGTTCTGATTCTAAATCTCAAATTGCTAGATTTGTTTCTAAAACAAATTGGACCAATAATGGAAATAAGAGATTTGAAAATAAGAAGAGTTATGTTCATGATAATAAGAAGTTTGTTAATATTGGGAATAATAATAATAATGCTAACAGGGGACCTAATCCAAACTTACTTTGTACTAATTGTGGTAAAATTGGTCACACAGTTGATAGATGCTTTGAAATTATTGGATTTCCTCTTGGGTATAATAAAAATCCTGGTAAAAAACAAACTAACTTAAAAACTTCTTATAATGCTAATGCTTCATCCATGGAAAATGGTTCTTCTATGTCTATCACTAATGAGCAGATGATGAAATTAATGAGGCTTATCAATGATATGCCTTCTAGCGATATGCAAGCCAATATGGCGGTATACCTAGCTTTATGAACAATAATGTTTTCTTTAATACAAATTTTCTTAAGTTTTATAACAACAATACTAATTTGTATAAAAATAGTATTGGGTGGATTATTGATTCGAGAGCAAACCAACACATGACTATTAATACTCTTAATATGTTTAGCATTACGATATTTCGATTTAAACCTTCTTGTGGGACATCCTAATGGTACTCTTGCTAAAATCAAATATATTGGTAATCTAAAACTTTCGATAAAGTCACTTTATATGATGTGTTGGTAGTTCCTGAATACTGTATTAGTCTGTTATCTGTGCATAAACTTATCAAAATAGTAGAATGTTTGTTGATTTTGATGAATCTAAATGTTACATTCAGGATTTGACTCAAAACAAAATCATGGGGACTGGTAGTGAAAATGGTGGCCTCTATTTGTTTGATACTCCCTCTCCTATTACTTCTAAATATCAAACAATAGGTAATATGTCTGTTACTTGCTATGTTTCTAGATCCTTATGGCATCACAGACTTGGTCATCCCTCTGAACAAGCTGTGAATATGCTTCAACCTGATCTTAAGTTCACTAAAGATTCTCATGTGTCTCCTTGTGACATCTGTCACAAAGCCAAACAGACCAGGGAATCCTTTCCTATTAGTGATCATAAGAGTTCTTCTATTGGTGATCTTGTGCATATAGACCTTTGGGGTCCTTACAAGGTCACTAGTAGAGGAGGATTTAGATATTTTATGACCATTGTTGATGACTTTACCAGGTCTGTTTGGATCTATCTTATAAAATCTAAAGATGAAGTCTATAACTTGTTTATTAGCTATGTTAATCTGATTCTAAATCAATTTAAGTGTGGTATTAAAACTGTGAGATCAGACAATGGTACTGAATTTGTCAACAATAAAATGAGTAATTTGTTTAGCGATCCGGTATTACTCATCAAACCACTTGTGTTATACTCCTCAAAGAAATGGGATTCTTTGAGAGAAAGCACTGAGCACTTATTAAATGTTGCTAGAAGCTTGTTGTTTCAAAGTGGTATACCTTTAAGTATGTGGCCTGAATGCATTTTAACTGCTGCCTATCTAATTAACAGGTTACCATCTTCTGTTCTGAGTGGAAAGTCTCCTTTTGAGCTGGTGTATGGTCAAAAACCAAAACTTTCTCATCTGAGATGTTTTGGTTGTTTGTGTTTCTCCTCTATTCTTAATAATTCTGATAAATTTGCTTCTAAATCTGAAAAATGTGTCCTCATTGGTTTTTCTACAACAAAAAAGGCTTATAAGGTTTTGACCTTGAGTCTAAACTAATTTCTTATTCTAGAGATGTTCAATTTTATGAAACTATTTTTCCATTTAAAATGAACACTCAACTACAAACTGATAAGGCTTCTGAAACTACACTCAATGATCTAAACTTCTTCAATGAGAAACACATTGATCTAAATCCCAATGATGAAAGGAGAGATTCTAATACATCCAATGATGATGGATGTGCCTATTCATGCCCTAGAAGTACACATACTTCTAATGATGGTGAGAATACTGGTATAGCAACATCTATAGATGACAATAATCTATCGAGGTAGTGCCCTACAAATCAAAACACCACTCCATATGTCTCTACTCAAGACACCATCATGAGCACTGTTCTTAGAAGGTCTAGTAGGGACTCTAGAATGCTGCTAAGTTTAATGATTATGTTGTGAGTAGTAATGTAAAATATGGGCTTGAGAAATATGTATGTTACTCTAATCTAAGTCCTGCAAACTATTGTTTCTCTAACACATTAAACAAATCTGTTGAGCCTTCCTCTTATGAGGAGGCTGCTAAAGATATTAATTGGGTTCAGGCTATGATGCTTTAAAAAGAAATAACACTTGGACTGAATGTGAACTTCCTAAAGGAAGGAAAACTGTCAGTAGTAAGTGGTTATGGAAAATTAAATACAAGTCCTCAGGTGAAATTGATAAATATAAAGCTAGGGTTGTTGCCAGAGGCTTTAGCCAGAGGGAGGGATTTGATTATAGAGAAACTTTCAGTCCTGTTGTTAAAATGTCCACTGTGAGATGTATGATTACCATTGCTGTTTGTAATAATTGGAGTATTTTTCAATTAGATGTCAATAATGCTTTTCTATATGGTGATTTAACTGAGGATGTCTATATGACTCTTCCTCCTGGCTTTGATGATCATAATTCTAAAATAGTGAAGCTTAATAAATCTCTATATGGCCTTAAATAGGCTCCTAGACAATGGAATGCTAAACTAACTTTAACTCTTAGTGAAAATGGGTTTGTGCGGTCTAAATTTGATTACTCTCTATTCACTAAGAGGTGCGAAATGTGTGTTTGATTATGCTTGTGTATGTTGATGACATTATCATCACTTGGAAATGATGTTAGTGAAATTGAGAAGTTTAAAGTGTTCTTAAAAACCAAATTTCAAATCAAAGATCTAGGAAAGATAAAATACTTTCTTGGAATTGAAGTTCTAGAAAATGATAATGGTATGTGTCTCAGTCAAAGGAAGTATTGCCTTGAGCTTTTGCATGAATATGGCTTACTTGCTGCTAAACTTGTTGATTCTCCTTTGCCTAAGAACACCACTCTCAATCATATTGAATCTGATGATGATAAATTTTTATCTAATATAGGTAATTATCAGAAGCTTGTTGGGAAATTAATCTATCTAACTAATACAAGACCTGACATTGCCTACTCTATTCACTGTTTAAGCCAATTTATGCATGCTCCCTTACAATCTCACTTGAATGCTGCACTTAGAGTCTTGAGATACTTAAAAGGATCTCCTGGTAATGGCATTCAAATTAATGCAAATGGGAATCTTAAGCTTACAAATTATCTTTGATTCGATTAGGCGGTTTTGGTTTCTAACAAAACCGAACCGAGAAAACCGCCCCCCCACCTTTTATATGTTTTATATAATTTTATCTATATAAAGATTTGCTATTTAATTTTAAAGATTTAAGTATAAAACTTTATCTATTAAAAAAAATGTGTTGTTTACTATCTATACATTAAAATTTGTTTTATTTATAGATATTATATCTTTGTTTTCGAACAATAGTGTTCTTTGAAAATTTCCCCTATAATTCTCGTAAGCGAACGAAAAGTGCAAAGCCGCAAAGACGTGCATTTTATATTTTAGATTGATGTTTGGTTGTTTTGTACGTTTTTTCGACGCTTTGGATTGCTAAATAATATGCTATTATTGATATTTGTTTCACATATTTTTGTTTGAAAACTTAGAATTGTAAACTTCATATAAGATTAAAACTTGCTTGTTTTCAAGTAAGAAAAAACCGAATAAAAACCAAAACCGAACCGATTCAATGTCAAAAACCGAAAAACCGAAACCGAAAAAACCAAAACCAAACGGTTTGTAGTTTCCAAAAACCGAAATATACGGTTCGGTTTTTGGTTTTACCATAAAACCGCCCCACCCCGCCCCATGCTCACCCATATAAAAAATTATGGATGTTTAATTCATTATCTAAGTACCCAATGTACACGCTCCAACTGAAAGACAGTTAAAGAACTACTATTATAGATTTTGTGATTTGATCAAGAGTTAAGTAATTGAATGTTAAGTCTTCTTAGCCACACAGAATGAAGAATCATGTGAAATACATCAAACTGTTTTGCTGGATAGTTAACCATGAAATGTCTTTGTACTTCTATCACCCGTTTCTGCATTTCCAAATACTTCGAAAAAGGTATATCTTCCAATATTCTTTTGAGATCCGGAATCTTATCTACGGGTACTTGTACAGAAAACTGACTCCAATCCAACACATCACTATAGGGTAAAACATAATTACTCTTGATCATAACCGGAACACATCCCACATAGATCGCTTCTGGAGCCCTAGCACTCGCAACTTCATATCCACTAGGACACAGACAATACTTACTTTGAGTCAATAATTCGGTATAGTTCATACCTTTGGGAAGGTAATCGTAAACTTGTATATCATTATCTTCTTTGTTTCCCCAAGATTCAAATAACTTTTTCCGTACATAACCATGGTTTCCACCTGCAAAGAATGCAAGGATTGAACGATTGTAAGGTGATTGTCCACCACTTACGATTGGGATACCATTGTATGGCGCGTTAATCTCTGTCATTGACACATCTCTATTTGGAACGAAACCTTCTGAGGTGTTGGCATTGCAAAGCACTCTTATGACATTCTTAAAGACTTTAGTGTTTCGCTGCGAGGCAAATGGGCCCTGTAGCACATATGCATAAAAATCGTACCATTTAGTAAAAGGTTTCACATTAGCTAGAGATCTAACAAATAAATTGCTTATACTAGTAGTCAAATGTATTTCGATACATACATGGATTGTTTTATCTAGATTTGAAGAATTTAAATGTACGTACCCAATCATGACAAGACACATAGAAGTGATCGGCACCATTGCTACGGTTCCAATAAGGGTACTTTTGTGAAATGACACCAATATAGTCTTCAAATATGTCTTGTATTCGCTCTCGAAAAGTAATGATTTCTGAAGGCGGAATAGGAAATGAACAATCTCGGCTACACTTAGGGAATAAGAAACGCATGTGCTTCATCTGGATGGTTAGCCGTAACAAAGTATCCTTTCTTTTCCATCTCCTCGATGAAGAGACCCTCTGAGCTATATATACTTTTCATCGGTCCTATATGTGCTAACGGGATCTCTCCTTCCTTATATGTCCATATCTTGAATGTCTTCATCATCTCAGTATGACTCCTGCAGAATCAACCGAAATCTGAAAGTTAGAAACTTTATGTCCAAATTTTGTAGGGTTATGGTACAGAAAAGTTACTAAAGTTTTTCAAAAATTTGTCATAAGTTACTATAGTTTCATTTTGTTCATCCAGGTTATTAAATTTTGAAGCTTTGTTCACTCAGGTTAATGAACTTATAATTAAGAATATACATTCAGGTTACTAAACTTTGACAATCTGCTCACTCAGATTACTGAACTTATCAAAAATATACGTTCAGACTACTCGGACTAACACTGAATTTATCGAAGTGTATGCTCCCGAAAGTTCATTAACGTAAGTGAACAAAATGAAAATATAGTAACTTAAAACAAATTTTTGAAAAACTTTAATAACTTTTCTGTACGATAACCCAATCTTGTATATCTTCATCATCTCAATATGCACGTCATTAAATGTCTGAAGAATTATATAACTTTGTTAATGTAATAAATAAATATTTAACCTCAATGTTAACTAAAACAGGAACTTATTAGAGTTTATACGCAAGAAACTAAACCATATTATCTAACCAAAGATGAAACTCAGCGAAAAACTTACTAGAAAACCTAAAATCGTACAACAAACGACAATCGTTTGCAAATAAACAAACAAACTTATAAGACAATAAATAGTTAGGAAACTTGTATAACTCGAACCCTTAACTGGAAAAAGGCGGCCGAATTCCTATATGTGGCTCCTTCTGAGATGAAACCTTCACTCTTTTGGGTATCAGCAAAGCTTTTGTCGACAATGGCTTGCTGAATTCTCCCTCGTGCTTTTGCTAACTGGTCTTCAATCCTTCGCAATCTAACATCATACTTCTAAAGAACAAATACATATAAAAGACAAGTTAGAAATTCGTAACGTGACTTCATATACAAAAGGTAAAAGGTCGAATTTGTTAACGCGAAAAAGCATATATTATATTGGATAAAAGACATTGAAGGGTATAGTATAAAATACCTTGATCGTCCTGGGTGTATCTTCATGTTGCAAAAATCTGGAAGTCGATGTTGATGGCGGCTTAGATAGGATAGAGAAAAGATTAGAAGTTTGGTTTATAGGAGATAAAAAAAGTATGAGTAGAAGCAAAGCAAGTAGGGTTATTGTGATGGTGAGTTTGGTTGCAGCTGCCATATTTTGCTTCTCCTATTGTTTATGCATGTATACAAAAAGAGACACCCAAAGATATATTATCAGACAATGATGAACAGATGATGAGAAGAGATGCACGTCAGCTTTTGGTCATGTTTGATCAAGGCATAAAAGAATGAACAAAGATATCGATGTAAGAATTTAACTACGTTTGAGAGGCCAACCAACCAATATCTATACCGACTTTACTAATTATATCACAATCACCGATCAAATTACAACCCTAAAGTCATAGTTATAATTAAAGAATTCTGAAACTTACCATAATATTATCATGGTAAGTTCCAGATTTTTTAAATATGATATATCTTCGACACTAATTAAGAAATTCTGTTAGTTGATTACGAATTATTACGATAATCACTTTTTTTTTTACCTGGGTTCTGACTCGACATTGCGAACCGAATAATCTCAAGACGACTACCATTTTAGATAGCCCGAAGTCATCGCAGGTTAACCTCCATGGTCACATTGATATTAATTTTCTCCCCAATGTATAAACCCAGAACCTCGAGAGAGTTACCCACTTATAGGAGAATGGATCCAAACCACTGGGTCACCCCATGTGGTTTAATCACTCTTAAATTTGTATTATGATACTCCCTTCGTCTCATATTAAATGTTCAGTTTTGACTTTTCAAAATTTTTTTTTACAACTTTGACCTTAAATATTTGTGCTTATATTATATAGTATTAGATAAAAATAATAAATAGTGGAAATACATTTAAAATTCAATTCATTCATATATTTTGCATCAAATATTATATAACACAACCAAAAATATTTATGGTCAAATTTAAGAAATAAAGACTTTGAAAATTCAAACTGGACATTTAATATATGTCGGCGGAAGTACTAGTTAAACTTATGTAGACTAGTAGTCTCATTAGACTTGTAATCACATATATATGTAGCGTCAATCACCCTCCATCTCGATCATATGAGTATATCAAGACGTACATAAGCCTTGGTTGTCACGTTATGATCGACATTGTATGAACATGTGGCCATAAGTCCTAAATATATCATTCCGTTCCGTATATCATCATTTGATAGGACAATGCGTTAGAATGATATTTTTGGGATCTATATCATTTTCCAATTAATATGATATGAGTTATTAACAGACAAATATTCATCAAGATCAATAAGGATCAACTATAAATTTTTAACGTGAAAAATACTGAAATAAACGTGAGAAGTGCATTTAGTCGCGTTAATTTAATGTTTCTATACATATGAATATCTTTTTTATTGAATCAATACAAATGAATGTTTTAAAATAAATATTTTAATTTAGATAAAATTCGTAAGAAGAAAAAAAAAACTAACATTTATATGATAATTTTGCAAATAATTGAATCATATGTTATAATTTCGAGACTTTAGATCACGAAAATTAATTTGTTTCTAATTAACTAGAAAAAAAAAAAGTTAAGTAAAAGAATCGTAAAAAAGTTTGAATCAAAGTTCTAAATTACGTTTTTCATGATCTTTTATATTGTTCTCAATTTCTCAACATCATAATTCTATGATCCACGTACATCCTATGTATATGTGGCCTATATGTAATAACACCAAAATATACTACTCCGTATATCATCATTTGATAGGAGAACGTGTTAGAATGATATTTTTGGAATATATATCATTTCCGAATATGATATGAGGTATTAATAAAATATAATATTCATCAAGATGAGCATGAAATCTCTCGTTTCAATTCTTGATTCATTCGATGGTAGCCGTTAACAAGTGGCATTATCCAATGTGGATATATATGGGACCAGATCGAGTACATTTCGGGAATTAGTATTAACTTAAAATTCACTCTACTTGCACATTACACATTTAAGCACACCAAATTCCAACATAGGCTTTGTCTAATATTGAATTTGTAAAGTTCAAGTTGATCATCACATATATTTGAAAGTAAAAGAAAGTCCTTACTCGTGAAAGATATATTTTAAGCTGATTATATATTAGGCTAAGTGAATGAAACCAA
The DNA here is from genome assembly GCA_022545495.1 of Chrysanthemum lavandulifolium. Taxonomy (NCBI): domain Eukaryota; kingdom Viridiplantae; phylum Streptophyta; class Magnoliopsida; order Asterales; family Asteraceae; genus Chrysanthemum; species Chrysanthemum lavandulifolium. The sequence goes on along the minus strand of CM040238.1, from coordinate 10,708,515 downwards.
GGTTTCTTGTTGCTTTGGAATAATTTTAATACGTTTTAATGTTAGCATACATACACTTAATTGGCTTTATACATATCACTTAGGTAACGGTAATTCAAAGTAGTCGCTTTACTATTGGTTTGGGGTGTGCTTTCTCAACTTTCGATTCGGTGGGATTGAGTATTATTGTTGTTGTACGCAAGTGATGGTTATCGAGCTCATGTATAATGACCGTTGACTTATCTAATCTTTCGAGCCATCGGAAGGATGCGCGTCTCTGATGAGTCTACAACAGAGGTATCTTCCAAAAGGTTACTCCAAGTAAAGTAGGTAGTCTCTTTTGTGCAGCCGGAATGGTTCTTCGCGTAGTCTATGTCTAAGAGAGGTTAGCTTAGTTCGGAGGTATTGACGAGTACCGTAGGTAACCCCTACTATCTCGCCGGTCGATACCTCCTTGGATACAACAAGGATACCGCATGCATAAAGAATGTTGGGATTTTAGAACTCGTTAACCAATTAACGACACGAGCACGCATCGGATATGGATCTAATAATCGCAATTAGGTTAACACGATTAATAAACAATTAATGAATAAAAGGTAAAATAGGAAACTAACCTTTCGTAGTAATTGAACGCAAGTGTAACGAACAATAAAACCAATACGAAACCCAAGTATCTAAATTAGACATCTCTAAATGTATTGTTTACTGAGAAGTTTAGGTGGTGTCTGGGATTGCCTATTTAGGGGGTGTTTGGGGTTGCTTATTTTTTACACTCAGTGCTTTCGCATATAAATCACAAAATTCTGCTCAAACTTGCTTATTATGTAAAACAGGTAATAATACTATTAAAAAAAAGGAAATTGTTGAAATTCTCAGTTTGAAATCCCTTTAGAAAAAAAATTAGCTGAGCTATATTGGCAGAATGTGACTTCAATTTCATCTCAAATAAGTCCTTAAAAAGGGGGTGTTTGTTTAAGCTTATATATGTTTTCGGCTCATGTTTCATAAAGCTTATTTTGAGACCTATCACTTATTGGCTTATATAAGTGTATTATGTCATACTAAGCTTATATAAGCGACAAAATTAAGTTTATTAAATATAAGCCGGAGACAGATAAGCTCATAAGCCGATAAATAAGGTTAAACAAACACCCCCTAACCTGCCGAAGTGCAGTTCAAACCTGTCCTTGGTGTTTTCAAGGTATTTAATTATATATCGTCCTGGAATGCATCTTAGGCACTAACTACTGGCCACAAAACGCACACCTAAGAACTTGACAGTAAGTAAAAGGCTAGCTAGAAATAATGGTCAACAAAATAGTTGTTTGCTTACCATAAGATCCATCCTGCAGCGTTTTAAATTGCTTTAACCTTTTCCAAAATGCTTCAAAATCCGAAGGCTTCATACTCTGCTGGAGGCCCTTCACAACGAATACATAATGGATTAGGAAACGACATGCCATAAAATAAAATGAGGGACCAAAAAATGAAAACTGAGTTGGTTATTACATATAATCAACCTGCTGTTGATGTGCTTGCCCCTCGTGTCTGTGTAGGTACCACTTGTGGCCGTATTGTTATCTGCTCATCTGTTGTTGCTAGAGGCGCAGCACGTGATTCTGATTCACCTACGGTAAGAATTGCATTGGAGAAGCATGCATTCGATATTGTATTCATATTTTACATTATATGTTCAGGTTACGGTATTGCGGAATGAATAGATGAACTGGAAGATCCCAAGTGCAGTATAGATAGACGGCAGATGTTGTGTCAACCTGCACGCTCATCTGCTGTTGCAAATCTTCTACCACCGTGTGTTTCTGTAGCTGAGACTTGCAGCATCACTGCTGTCTTCTTAGCAGCTGGTATTGTAACTTCAGTTCGTGATTCCGATATGCCTATAGTGAAAATACCATAACAGGTTTAATGAGAAGCCGTTAGCTGGTGGATCGATGTTTTACAACGACTGTAAAGTTTACGCTAATCTTAAATTAATGTGCGAAAAGGTGGATTTGAAAATTGCCATATAGATAGTTAAGGACTGTTATATCAAAAACATGAGGAATCTTGTAGCGATAACAGATCCTCAATGCAATCGTGATTCTGATTTGAAAGCCCGAGAATGAAATAGTTGGTTGTTCTTGATTTAGGTTACCAATGTGTCAACCAAAGTAACGAAAGTGAAACCGAGTACATGGAACCTATAAAAGAGAGAGAAGTCACTAACACGCTCACTTCCGCCGGATCTATGAATGATAGTTTCCGGACCAATCGGGTGGCTTGGATTCATTTCCATCACCAACCTCTTGACGGCAAGTTGAAGAATAACATGTGATCGAGATGACTCTTCATTTGAACCGGTTGTCCCAAAGGTTCCTTGTGGCATTACCTATCTCAATTAATTCCTTTATCGTCCGCACATTTGTAACATTGTACTCCTGCAGCCCACGATGCAAACCTTTTGTTTTCCATCCTCCTCATGCAAAGTCGATTATAAAATAAAACTCTATTAGTCGCTACAAAATTTTATTGTTGATGTTTGGGCTTGATATGGTCTCTTATGGAAAAACTCATTTCTATCATTAAGGAGATCAAAACTTACCCGCCATAAATTTCAAAGAAACCGACATACAATTGATATCCTTGATTTCAATAATGATGGTGCATAAGTCCGAAAATGTCTTGGACGCTTTGAAGGGAAGAGGTTGCATAGTATAGGTCTTCCCACTACGAACAGATTCAACGTTAATAGTAACATGATATCACGTAAATCAATGTGTTAATGTGGATGATTTAAGGTCATGTAGGACAAAGGGTACTGTTTGTCCGTAAGCAAAGCAGTTGCTTTTGTTCGTTGGAAGATAATTGGGATTATGGGTCCCACAGGTTTATAGTTTATCTACACCACATAGGAAAGAAAAAAAACAAACAAACTTTAGTCAATATATCTTAAAGAGTGCAAAATGAAAAGTGATGACACAATTTCATAGGCCCACTTCATCATTTGTAACATCTTCGCTCATCACGTAATAAAAACAAATCCTGTTTTCGACATATTCATCAGTCTACCCGCAAAGTAGTGACACCAATTAAATCCGATCGCTATGCTAATACTACTTTCCAACAAACCGATAACTTATTATGATAGGCCGCACGCTATATATACCAATTTGATCTTCGACCAACAACAATGAGAACTCGATGTCAAGATGAACCAAGAAGATCGTAATTAGTATTTTGACTTTGGAAGTCAAATAAACTACTTTCAGTTCAAAATTGGTATGCTTATATTTAGAATTTGGCGAATGATACTACATCGAAAATTTACATGTCCATGACCGATATATAAGCGATATTCAAATTTTAAATGTGTGCTAGACGCCTAGACTTACTTTGCTTCACAATTCGCCTACAGAATGACAAAATACGGCAAGCATAGTTGGGTTTATGCATTGCATCAACAACAACCAACTCATAACCATCACCATCCCCTAAAGGAACACAACAAAAACATAATGAGTAAACTTTTTAAGTCGGTTAAACCATGAATCGATTAACAACAATTCTTTAAGAATATATACCTTTGGCCTTTCAAGATAGATATTGTAAAACTCAAAAGTTCTTCTTGTCTTTTTGCAGAGCACGGACACCATCTTGCTTCTCAAACCATCTCCTAGCAGGATATACCTATAAAAATATAACCCATGCTTAAAAAATATCTATATATATAAGCTTCAAATCTTTGAAACAATTGCTAAAGCAATAGTATCCTTACCTCTCCTAAGAACTCCGCAACAAAATCATAAGCCCACTATATACGCCGAAACAAACACCCCATAAGTGAATCATTTAGTTTAAGAAACAAAACCTTTTCATGATTGTAAAACATGATTTGAAATTCTTTGAAAATTCTTTAAGACATTTAAATCGAACATGTTACATGCACTCCTTAAATAACATAAATCCTCAACTGTGAATGTGGTATCAAATCCTTTCAAATATAACATATGAATATAGATCTTAAAAATAATGCAAAAATTGCAGCAATTGTTTCAAAAAGAAAAAAAGAATTAAGCAAAAAGAGATATGGATGTAACTCAAATGAACAAAACCAAACCTGGGTTTTCAATTAGAATATCAATTAGAACCCTAAATTTAGATCGAAAATTAGGATTTCAAAAAATGAAGTGCGTTCAACAGATAAATAGATAGCACATAAATTAGAATCCTAAACATATGAATTAAAACCCTGATTTTGGACTGTTAATTACTCTGATTAACACAAATGGAAAAACGCAAGTTGCTAAGTTAACATACCTCATAGGAGTTGATCGGATGAAGGAAATTTGAGATTGGATGAAATAGCAGATTATTATTAAGTAGGATGTGTAATCTAAGATGAAGGAGCTATGAAAAAACTGATGATAGTGTTGGATCTGTAAATTAATAGGTTGAACATATAAAAGAGGCGGTTTATAAAACAAAGCAGACAGATTTGGATTTCCACGTGGATTAAATGACGTGGATTAAGTGACGTGGAAGATGTGCCACAGTGGATTAAATGACATGTACAATTTTCAAAAAAACTTTCTTTTATTATATATAAAGATTTTGCAAATAATTGAATCATATGTTATAATTTCGAGACTTTAGATCACGAAAATTAATTTGTTTCTAATTAACTAGAAAAAAAAAGTTAAGTAAAAGAATCGTAAAAAAGCTTGAATCAAAGTTCTAAATTACGTTTTTCATGATCTTTTATATTGTTCTCAATTTCTCAACATCATAATTCTATGATCCACGTACATCCTATGTATATGTGGCCTATATGTAATAACACCAAAATATACTACTCCGTATATCATCATTTGATAGGAGAACGTGTTAGAATGATATTTTTGGAATATATATCATTTCCGAATATGATATGAGGTATTAATAAAATATAATATTCATCAAGACTGAGCATGAAATCTCTCGTTTCAATTCTTGATTCATTCGATGGTAGCCGTTAACAAGTGGTATTATCCAATGTGGATATATATGGGACCAGATCGAGTACATTTCGGGAATTAGTATTAACTTAAAATTCACTCTACTTGCACATTACACATTTAAGCACACCAAATTCCAACATAGGCTTTGTCTAATATTGAATTTGTAAAGTTCAAGTTGATCATCACATATATTTGAAAGTAAAAGAAAGTCCTTACTCGTGAAAGATATATTTTAAGTCGATTATATATTAGGTTAAGTGAATGAAACCAAGGTTTCTTGTTGCTTTGGAATAATTTTAATACGCTTTAATGTTAGCATACATACACTTAATTGGCTTTATACATATCACTTAGGTAACGGTAATTCCGAAAGTAGTCGCTTTACTATTGGTTTGGGGTGTGCTTTCTCATAACTCGATTCGGTGGGATTGAGTATTATTGTTGTTGTACGCAAGTGATGGTTATCGAGCTCATGTATAATGACCGTTGACTTATCTAATCTTTCGGAGCCATCAGAAGGATGCACGTCTACAGTAGTCTACAACAGAGGTATCTTCCAAAAGGTTACTCCAAGTAAAGTAGGTAGTCTCTTTTGTCTGTCGGAATGGTTCTTCGCGTAGTCTATGTCTAACAGAGGTTAGCTTAGTTCCGGAGGTATTGACGAGTACCGTAGGTAACCCCTACTATCTGCCGGTCGATACCTCCTTGGATACAACAAGGATACCGTACAGACAGTAATGTTGGGATTTTAGAACTACGTTAACCAATTAACGCATACGAGTACGCATCGGATATGGATCTAATAATCGCAATTAGGTTAACACGTATTAATAAACAATTAATGAATAAAAGGTAAAATAGGAAACTAACCTTTCGTAGTAATTGAACGCAAGTGTAACGAACAATAAAACCAATACGAAACCCAAGTATCTAAATTAGACATCTCTACGAGTATCACACACAACACGAAAACTATATACGTTCGATAATGAGCTAGTCGAGAACGTATTAAAACCCAATCAACCTTTGACACCACTTGAATAACTTGAACAAGAAAAGTACAAGATCAAAACTTGCTTCTGCCTAAGAACTGAAAACTGTTCGATGAACAGTAGCTCCAAACGTACCCGATATCGGACAAAGAGGTCCGATATCTTCTGCTTGTTGTCCGAGATAAACCCCACGACTAAAACAAAAAAACCTTTGTTTGTTGTTGCTGCTGTCGACTAGGAGAAACAGAAACAAGAACTAATACCAATCGATCAATACCCTAACACCTTGAAACCTTGCAAGTGGCGATTGAACAAAACCAAATCAAAAACTAAGTGACTTGGAAGCAAGTCGATTAGGTATTAGAAGCTGGAACAGTAATTTGATTTAGGGTATAGTTTAGGTTTAGATATGTCGTAACTCTTCAAGAGGGATGGGTTGGCTTATATACAAAACAAACCGACACACCACTTGGGTCTTGGCTTGAACGACAAGCTACAAGCCCAAGCTCACCCTTGCCCACTCTTGCCCGATCAGTGAAACCCAAGGCCCATGGTTGTCCACTTTCGACCCAAGTCCATGTCCAAGAACAGTCCAATGGTCGACATATTAATCGGGTCAAGTTACATGCATAACGGTAATGTATATTCAAGTATATTACGTTCGACACGTATACTCGTGCTTATCTTGTGTGCCCCCATAGGCTCACACACTCTTAGTCGTTTACGTGTTTTCAACTCACACAAACCAATAGCTCCCACTTGGGAGTTGGTGTGTCGAATGACACACAAAACTAATAACGGAAAGGCCTAGCAAACGCTCTCACTCGCTTTTTAACTAAAAGTGTCTGAGAGAATAGTTTCATAAAAGTTTCTCAGTAGCATGGTCATTTAATGTCTTGCTTTAATCATCCTTTGTTATAGATACCGTTAAACCATGAATATGGATCCTAACTCATTCCATATAGTTTAATCATTTAGAATCTCGTTATAGAATTTAATTAGATATACCAAATGTAATCAAGTATCATCTTGCATTACCCTTTGGGTTCGGCCCAACAATTATCTTATTAATTCTGGAGAGGCGCCATGGTATCTTTTTGCACATATCAAGTGGAGTAACAAATCCTTTATTGACTACAAGTGTTGTGGATCTTGCTCACATCACTCCAAAATATAGCCTTTATAACTACCTTATTCGATAACGTTTTGATACTTACAAAAATGATATCCACACATAATGTAACTTGCTTGTATCTCAAGTCTAAGGATGACTTTAACAAACCATTTTCAATATTTTACTTATGACAAGGATCCAAAAGTAAATGTTTGAAAGTTGGGGTATCCAATATGCATCTCTAGTGAATACATATGAGTTTGGCGGGAACAATCCAAATTCTCGTTAGAATATAACCAACACTCACATTTGCCTTACATAACAATATTCCCATATTATTAACAGACAATGAACATATTTAGAACAATTAAATCATTCAAGGATTAAACATACAAATATAGGATAACAATTATTATATGAATAAATAACAAATACCAAATATCTTTATTCATCATAAAGTAAAAATTGTCTTTCAATCCCAATTATCCAAATACTAAAACAGATATGCATGAGACTAATTTAGTGTTGGTGGTTATTCGTCCCAAAGCAGGGTGAAGATAATCAATAACTGTTCAGCAGAAACAACAAAGAGTCAGCAGTAACAGATACCACTTGGTGGTTACCGGATATCACTTGGAATCGTGTGATCACTTTCCAAAGTAAACTATTCGACCCTAATGCCTGGGTATCACGAATATCTACTTGGGATAAGACCAAATGTAGTTAGAGAATTAGGCACAATTCTATAACCCTTTCACTAATAAGTGTTTACGTTTTCTGTGTGTCTCTCATGCATGTTCAGATCTCCTATATATAGGAGGTTACTCTTGAGCTATTCCAATGGAATTATGAGTATTAATCGGCCCATTAATAGCCTCATAATTATCCCCATTATAGTCATTAGTGGTTACATGACCAATTAAACGTGGTCATAAAGAAGTTGTAATCGCCATTTAGCGATACTTTCCATAAGCGATACTTTCCACTAGCAAGCTTTCACTTGCAAGTGGAAGTACAACCTATCGCTGGAAACATCGCTATCAAGATTTCATAGCACTATCGGTGGATACACCACTGGAAACATCGCCTATCGGTGGAAACATCGCTTATCGATGGAAACCACAAGCGGTATTTCCACAAGCAAGATTTTCACCAAGCGGTACTTTCACCAAGACTACCAATACAAACCACTATAAGAGTCGTGGTGTTCATGGACCTTATGGGTGTACACTGCATGCCTCCTAGCCCATTACAAGGTGTGAACTAATCCCACAAGTGCACTAAATTTTCCAACAATCCTCCCCAAATTTAGTTCACTTCCTTTGCATGAAAAATAAACATCAATCAAAACATGTGCATAAACGAAAATGTCCGGAGGATTGAATTTCCATCTTAGTAAATTACACGCTCAAATATTCGAGAATCGGGGTGTTCTAAGAATTGAACCCTTCAACCCATTTGAATACCAAGATAAAATACACACAAGTTTTCAAACACTTAATGACTCCCCGACACTATACAAGCCATGTGTCCATATCCAAATTCATAAATGTTGTAAAAGCTAAAGTCCAAAGCTTCTCAAGCGGCAAAACTTCAACATTTACATAGGTGGTTCCTCTTTAGTCATGCTCCCGCCAAGCACTTTTTCAAAGAAAATTAACCATTAAGAAGTAAAGACTTCATCCTCCTTTCAAGAGTTTCGAGCACAACCTTGGGATGTAAATAAAACATGTGCTCCACCCACCGAATGTTCGACTTTCCACATTGAACTCAGCTCCCAAGTTTCCTCGGGAGGAGTTGGGTGTCCTAGCATTCAAATGACTAAGTTGGACTTAAACCCATCCCTTTAGCGAGACTTTATAACCAAGTCTCAGCGGACCCTTCGTCAAGTGATCGCCTAAGTTCGCTGAGATCTCACAAACTCTATAGATACCACCCCATTCATGATAAGCTCACGAATCATGCTATGCCCGACACCTAAGTGTCTAGACTTACCATTGTACATCCGCTATAAGCCTTAGCCAATGTAGCCGCACTATCACACCGGATAGAAATAGGTGCTATAGGTTTAGGCCACAATGGAATCTCGAAGCAAGTTTTTCAACCATTCACTTCTTTACCAAAGCAATGCTAGAGCCACAAATTCGATTCCATTGTTGAACCGGTGATGCAAGTTTGTTTCTTGGATGCCCAAGAAATTGCACCTCCACCAAGTAGGAATACCCACCACCGGTAGATTTAATTGCCTTCAGTGTTATCGATCCAACTTGCATCGATGTAACCTTCCAACATCGATGGGTAACAAAGATATGAGAGACTATAATCCATAGTTCTCTTCAAATACTTGAGCACCCTCCGAATCGCTTGCCGTTGATGAGCACTAGGATTACTAGTATACCGCTCAATTTTCCCCCGCAAAACCAATATCGTCTTGTACAAGTCATGGCATACATCAGCACCAATTACCCTAGAATACTCAAGTTGAGATACGACTTTGCCATTATTAGGTATCAACTTCTCAAGTGTCCATAGGTGTACTCACAGAGTACAATCAAAGTAATTGAATTTCCTCGCATACCTTCTCAATATAATGAGACCGAGAGATAGAAATTCTTTTACTTTCATGTTTAATCCTTATACCAAGGATAACATCGCCTCCCCATGTCTTTCTTGGAGAACCTTGATGACAAAATTCCTTTGTTAGGTCAACTTGATTTTGGTCGGTGCAAAGATCAACATGTCATCTACATATAGACAAATGATGACTCCTTTACCGATTCATCAAATTTGCTATATACACATTTGTCGACTTGGTTAAGAACATAACCACTAGACAAAACCACTTCATCAAATTTTTGATGCCATTGTTAGGTGCTGCTAAGTCCATAAAGAGACTTAATCGGTTTACACACCTTGTTTTCATTGCCGTGCATGATGAAGCCCCGAGGTTGGTTCATATAAACCTCCTCTTCCAATTCACCATTCAAGAAAGTTGTTTTCACATCCATCCGATGAATAACCAAATTGTGAATAGATGCCATAGCAATCGCCAGTCTTATGGTATCGTCGAGCAGCAGGGCATAAGTATCAAAATAGTCTATTCGACTTTTGTTTAAAGCCCCGAATGACTAGTCTAGCCTTGAACTTTTCAATAGTTCCATCTACCTTCATTTTCCTTTTGAAAATCCATTTGCAACCCGTAGGTTTGCAACGAGAGGTAGATCAACCAACACCCAAGTGTTGTTGCCCATGATGGAATCCATCTCATCATTGATTGCTTCTTTCCGAAAGCAAGATCCGGGACTTCATTGCTTCTTCAAATGTTTTGGGGTCATCCTCAACAATGAAGCAATAGGAGTATTGGTCCGAGACCTCATCCCTAGTACCTTCAACTAAGTATAGTTGAAACTCAGTCCAAATGACTTTGAGTCCCGACCCTTTTGCTCTTCCCGAGCACGTGTTCGTGTTGATGAACCACAACCTCATCGGGGACCATCGATGGTTCATCATCGAGGACCTCGATACACCAAATGTCATGAGTTCCATTAGGAATCCTCGACTTGGTCTAGAACCGATGAGAATCTATTCTCATCAAAGTCTACATCCTTGATTCAATTATTGAGTTAATCGAAACATGTTCATTAGGTTCAATAACATAGAACCTAAAAGCCTTGGAATGCTCAAGATATCCAACAAAGATGCGATCAATGCCTCTTTCACCCAAAGTCTTTTGCTTTGGATCGTGGAGTCTTACAACACCATACAACCCCAAACCTTGAGATAGTTCAGGTTGGGTTTCCTTTTAGTCCGTAGTTCATAAGGGGTAACCTTGTTCCTTTTGTTTGGAACCCTATTTAATAAATAGCAAGTTGTTAACATAGCTTCACCCCGTAACCCTTGACTCGGTCTCCGAATAGGACAACATGGAATTAACCATCTCCTTGACAGACTGCTTTTCCTTTCGTAAATACCATTTTCTTTGAGGAGTATAAGGGCGATTGTTTCATGGATTATTCCAACAGACAGAAAGTAATCGAGTATCCATGTACTCACCTCCCTATCGCCCTTAATCTTTTGATCAAAGACCCAAGTTGTAATTCAACTTCGCTTTAAACACTTTGAATTTATCTAATGCTTCATCCTTGGTATGTAACAAATAGACATAACAAAATCTAGAAGCATCATCAATAAATGTCACAAAGTACTTCTTATTTCCCAAAGAAGGAGTGGCATGCAAATCACACAGTCAATCGTGAATAAGCTCCAAGATCTTAGTCTCTCGACTAACACCACGAAAGGGTTTCTTGGTTATCTTGGTCAACATGCAAGTTTTACACTTTTCGGTGTCCATGTCAAAAGCGTGGGATTAAACCATCCCTAGACATATCTTGCATTCTTTATAGTGAACATGACCAAGTCTAGCATGCCAAAGGTTAGAATCGGCCCGATCATATGTGGTCACAAAAGTGAAATAACACCGGTGGTAATATTAAGCCTGAACATTTGATTACATAAATAACCAAAACCAATAAAAACACCATTCTTAGAAAGAACAAATTTATCGATTCAATAACTTGTTTATATCCATGATTATTCAAAACACTACTTGAAACCAAGTTTTTCCTTATATCGAACATGAATAACATTAAACAAAGTTACAATCTTTCCGAACAAAACTTAAGATCTACAAAACCACGACCATGCACCAAGGTCGCCGACTCATTTCCCATGTGAAGAATAGAACCATCATTCATTGACTCATAAGTCTTGAACCGCCTTCTATCTTTGCACACATGAACCTGTTGCACCGAGTCAACCCAACACGCAACATAATCATCACGCACATAAAAGAATCGATACATATGTGACATAATAAATCGAAAAGACTTATTAAACATATTTCGACCTTTCGATGAGTTGGTGAACCACCACCCCGAACCATTAGTGCTCGATCCATTGGCTTTACCACCAATTTTAACACCTTTGGTCCCTTTTAATGTGACCGGTCTTGCCACATTTCCAACAAGTAGGTGTTGCCTTCTTGTTAGGATCTACCCTTGTGTTGTCATGATACTTGCGTTTGCCTTTGTTGTCATTGTACCGGTGGAGTTGTTATGCTCCACCATATTGACAACAGATGGTCCAAGAAGATTGCCACTCTTTGGCTTGTCATTATCCCGCACCTTGAGAGATTCCTCAATGTGCGCGAGATGATCGCCCAACTCAACAAGAGTTAACTCCTCCTTCATATGTTTCAAGGTATGCTTGAAATCTTTCCATGAAGGAGGAAGTTTATCAATAACACAAGAGACTTGAATAGCCTCATCCATGTGCATATTGTGTTGTGTAAACCTTCCAAGTATTCCAAGAAGTTCATTGTATTGTTCCATAACCGGTCTTGAATCGGTCATTTTGTAATTTGTGAAATTACTAACAAGGAACTTTACTTGATGCATCCTCACCATATATTTGGCGTCCAAGGAATCTACAGTTCTTAGGAAGATTCAAAGTTCGATAAATATCAAATAGAGAATCGACATACCATTGAGAATAAGACCTCTGCATATGTAGTCATCATTCTCCCATTTGCTCCTCCTTCCGATCCGCTCCACAGTAGCATCATCACCATCATCATGAATTGGAGTAGTCAAGACATAGACCACACTCATGCTTGACGATGCAAAGAAGTGCATCTTCTTCCGCCTCCTAAAGTCCACCCTTCAAACTTGTCCAGCCTTAGCAAAGTTTGAAGCCATGTGTTTCATTGCGTTAGCTTGCCATTGATTATCACAAAATAGTTTACTTTGATTGTTGGTGGTTATTCGTCCCAAAGCAAGGTGAAGATAATCAATAACTGCTCAAATGAAACAACAAAGAGTCAAGAGAATGAGATACCACTTGGTGGTTACGGATATCACTTGAATCGTGTGATCACTTTCCAAAGTAAACTATTCGACCCTAATGCCCGGGTATCACGAATATCTACTGGGATAAGACCAAATGTAGTTAGAGAATTAGGCACAATTCTATAACCCTTTCACTAATAAGTGTTTACGTTTTACGTATCTCATGCATGTTCGGATCTCCTATATATAGGTGGTTACTCTTGAGCTATTCCAATGGAATTATGAGTATTAATCGCCCATTAATAGCCTCATAATTATCCCCATTATAATTTGTTAGTGGTTACATGACCAATTAAGCGTGGTCATAAAGAAGTTGTAATCGTCATTTAGCAAGACTTTCCATAAGCAAGACTTTCCACTAGCGGTACTTTCACTTGCGGTGGAAGTACAGACCTATCGATGGAAACACCGCTATCGAGATTTTCATAGCACTATCGGTGGATACACCACTTCAAAGGGAAACATCGCTTATCGGTGGAAACATCGCTATCGGTGAAACCACAAGCGTATTTTCCACAAGCAAAGATTTTCACCAAGCAAGACTTTCACCAAGACTACCAATACAAACCACTATAAGAGTCAGGGTGTTCATGGACCTTATGGGTGTACACTCCGTACCTCCTAGCCCATTACAAGGTGTGAACTAATCCCACAAGTGCACTAAATTTTCCAACATTTAGTAAGTTGAAGCCTAATGTTTCCTACATTCTCAACCTTTCTTTTAAAAGAAAAACTAAATAGTCATCTGAGTAAACTTTCCGAACACTTATTTCAAATTTCACTTATAGTGAGTGATTTGAAATATAAGATGAGTGTCTTATCTCATATGCTCATACTATTGCAAGAGTTATAGTATGGAGATGTCGCTCTACCTTGAATGATGTATTTAGAAGTCAACGACATACTGACAATCATCTTTATAGTTTCTAAAAGTGTAAAGTATTCTCATTCCTTAATGTGTAATGCAACAATGCTCTATGTTGAGCATAGCTAGTTAGCAGATTTATCATAAATGATAAAATCATACTACAACTAGTATAAATAATCCTCTAGCATCATTTGTACTTATACAACATTATACTTTATAATTCGTAAATATATGTATTAACAATAATCTAAACATTCTCAATTAAATATTGTTATTGTTAGCTCATCTTGTTCTTGTACAAAAGTAACAACTAATCTTATATACAATATAATATATATACATAATAAATCCTTAGTTAAAACAACATAAGGTTTCCATCCATGTGATAGATTATTCCAAGTGAAATATATCATTTTAAGATTTGCTCAAATGATATATTGTATTTGTGTCAGACTTAATTTTCCGCATTTGTTTATTCCAGATAAACATTTATTCCAAGGTTGTTTGTTTTATTCCCTAAATTTCAAGTGAAGTTTCATTCCAAGCTTAAGGATCAATATCTAGCTTAAATAGAATGATATCTTCAACATGTAATTTAAGGAAAACACATTGCTCCCACTCAATGTCGATGTACTCAAGAGTTATCTTAATTCAATCGTAATCATATTATAATTAAATTCAAGATTTCAACTCTAGATGCATGATCCAATCCAAAATATGGATTGCTTAAACTTTGTATACTACATAAAGATTATGTAGATCCATAACCCTTTTGATTACACACCGTCCTCGCAAAAGGTAATCATAAAGAAAGAGTTATAAAATCTTAATTCCCATATTTCATATACAAGCAATCATGTATGATAATTATTATCTTTTATATAATTAATTCGTGTATATATATAAGAAAATCTAATCACAGTTAATTGCTTAAGTATGATTAAAAACTTCTTATAAAATGACATGCATTAACATGTATACAATTTTGTCCTTGTGAGTCTTTCTTCAAAAGAAACTCATTCCAACCTCGTAGGTTAACAATTAGGCAAAATAATAATCAAGCTCAAAACTTGATTTGCCTTTTAAGGACTGCATCTTATCATTCATAGTTCTAAGATATTTATCATATTCAAGATGTGATAATATATTTTAGTAGTTAGTGATTTACAACAATCTTCTAACTTATATCCTCAAAGATTGATATAAAATATCACTCAAGTGATGAGGCATCCTTTCGGATTTATGAATGAGACTAATCATTATACTTTGGTTGACATTTTCATGTTTAACCTTAGTATGACATTAATAAGTGGATTTTTGAAGGTTAAGTATTTTGTTCTCAAAAACTTTGAGATTTGTATATGCTCCCACTTACTTTGTAAGTAGAGGCAATTCTCTAAATACTAAGTATTTAAGCAACAATAAATTGTTCTTTATTGGGAATCACAAAATACATTTGAAGTTCTTATCTCTAGATTTGTTAATAAAACGCTTCATAAGGTTTTAACAAATTCCGAACTTAAATCAAGACATAATGGAATTTCTTCCAACAACTCTAATTAGGGTTTATAGAAAAACTCTAATTTCATATCACTCTTTAACCAAAATTTCTAGAAACAGTTTTGTGTTTCATCAAGCTAGGAAGAACACCAAAACTACAATCTTCAAGCTAGGAAGTGTAGACTACTCAAAAATCCAAAAGGATTTAGGATTCAATTGGTTTGAGTAGAAAACCTAATATACCTAATAAATTAGGATTTTCAGATATGGGTTGTCTTGAATACCTTCTTGGTTTGAACTATATTGAGTGTATCCTTGACATACGCAATTTTCTAACCTTGATATGTTTTGGAGGTAGAGCAATTAAAGCTATCATGAACCAAAAAATATGAATAAGGTTTGATCCAACACATTAGACATACCATAATGAAGTGGTATTCTATGCGTATTAGAATTGTGAAACTATATCAGAATTCCATAGATGACTTAATTCTCTTTGGACCAAATACTTGTCAATTGGGTCAAGCCAAATTGCTATTAAGTACGAACCAAGTGCATGCAATAATGTATATTCATAGAACAATATAAAAACCTTATGTTCACGTGTTCACAAGAAGACAGAACTGTTCAAGAATTATATGTTCACGTGTTTACAAGAAAATAGAACATCTCAATAACAAATTATAAGTCTTTGAATAATTCAAAGGCCTTATATTTATGTGTTAACTAGAAGACATAACAATTTTACTATATATACCAAGGTTGTCAGGATCGGGATCCTACCTAGGATCGTTTTCGGCTTTGCAAGATCGTAATCGTAGGATCGGATCGGGATCGTAAGATCCTATGAAAATGTATATATTTTTATAGGGGTTGTAGTTTTATATTTCTATATAATATTTCATATGATAAACGAATCTAAATGGATGATAAAAGAAAAAGTTATATGTTCAAGTACCGTAGTAGTAGAATATTAGATATATTGCAATGCATACTTGCACAAAGTTACTACATACGTGCACGGTGCACCTACTTCTTGTTTTAATGTTTTTTATTATAGGTTTTTCGTGATAACATTTATGCAAAAAAAATAATGTTAATTTATTAGCACGTGATTCTGTAACTTTTTTGTTACAATATATAGATTAATGCAAAAAGATAAAAGGATTGTATCTGAAAATGAAACGACGTAACTTATAATAGAGGGCAACACAATTTTTTTTTCTTGATGACCAAATAAATTAAATTAGAATATTCTGATAATATTACTGAATTTTTTTTTCTTAATGACCAAATAAATTAAATTAAATTATTCATGCTTTTATATGTAACATAAAATAAAATATGAACAAAATTGGGTCAAGTATGTAGATAGTTTACTTCAAAAACGAGTTTCTGACATTTTACAAAGCACGAAATCGTTTTTCATAATAAACCCAAAAAGGCACATCTAAACTATTTCTAAATAGTCCATAAAAACATAATGATTTTACACTCATTAATCTTGCAAGAGACAATTAATTAACAGCACCAAAATAATTTTTTTTTTTGAAAAAATCTTAGTCATTGGGCTTTAAGACATGAGTTTATACTTAATAAGTTAATGAAAAAAAAAAAAAAAAAAAAAAAAAAACTAATAATAGGCGATCCTATACGATCCGATCCGATCCTACGCGCGATCCTACGATCCTGCTGTGATCCTACCTGAATTACGATCTTGTTAAGATCCTGATCGTTTTTTGTGTGTAGGATCGTACGATCCTACGAGCAGGATCACGATTTTGACAACCTTGATATATGCTTTATGTTATAAGTCATTGATTAATTCAAGGACCTTATAATTATGTCTTAACATGTAAGCATAATTATACTAACAAAAGTAATCATGAACGCAAACTCTTGAGTTCTATAGTAATTTCAAGTTAATTTTATATTTCAGAATTATGATCATTATCATATAACCATAATTTTGTTTCTAAAACATGTAGTCAAATGTTGAAAAATCTTTACTCAATATCATGACATTTGAATGTAGTAGAGCAACAAACATCTTGCGTGTTCAACTCTTAGTAGAATCATTATTAGAATGTAGTAGGACAATAAACATCTCACGTGTTTAAGTCCTATTAGAATTCTTATTTACATGTAGTAGGGCAATAAACATCTCACGTGTTTAAGTCCTAGTAGAATTATTAGTTTTCTTACCTTGCGGTCAAGAGATACCAATAATATTGTTCTTCCTTGCACACACTTTGAGATTTCTCCCACTTGTGTAAGGCACAACATCATATTATGAAAACAAACAACATGTGATTGTTTTGTGTAAACAATATGATAATGTCATAGATATTATAAGTAGTTTTAGAACCATAACCTTTAATAAGGAATTGTGGATTATTATTCTATAGATAACGCTTCAGAGATCAACAACAGAAAGGCAACATGTTATCTTATAAAATAAAATGCAATTTTCCTTTAAGCAATGGTCGTTCATATTCGGAAAGTAATGAATTATTTCAAAGCAAGTTTTAAATGATATGAGTGACTAACAAGGAAATAAATCCCGTAGCTCCCACTGAAATTAACAACATTACATGAATGTTATTTCAGTCATAAAATGCAATTGCTCCCACTGGATTTGTCAACATTGTAAGTGTTACATTTCTAGCAGAAAACATATGGCAATTTTATACTTTCCCATTCTCTTCGAATGCCTAAGAGTAGCAATGTACTTAGGTATTGAACAGAGTATATGAAGTACTACTTATTTAGTTAATAGACTAGCCATTCTTACATTCAATAAACTTGAATCTTTAGCATGCAATTCCTCCTTTATTGTCTACATAGCCCCAAGGATATTTAGCACTTTAGGAATAATAAGAGTCCAAGAAAATTACCTAGCGAATATTCTAGTAATATCTTTACTCTTTGCGGTTTAAACTCATACATCGTGACAAGTGCGGGATGTCATTTATTTTGGTAGCTATAAACAAAATGTTTTCTAGTTACACAAAATATTCTATCTTTCAATAATTTCTAGACCACAAAAGGGTAATGAAAGATCATCAGTGAGTTTAACAGTTTGTAATCCTATCTTAGTTTGTCAACTAAGGAGAAAAGATAGGACTAAGTCTCACTCTTCTTACTAGGAAAAGAGACTAAGTTTGTCTTTCAAAGAAAAACAACTTGGTTTACAAATTATGTTGCAACAACACAATTAATCAGAACATAAAAAGTTCAATAATAGTATTTTCGATAATTACATTCTTAAAAGAATTAACTACCCAATTAATTACTAATTAAGACTAAGATCCATCTTGCACTCCCACTTAATTACCAAAGGTCTGACCAGGGGGTAAAAAAATAGGACAAGAGGTAAGCGACGAGCGTTAATTGCATAATGCAACTCTTAGATTTATGAGACTGATCAAGACATTAGTAGACAAGTAATAATGTCATGAGCATGTTTAGTTCTCATCTTAAGCCTCGGGTTCAAGGTCTGACCAAGCCAACTCGAAATAAGTCGACCAAGTATGAACGTGTAAAAATAACCAGAAGTCTGACTAAAAATAACCAAGTATGAACGTGTAAAAATAACCAGAGGTCTGCACGTGTTCATAGTTGGATGGCATAGACTTAAAATTAACAAATAGGTATTCACATGAATAATGTGGTAAAGGTCGTGTACAAAGAAGCATGCAAAACAACTTTGTAACACTCAGTTTAAAAACTTTTGGTACTGACACTGTAGTGATCATCATGGTTCACGGTAGCTCCAATCGAACTCATAGAGAGGCAGAGGACCAGGTAAGCGTTGAAGCAATAACCTAGACATCCTTTCGGTGTGACTATGCGCACCTCTTAAAACCCCCTTTTTAGTTTGTTCTAATGGGTGAGCCGTACATCCCAAGTGTCCATAGCATCTAGCTTTTAAATTCTTGAAAACGTGTTTCAGTATATTAGGTCACTTTATTTTACAAAAACAATTTTCCACGAATCAAATAGCAGGTCACAATGAACATGATATTTAGGCTTGTAAATAAAGACCCATATTAATGTTATGGTTATGATATGTATTATTCCATATTGCATACAATTAGGTGTCAAAGCAAGTAACAATAATGCACATAATGGAATCACAAACATATAAGCATAAACATCAATAAATAGCCACATATTGTTCCGAGTTCTCTCGCGAGTCTTCCCCAAAAGGAGAACCATAAGACCGTCACTAGGTACGAAACCTAGATCGCCCCATACATCACAAAAGCAATTTAGTGGGTCTTGTGGCCGGAAAACACATAAAAAGCATGACAATCTCAATCAACAAGTAATTACGCTATTTTATGTATTTATAAAAAAATATGTGACTCTAATTATTAATATAAGTCTGATTAACAATTAATTAATTCTAATTAACCTTTAATTCTATTTAACAAGTAATTCTAATTAACTTTTAATTCTAATTAACAAATTTAATTCTAATTAACAAATTAATTATAATTGTTAGGAATTAGAAATTCCAGGTATTAAAGAGTCGGTCACCTCAAGTATATGTAATCGTTAGAAAGCTCGTAGTTGTAGTTATTTCATGTTAAGTAGTATTTAGTTAAGTAACACCGTGGAGGACGGACGGTCTTTACCCATCGATGCCCCGATCCACACCGATGTGTGGCGCTTATTGTAAGACTATAAATACTCTCTACCTTCCAAGGTAGAGTTGGAGCTCATAATAAGATTTTCTTTCTCTCACTAAAGTTCCCTAAACCTCTAACTTTTCTCTCTAAAACTCATCTTCTATACGCCACGCTTGATTGTGTTATGATGTGTATGTGAAAACTAATATCCTACAATTGGTATCAAGAGCCATGGTTAGATCATATCGATGCACATCTTTGGATTTCTAGTGGTTTTAGGTGGTTTTGAGTTTGAAAAAGTTTAGTGGTTTGTGCATCATTTGGTTGATTTCTTGTGTTAAAGCTTGGATTTTGTTAGTACTTTTATGTTTAGAATCATCACAAGTGTTTAGGTTTTCATTTGGTAAGCTTGAATCATCTTGGTTGGGTTGTTTTTGGATTGAAAAGTGTTGTTTATGTGGTTTTTCTTGCTAGCGACTTGATATACGGATCTCTTTCTTCGTAGCGACTTGCTTCACAATTTTGTAGCGAGTTACAGTTTTGGAGCTAGCGACTTGCTTCACATATACAACCTCTTCGCTAGCTTTGGGAGGAGCAATGGTAAACTTACCATCAAGATCCAGGATAGTCTTCTTGATCGTTTCCATTCTTCACAATCTCCCGTAGATTCCAATCAATATTGAGATCCAGTTCGTGATCTTCATGGTCCACGGATCATACTCTTCCTTTTTCGTATAAGGAAACTTGCGTTCATGTTGGAGAGACTAAGTTGCTGCATAGAGGTGGTATTTTTGATGTTGTTGTTGGTGACTTGATTCATCATCCGTCCTGCATGGTGAATATGTTTTTGGTTGTATGGGGTGAGGTAAATATGGTTCTCGAGATCATAGAGACTCTCCCGAGGCTCGATACCACTTGTTGAACATGAGAGACCTTGATGATCTTGAGCACTCGTGGATCGTTAGTGTTGCCTATGTAATCATAAGCAAGCTAATAGAAAATCTCTACAACTCGTATTCTAAAGCGGAATGTAAATACAAGTTGTTATAACTAAGAACACTTAGATCCTCTATGGATCTTTTATTAATCAAACACTATGTTTTGGATGAATTTTCTATTACAAACTATTAGGTTCCTTTTATAGACAAGGAACCCTAAACTATTACTACCAATCGACTAAGCATGCAAGCATGCATTAAATGGCTAAACACATTAAACAATATAGAGCAAGACAATAATACCCATGCTAACCTCGGGCGGTTCAAGAATAATGATGGGTTAGTATATAATAAATAAAGCGATGTGCAGATCCTAGTCACTTCCTTCTTCACAGATACAGCACAGCTTTTATACTCAAACAGAATCTCTTCTTCAATGAGACTTCTACTCGAGAGAATCATTCGGCGAAGATTGATGTTATAAATCCTTCTTCGATAATTCCCAACAAACACAATATATATAGTTAATATAAAGTGAATCTACAACATTTAAGAAAATAACAAAATGAATGGTTGTATATGGTCAAATACTGATGTTGGGTGCTGTTCTCGTATGGTTTTCAAAGGCACGTCAAATGATCATATGTAACACCCCCAATTTCGTGGTACGCAGCGGAATTCAAACTGGGTGTTACTTCATGGCACAACAGTCATAACAATAGAAAACGAACTCTAATGGAGTCGTTTTAAAACATTTATCATTCGATTTATATAAATATCAGAGTTTACAAAGATGAGGTCCCAAATGGTTTCAAGTTTACAAAATACATTAAATTGGTTTTCGAATGATAATAAAATTTATAGCCTTCTTGGGTATCCGTGCTTCTCCGTGCCAGCCTTGTACAATATGAACCTGAAATACATGCTTAAAACTGTCAACACAAATGTTGAGTGAAATTCATAGAGTTTAGGAAATCAGTTGAACACAATATTCGTAACGTGAGGTAATTAGTCTCACATTCATAGTTTAGAAAAACAAAACATATATTATTGCACTAAGCTCATGACACCGAAACGTTAACAGCTGTCATATAATAGTAATCGTTGCCCTAATAGGTAATTTGCCATTAAACCTATGGATCTTTAAATAGAGTGCGTTTGTTTTCCTACCCGGTCAACACAAACGGGATTTGTCATTCCCGATAGATCTATCCACATTATTCGCGTTCACTCGCAAGTGATTAATGGTTCATGATAATAGGGACTTTGGCAATAGTAGCATTTAGTGCAAATAATACATTCAAGTATAATATTAAAGCAATGTGTTCGATTTAAAATAAAGCATGTATTTCCCCCAAGGGTTTGTAAAACAATTAAGTAATAAAAAGTGGGGCTATGAACTCACAGTAGTGATCAGCAGTGGAGTGTAACGATATAATGTTATCAACGTAGAGTATGACAAGATCACGATCTTTAACGATTACCTAAGAAAGCATAATATTCGTGTTTTAGTATATTGTACGATATAAGTGTACAAGTATATGTAGTTTGTTGGCTTATGATGTTCGACATGAATCCTTAAGTTAAAGTATTTCTTAAATGTTGTTTGGCTATCAAAATCAAGAGATCGTGAAATAGTTTAACATGTCATATGGTCATTTACTTTGCTTGTCAAATTCTAGTGAACAAGTTTTAAAAACAAGTTTCGGTCATTAGACTTATACTAGCCGTGCGGCTAAGTTATGGTTAAGCAATAATAATCAAGACCATATTAAGGATGTGTCTAAGTTATAAAACCTCAAGACAACAATCTTGACTCAATCTTGGCTTTATATTAGCCTCAAATGATCAATATATCACTTAAAGTTCTCACTAAGATTGTTTTCTAGTCAACAACAGGTCAGCTTAGTTTTTGCCGTTTTTAGGTTTTGTCGTTCACTTTCTGCTTATGTGCTCCCGAGTTTTTGTAGAAAAAGTCATTTTGAGCAACTTTCGTGTTTTACACTTTTGCTGATTCGGAGCAGAAAAGAGTCAAAATCGTGATTTAAAATCGTATCAGCAAGCTTTTGTTCCAACACTATATTTTCATCTAGTAAAACTTAACTAGGCATAACTTTTTAACCATAAGTCCTTTTTAAGTGATTCAAAAGCTCAAGTTCATATTTTTATATTCTCTAACAGCTTCTTAAGCTTAATTAAGTATAAAGTCCAAAGTTTATTTATATCAATAGTCTAATTACAAGTATTTACTTATATTTCATTGCAGAAAGTTTGGCTGCACATTCAGTCCTTCCAAAACGACCATAAGTTGAGTTCTACAAGTTATTTTGAAACGCAGCTTTCGGAAAACTTTACGTTTAGGTCTTTGCTACATTTCATAAAACTGAATCGACTTCCAGAAATGATCAGAACCATGGGCTTTTCCCAAATGAAGTCTGGTGTGCAGATTTTGACATGTTTTGCCATTTTGGCTCTCATTTACTCATCGGGATGAGTTATGAGGTGCGCCACCCGACGAAACGACCGTAGGAAATAGATCTACAAGCCTATCTTATTGAATTAACCTAAAGGTTTACTGAGATAATCAGTTTAATCAATCTTTGGGACTGTTGCAGAATTCAAGTTCATAGAACTTACCTAGGACTTGTTTTAGCTTGTTTTTATGGTCACAACCTCATGTACAACATCAATTAAGCCATATTACATATACTACTTATATCAAATTTCAAAAAATGAATATAAATTATTACAACCGTATTTAATGAATATGAAGATAAATAATAGCTTACAAGTATAATAACTACAAATCAACACTTAAACCCTTCCTAATCTTTCACTCTTTCTTCAGTCTTCAACCCAAGTCTTGTAAACCCTTTTTAACCTTTTTTCAAACCTTTCTAACTCAGCCCAAAAACTCAAGAATATGATAAGTTTTGATGATAAAATGATGCTAGTTTGTTGTAATGGTCAAAAGGATGAATCTAGAGGTGTATAAATCTTGAAATCTCATGATTTTAGTGGTGTTTTGATAAAGTTGATGGTGATGGACGAATTTTGCAAAGGAGAGGGAGTTCTAGGTGAAATTTGCATGTACAAGATGAGAATGAGGTGATATGGTTTCAAGTGGGGGACAAGAGTGGATGAGGGTAAGAAGTTGGTGGAATAGGAGAAGGCCATTGGCCTTGGGGATGCCAAATTCGTCCATCTCATGGTGAGGTGATAAATGTGTGTTTTGTTTGATAAGTTTTAGTTTACGAGGTGTAGTTTGGTCCCAGTAATTACTAATAGACTAAAATACACCGTTGGTCCCTGAAGTTGGCACGACGCATCGCGATGGGACAAAACTCGCCCCTTTCATCGTCGGGGGTCCCTATTTCAAGGTTTTCACTCGCTACAAGTCCTTTGACCATTTAGCCGTTAGTCAAGGACATCTCAAGGCGTTACATTTGTCTTTAGTCCAAGGGCAATTTTGACATTTCCATATTTTAATTAAAAATTTCTTAATTATTGCCACATGTAATGTAACCCTCTTCCCTCCCCAATAAACACATAGTCTGTATTATCATTCGTCCCAGAACTTTCGTTACAAGAATTATCAGAATTCACAAACCCTAATTGCATGTCACAAAACCCCTGTTTATCAATCATAAAACCGAAACATGGACTTTACCCTATGGAAAGTAAGAAGATAGTCAAGTTATCCATTGATGATACCGCCCTATACGACTCTGCAGAAGAAATACTTGTTTTTTTTTTTTTTATTACGATCATTGGAATTTGTAATTGTGGTATTTATTGTTTCCCAATTAAGTTTATAGAATGCTTTAAACATATATTGACATGTTTTCGGTGGTAGATCTAATATGTTTAGTATGAGGGTTCATCACAATGGTGTCTTTAAATCTTGGCACAGTAGAATATATGTTGCGGTATGAAAAGTTTAGTTGATTTGGTTGATGTTGATAGTGTGTCGGTTGAAGAGTTGGATGTGCTTATGTATGAATTGGGTTATGAGCTCGGTTCAAAAATTACTATTACTTTGTTAAGCCTTGTAGTAATTTAGATGATGGTTTGTATAGCTTAAGTGAGAGTGCTAATTTAGAAATATTGAAAGATCTTGTTGATGAGCATAAGATGATAGAGGTTTATGTTGAAAATGGTAAGACAACATTGGACATTGATCAAATGTCACCAAAGTCTATTAGGACAGTTATTGCTGATGTGGATGCAACAAAGAAAAAGCGACTCTTGCTATTGTTCCATATTGCTCAAAGAAATTATTCTTAGAAAACATTGTTACTAAGTCCGTGGTAGAGGACTTATGTGAGGTTACATATCAACCTTTGAAGTTAATACTTTGGTACAATCTAGTCGGATGCCGAAACACAACCCTTGTTTCCAATTGTAGAGGTCTCATCATCTTGAAGATGTTGCGGTGATGTCAACCGGCATATAGATAAACATGTTGAGCATATCCAAATAGATAGTCTCAAGAGGTATCTCAAAATGATCAAGAGTTAGGTCATCATGAGGAGGAAACATGTAATCCTGTGGATCATATCCAAAAGGTAAACTGCGAGGTTAGTGAAATCGATGAAGGCGTAAGTGATGACAATGTGGGTGAGGCAGACACTTATATGAGTGGCGATGATGATATTGAGAACAATGGTGATGGAAACACGGTTGTCGATGAGGCTAATACTTTTGAGGAGCCCGATTTTGATGTTAATCTGTTCAAAGTGACCGAGACTACATATTTACCATCTATAGGTACCACCACCCGACTACCACATGATTTTTAAGAAAATTAGTTGGATCTGTTAGATGATAATGATTTTGCAAGTGGTTTTGAGAATGAGGATGAGTATGTTATTAGGAGGAACAAATTGAGGGCATACAAGAAACAAAAGTTAAGTGAGGCGGACAAACAGAGGACGGAATATTTTTTTTCGTGGTCAAAGTTTTGTAATCGCAAAAGAAGTGAAAGATATGATCTACATGCTTTCAATAAAGACTAGGAGGAAATTGCAACTAATTAAGAATGACAAATAGAGAATTAGGGTTAGGTGTCTCGGACAAATACATTTGTGGAATAATCGAAGGTTTGGTGGGAAAAGCCCCAAAGAGGAAAAATGGTCCGATAACTAGAGGCCTCGGTAGGGATGTGTATTTATGAAAGCGCAAGGAGCAAGCAACAGAGTGTCCATGGTTGTTGTATGTAGCCAAAATCGAGATAAAGATGTATGGATTGTTCGAACTTTCAAGGATGAACACAAATGTTTGCAATCAATAGACATTAAAGCTTGTGACTACAAGTTTCTTTCAAGCAAATAGTTGACCAAGTTCAAGTCAATCCAGATATTCCAATCGAAATTGTTCAAGATCATTTCGATGGCAGTTTGAAGTTCGGTGTCTATGCAAAAGCATTAAGGGCAAAAACAAGGCGAAAATGAGATTAGGGGTGATCATAAGCAACAATACACCCTTTTAAGAGACTATGTTGAAGAGTTGCGAAAACTAACCCGATACAACAGTTAGGATAAGTGTACAACCGCAATGATGCAACAAGTCCAACCGAGTTTTCAAGAGAATGTATGTATGCTTAGGCGCTTTGAAGGAAGGATACAAAGCTTGTCAAATAGAGTTGTTGGGGTTAGATGGTGCTTTTATGAGGGTCCTTTTCCGCCGACTTCTTACAAAGAAGAGGTATAGACAAAGAACAATGGAATATACCTTGTAGCATCTGTGCAGTCGTGGTGAAAGCAAAGACTCATGGATTTGGTTTCTTGAATGTCTAAGAGATGATCTTGACTTGCAACGAAACTCAAACTACACTTTTATCGGTGACATGCAAAGGTGATTTTACCATTTAGTTGATTAGATTCACTTGTATTTTCTTTAAATGCAAATTGTATTAGTAAGGAATTGATGTTTATTTGTGAAGGGTATCATTCGGCGTTAGCGTATATTCCTAGTCTTTGAACACGATATTGTTTGAAGCACATCCATGATAATATGAAATTGCAATGGAATGCTAAAGCATACAAGGAACATTTGTGGAGATGTGCAACATGACAACAACCGTCCAACAATTTGAGGCAACCATCTTTGGAATTCAAGAGGTTTAGCGAACCGCCCATGCTTGGTTAAGTAAGATACCACCAACTCATTGGTCAAGGTCGCATTTTGGTACCTAACCAAATCTATGTCTACTTGTACATCTTTTGTTCTACGACATTTTTAAGGAAACTAACCAAACAAGTTGTAGGGAGGGCTCATTCGATGTGCTACTTAATAACATGTGTGAGGTGTTCAATGGGAAACTAGTGGGAGGTAGGCACCAACCGATCATTCTTGCTTTGGAATACATTAGAAGTCTTGTATGAAAAGAATAGTGAGCGTTGTGAATGTGATTCAAAAGTGTGTGGACCATTAACACCAAAGGCAACACTCATGTTAGATGCAATCAAGAAAGAGGCTTATAAGTACACCGCTTACGGGTTGAAGGAGAAAAGTACGAGGTCGGTGGATGGGAGACAAGTGTACGGTGAATGTTGAAGCTAGGGCTTGTACATGTAGAAGATGGAGCTTCTGGTATGCCATGTAAACATCTTGTTGCTACCCAATCGTGTATGAGGTTGAATGGAATGCAAATAGGATCTGTTGAATCATGGGTTCATCCATGTTACTTGCTTAAGACTTGGGAAGAAACTTACAAACACCACATCCACCAATAAGCGGTTATGAGCATTGGTATAAGTCACAGTGCCTACAACCATTCTTCCACCTAAACATCATAAACCATTAGGTAGGCCACGAAAGAAAAGAACCGTGGCTTTTCTTGAAAATGATAATTGTAAAAACCGTAACTTGTCACGCAGTAGTAAGAGTGTGGTTTGTGGTATTTGTGGCAATCTTGGTCACATTAAGAAAACATGTCTTGGGCAAGGAGGTGTTACAGAAGTCAAGGCACTACATACAGTCTCAAAAAGCAGTTCATCCGGCTTAAAGTTACATCAAAGAAGAAGGCAAAGGTTACGGTGACAACTATGCGGTAATGATCAACCAAGTGTGGTCGGTCTCAATCTGGAAGTCAAGTTGATCTTGCTTCGGTGGGTCTCCAAAGCATTTTTGGACTAAGACGAAGATTATAGCGACAAAGCTTTCTTCACCACAAAAAATGCTAGTTAAGCATATGAAAGCCAATGTTATCCATCGAATATGTATTCCCTAAACAATATTTCTTGTGTTTAAACAATATATGTTTCGAACTTTTAGACTCCAAAATGTTATGCATTTGGAAATATATCCATTTGCGTTATGTATGAAATCATGTCATTTTAGTGTATGGGTTTAATTGTGTTTTTATTGTATTGTTTTTAGAGTCTTCATACATCTGTGTTTTGAGTTGGTTACTGTTATTGTATTATCACAAACACTAATGAAGGATCAAAGATGGATGAACAACACCATATGGAGTTTATGTTGATACTCAAAAGTGGTGTCTGGTCATCCATCCTTGAGACTTTATATGTCTATGGTTCTTGGATCTGTTGAACTTGGATTTGTGTTTTGAGTTTGGTTACTGTTATTCTATTATCACAAACACTAATGAAGGATCAAAGATGGATGAACAACACCATATCAAGTTTATGTTGATACTCAGAAATGGTGTCTGTTCATCCATCACTGATCATTCATCCATCTTTGATACTTGGATCTGGGTTTCGAGTTGGATACGGTTATTCTATCATGACAAACAAGAATGAAGGATGAAAGATGGATGAACAACACCATACATCAAGTTTATGTTGATACTCGAAAGTGGTGTCTGTTCATCCATCTCTCATCATTCATCCACCTTTGAAACTCGTATCTCTGTTATGAGTTTGACCATTTGTGTGGGAAGTGATATATAAATTCTTGGGGCAAAGGACCTACTAGCAAAGGCAGCACAGTATAAGGACCAAAGCATAAAAGAAATATATTAACACTGTACAAGGACCAAACATTATACACCAAAAGACTATTCTTAGTCAACGTACTCTAAAACTTCTTAAACACAACTACACCATCTACCACCGATTCAAAACACTAAAACCAAGACCTATCTAAACCCTATAGAAGAACCATAGAAAACCAAGAAGATGACCATCCAAGACAACACACAAAGTTCATGAGGCAGCAAACTTTCTCCTTCTCAACAAGGAGATCGGCCAAGGCGCTTGGTGAGCGACCTCTAGCTTCGTTGCCCGGTCACCAACGTTGACCGCCTCCATAGTCTCGAAGCGAGGCGGCTTCGTATTCTTGTAATGCCGCCTCATTCCTCAGTAGATTGTTCTCTGCAGTAGATGATCACATCTCTTGCTCTCCTTTGGATGGGTGGATCGTACCACCCTATGAATGGACATGTTGTAGCCTATAATTGATAATCAATATGTTAGCATCTGCTTGCCTCATAAACACAAACTAAACCCACTTGTATAAATCACAATTATAATAAACCAGATGGACTATCATAATCTAACACATTTTAAGGTAAACCATTACATGCAAACTTTAATACAGTATGAAATAAAATTAAGTGTCCCAACCTATCTTGGACAGGCATAGAACCTCCTGCCGGGGTTCGTGGTGTTCCAGCATGTTCTAATCACGGCCCTTCTGTTGCATGAACACACCACCATTTTTCAGATTTTACCGTCGGTGAAGAAGATAGGATTTTAGTTGTTAGGAAAGATAAACGATGAGTGGTGATAAAATGTTCCTTTTATTAGAGAGTTTTTACTGTAGTGCCGCTGGTTAAACAAGTGGGCTGGCAAGGTAATTAATGGACAATGGTAAAATGTCAAAATTGCCCTTGGACTAAAGACAAATGTAACGCCTTGAGATGTCCTTGACTAACGGCAAAATGGTCAAAGGACTTGTAGCGAGTGAAAACCTTGAAATAGGGACCCCCGACGATGAAAGGGGCGAGTTTTCTCCCATTGCGATGCGTCGTGCCAACTTCAGGGACCAACGGTGTATTTTAGTCTTACTAATATTAAGCCCTTAAGTCACGAAACTTAAAACTAGGTAACGTAAAAATGTAATACTTAATATAATGTTAAAACTTATCAATATACTCTAACTAGGTATATTAAATGTGTGATAAGTCTCAGAGGGTGCGTCTATGTTGTTAAAACCTAATAACGTAGGTTTGAGTACGCGTCTTACGTAAAAAGTAACATATCTACTTAAAAATGATAAAATAGTAATAGTTCATATAAATTATGATTATTGGTGAAAATAGAGTATTTTGAACATATAGACTTATCGTAGTATTGTGTTGGTTACAAGGAAAATTAGCAGTTACTATCGGTTATCGTATTTGCATTTACGTTACGAAAAAAGTCAAATAGTCAAAAGTCAAAGTCAAAGGTCAACTTTAAAAAGTCAAAGGGTAAAATAGTCATTTTACCTTATGAAAAATTACGGGTTGTTACAGTCTCTACCCCTTAAGGGAATTCCGTCCCGGAATTCAGTGTGTGTTATCCGATGTTGAAGTGTTCTAGGAAAATGTGGGTGTATCGCGAATTTTTAATCTTTGCGTTCTCAAGTTTACGGTCGAAATGTGTTATGTACCATTCTAAGTTTTGGTGGTGGCTTAAGTTGATAATCTAAAGGGTTTTGTTAAAATCTTATAGAGTCCAATATACCTCAAGTTTGGCTTTTTCCGATTCTCAAACGAATCATATCTTATTGTATTTGAGGTTTTCAACAAAACCTTAATTTCTAACATGGAGTTTTTGGTAAATATTAACGCCTTACATCTATGAAATTTTTGTTTTAGGCGATAGTGTGCGGCATGCAGCTTAATTTGTATTTGTATGGTTTCATTAGTTGTTTCGTGTGTGATCTCTGAACACCTTAGTCCAGCAAATGGTTGACTGACACTTTCGTCTACATTGTGCCTTAAGTGGGTACCTTTTTATGCAAGAAAAAAGAAGAGTAACTTGATTGGAAATGAACCTTAAGTTTGGTACCTTTTTGTGCCATTTGCCCATTTAGCATACTTTTCGTAAGTCTAGCCAACAAAAGAGTTTTTGTCACATAATTAAAAGTTTAAACTCTTGTAATAATAATATTTATCAATTTTACCAAAGTGAATAATTGCATATATATCCTTTGTACAAGTTTTTTATGCATATTTTACAATGGTTTTTATGCATGCTTTGGATATATATGCAATTTTGCATTTTCGAAAGGATATATATGCAAAAACCCCTTAATAATATTACATGTTAACTACTTGTAAACTTCAGCCATAAACATTAATATATAAATACGAGTATCTATATATATACCAAATATGTTGAAAAATTAAGCACAAAAAATTATAAATTACCCTTAAAACTTATTTACATTATTTAGGCAATAATATAAGATGATTATGATGCCTTTTCTAAATAAATTCGCTAATCAATTAATCTGCCGTTACTCATTTCCATAATTTTCTTTATTTAACGTGATAATTTTTAAAGGTTGTTTAGTAATTTTCTTAGATGAGAGTTATTTTACATACCAAATTTTTCTCACATACCAAGGGACTCATCTTCACCATTCATTTAAAAAGAAATCAATGGATGAGATTAAAAGCATTTTACTATTTCACTTATTTTTTATAATTTAAATATCTCTTAAACCGTTAATCGTTAAGCGAAAATATTTACATCGTCGCGACGAGCATTTAATTATCTTTCTATAGACGGACACTTTGATATACTTTCGAAAAAGAAAAAAATTATTTTTTCACGTTTTTCGTTTTTTTTTGTTTTTACGTTCTTGAAATTTGCATGAAAAAATCATATATGAAACACTAAATTGAATATCACATGTGATATAAGTGTTAAATCATATATGATATGTAATATCATATGTGATTTTACACTAATATCACATTGATATTACATATCATATATGATTTAACACTAATATCACATGTGATATTCAAATTAGTGTTTTATCATATATGAGTTTTAATACAAATTTCGAGAACGTAAAAGGAAAACTTAAAAAAAGCGTGAAAATACGATTTTTTTGTCGAAAGTATATCAAAGTGCCTATCTATGAAAGATAATTAAATGCTTCGTCACAATGATATATTTTTTTTCGCTTAACGATCAACGGTTTGAAATATATTAATATTTGAAAAAAAATGATGAAAGTTAATTTTTTAAATTGTTGGGATTAATCTCATCCATTAGATCAAATACAAATGGAGGGTGGAGATTGATCTCTTGGTATGTAAAGAATTTTTTGTCCTCAAATGATCTTAAATCATTTTCTTATACTTAGTGATACGCCTGGGCCCGAGCCCATGGCCTATTAAGGTCTTAGGGTTTTACCCTACTTTGTCTTACTAGCCGAGTACCCGTGCATAGCAACGGGATTTTATAGCGGCATATAGTTGTAATGATATTTTGGTTAAGTGTTTTGTGTAACCAAATATCCCTACAACTATTTGCCGCTATAAAAAACCAACCTTGGAGACTAATCATGTCCTCGCACATTGCACCCAATTTGTAAATCACCAACATTAAGTACGATAGATGACATTTTAATTCAACCTAAATTAAAGTTATAAACATTAAGTACTACACACATAAATGAGTGTTCTGAAACATAAACTAATTTCCTAACTAATAGTAAAATTAGAATTTAAAAATGTGTCAAATGTTAGCATTCAAACCACTGAAATACATAGACGTGCGGACCCATAATTATTCACCGAATGTCAATTATTAGTTTGTCTCATTACCCACAATATTTAGCAATGAGAACCATACAGTAAAAGCATTGTAGGTCAAGAAATTGCATCTTTTGTTTCACTTTCACTCTTGAGCGAATAGAAGCTATAACTCGTCATTAGCGCGCTATTAACCCGCCACAACTATCAACTAATGTTATTTTTGTGTCATTTTTTTGCATTAAGGAAAATGGTTAAAATTTATTGCAAAAATTGGTACATGAAACAATGTATATATTTCGTTCAAAATAAAACAATGTACATACTTAATTCATAATAATAGCTAGAACCACATTTATTCAAAGACAAACTCATTTTTACGACATCAGATCATAATAGTGAGTCATATAACTCACATCCAAGCACCACTAAGTTCCATTAGCAATTGAAGTGCACCTATACCTGGGCTGAAGCCAAGAAGTAGAAGCAACTTAACCCTCCTTATAATACATTGCGCCAGTCCACCTCTTGGGTTCAAGCGAAAATTGAGCGTCTGCTCACCTATTCAAATGGAATCACTAATTAGCCAATGTAATCTTTAATTCTCAGAACGAAAACATGACTCTAATTCAGCAACACAGATGCATAAAACCAAATGCTCTTAAAAAAATATCTAAATATTGGATAAGGACACTTTTAAGAAATTTATAAGTCAACAAACACAGTAGTTCAACTTCAAACAGCAAGAGCCGTACTCACCGAGGAAACGATATAAATGTAGAACTACTTGCGGAAGCACCGATGGACACTATTTGTGGCTTAATTCGCCACTTTGCCACACCCGTAGTCCCACCCGGTACAATCGCCATGATAAGAAACTCCCTACAACCAACCATATAAAAGAATTAAATAAACAAAATTCAAAATTACATTATCATGTTTAGGCAAAAAAATCCATAACTTTAATCACAATTCACAAAACTAAGTTAAAATCTACCACTCGACATAACAAACAACACTTCACATCTCCGACATTTCATATAATACACACAACAATTAACCATCACAAAAATGCAACATAATTTAAACAGAAATGTAACGGAAACTTAACTGAATGTCATAATAATTCGCAACAAAAACGACAACTACTACCTTAAATCCCACATCAATTTCTCTCGCTCTCCTCATTCCAACCTCGACTCTTCATCATCCCATCATCTTCCCTACTCTGCTTCGTAAAAAACACACAATCTCGAAATTCATATCTGATAAACATAAGCATAATTCCATAACTTCATATAATACAAAACACACAATTAAATCAATTTACAAACAAAAAATATCTTAAACCGAGGCCATCTCCTTCTTGACTTCGCTTCAAGTTCACAAACAAAGCCCTTCGAACTCCTCATCTTTCCTGTTACAAAAGAGCATAACACAATGATGATAAATTATTGAAACCCACAATTAAATGTAAAATTGAAACCTTCAAAAGAAATCTATTGTAAAAAACAAAAGCTAAAATCCTAAAACAAAATTAAAATACAAACTTTCCACAATATATTTATTCCAAAACACGTTAAATGAAACCACTTACATGCAATCTCATTGTGTTGGCAACAATCTTCTTAGTCATCTTGATCTCTCAAGTGATACAAAACCTTTTTTTTTTTTTTTTTCTTTTGCTTCAATTTTGATATAAATTAGGCACAAATTGATTTAGAGAGGATTAGAGATCTTAACGGTGTAGAGTGTTTTGAGAAAAATAAGGATTACTCCTATATAGTTTGTTTATAATGAAGAATGGAGCGCGACATCTACGATTCGACAAGATTAAAAAACACTTAAATATATAATTAAAAAATACACATAAATCAATAAATAAAGAACTTCAAAACTAAAAACAAACAAACCTCAAAGATCATGGCTACATTGTGATATGGCGTGGTACTACATATAAATCAATAAATCAACCTTGAAACTTGTGGTTTGATTTTTCATTTCCATTGTTTATATATAGTAGAGAAATCAATTTGCGGTTGTGTTGCCATAGTAGAGATAGGTTTCAACCATGTCATGTGTTAAGATATTTCACTTTCATGGCGTGTAGGAAGTCGACTTTCCTTCTATGCATTTCCGTTTTCACTTTCAAGGTCAAAGGTTTTGTCCAAAGAAGTGTTTCTAACATAGTTTCAATACTTTCCAAACTCCAACTTTCTTCTCCTTTGCACCAATGGGGAAGGTGTTCCACCAATGAATACTTTCCTTCTCGTTTGCACCAATGAGTACTTTTCTGAAATTGTTTGAATACTTTCCAAACGCCCACTTTTTTGTCAATTTTGTTCACTTTCAAGTTTGACCAAATTCAGTTTTTCACTTTTCAAGGTTGACCTTTTTTACATTATATGTAGTTTAGATAAATACTCTTATAATCATTTATTATAATCAATCAATGTTTAAGATAAATAAATCTCTAGTTCTTCTCTCTATATTCTTAAAGGAGCTCGCACACGCTAAAAGTGGTGTTTATACCGATACAACCCCTAACCGGTCGTATCAATTGGTGCTTTCATTGAGAGCTCTCGTTGAGAGGCTTACGATTAGAGTTCCAATTAAAAAAAAAAAAAAAAAAAAAAAAAAAAGCATTCATCGACTATTCACAGTCTTTGTTCATCACGGGTACTATTCATCAAAAAAAATTTGAGTTATTAATTGCTTGAGTATTATTCATGGCATCAGGATGCAACGATCAGGACGTGGAATATGCACTCTCTAAACTCTTGCAAATGGGTACGGTGGCCCAATATGAGAGTGAGTTTGTTGTACTAGCAAATCGAGTAACATGGATCTCTGAATCGTTACTTAAATCGATGTATATCTCGGGACTTAAACCGCTTCTACAATGTGCACTCTTACGATTAGCGCCTACAACTTTAGGAGAAGCCTGTTCCATAGCCCGTATAATGGAGGCTTGTTTTGAGATAATTGCAGGGAAAAAGCTGAACATTGAAGAGAAAATAGATATCGTTCTATCATGGCCAAGTGAGGAAGCTCCATATGTGATTAAAGATTCTTTAGATGCTAATGAAGATATTGGTGTTGTTGAGGTTAGTAGCGCGATAAACGATGTTTTTAATATTGGTGAGAGTTTGGTTGTTTGTTTGAAGTGGGTATATCGCGAGAAGAGCCGTGGGGCAGCAAAAGATGGAAGAATGGTGTTGTGTTATGTCCAAGGTAAAGGAATACGGAAGAAGAAAAAGGCGAAGGCTGCAATTCAAAGAAGATTATGGGATCCCGGATTACGCCAATGTTGCAGGAGGACGGACCGCCCAAATGACTCAAGAAGTCCAAACGTATGGCATAAAGATTATGTCATATAATCTATCTTTATTTACGTGTCTTTGTTGAGGATTGTTTTCATGTTTATTTAGGAAACTCAATTAAGAATGTTTTAAGACAACACCTTGAGGGCAAGGTGGTTTTGAAGGAGTGAGGAATGATACGCCTGGGCCCGAGCCCATGGCCTATTAAGTCGGGTTTTACCCTACTTTGTCTTATAAATACTCTTGTAATCATTTATTATAATCAATCAATGTTTAAGATAAATAAATCTCTAGTTCTTCTCTCTATATTCTTAAAGGAGCTCGCACACGCTAAAAGTGGTGCCTTATACCGATACAACCCCTAACCGGGTCGTATCACTTAGTTTTTCAAGAATATCATTTCTCTATTATTATTTCTTAAAGTTATTTCAACCTTGAATTTTCTCCATACGTCAAATTGCTGTCAGTTAAAGTGTGCAACCGAAAAGATTGACCGCTGAAAAATGCATTATTGAAAGACATTTACTCGCAAGAAATTTAGGTACATAGGTATCCGACGCTACAATGCGCGAGCATCCGATTAAAATATAAAAGCTTATATAAAATAAATAAGCAGTGTGGCCTCAAACAAATTTATATCATGTTGGTTCAATAACATAGAGGAGAGTTATTTTACATACCAAACTTATCTCACATACCAAGGGACTCATCTCCACCATCCATCTAAAAAGAAATCAATGGCTGAGATTAAAAGCATTTTATTATTTCATCTATTTTTTATAATTTAAATATCTCTTAAACCGTTAATCGTTAAGTGAAAATATTTACACCATCGCGACGAGCATTTAATTATCTTTCTATAGACGGGCACTTTGATATACTTTCGAAAAAGAAAAAATTTCGCTTTTTTCAAGTTTTTTCGTTGTTTTTTCGTTTTTACGTTCTCGAAATTTGCATGAAAAAATCATATGATGAAAACACTAAATTGAATATCACATGTGATATTAGCGTTAATTCATATATGATATGTAATATCATATGTGATATTACACTAATATCACATGTGATATTACATATCATATATGATATTACACTAATATCACATGTGATATTCAAATTAGTGTTTTATCATATATGATTTCTTAATGCAAATTTCAATAACGTAAAAAGCGAAAAAACTTAAAAAAGCGTGAAAATACGAAAAAAAATTTTGTCGAAAATATATCAAAGTGCCTATCTATAGAAAGATAATTAAATGCTCGTCAGAATGATATATTTTTTCGCTAACGATTAACGTTTGAAAGATATTAATATTTGAAAAAATGATGTAATTGGGTTTTAAATTGTTGAGATTAATCTAATGCATTAGATCAAATAAAAATGGAGGGTGGAGATTGATCCCTTGGTATGTAAATAATCTTTTGTCCTCAAATGATCTTAAATCAATAACATAAGTGAATATATAAGTCCATTTCCATAGAAGTGAAATTAGAAGGCTTTTATAGTCACACACGCGTTTAAGAACAATTTCACATGACATCTTGTGCATTTGAATATCTCAATACTAAAAAGCAATTGCACCATAATACCGATAACTTTACAAAGAAACTCTCAACTTTATAAATTGAGATTAAGGATGAACGATCTCTAATTTGGTAAAAGCTTGTAATTGTTGTCCGCAAACTGTACCAAAAGCAATTGGTCGCAAGTTCAATTTATTTTTAGTGCAAACAGCCGTAAAGTAGCTACTCCTGTTAGTTAGTCAGTGAAAATTTCGAAAATTATAATCATATATAAAAAATGTTAGAAGAAAAAGGCTATGTGCTTTGATTTTTATACAAATCTAAAATTTAGCCTCTTGTGCCTTTTATTGGGATAATTTCATATCTCCTCCTCTTTTCAACATTAATTTCAAATATACCCAAAATACAACCATTGAATGCATATTGTAAAACGTTTTTAAAACATCATTTGGGTAAATATGAAATTTTTATGTTTTTATTGGGTAGATATGAAAATGCCCCTATTTTATTTATTAAGTTACTATATGATTTTAAGTGAGATTTGTTTTCTTTAGTTTTATCGTATAGCTTTAAACATTTTTACAGTGATTTTGTACTTAAGCAGGTGTCACAATTCTCAATTTCCGATCATTTATTTTGAACATTTGATCCGATACTTCCAAAAATTTATTCCGATATATTTTTATACTCATATTAAGATTATAAAAATAATGTTATTACTTTACCCGATGTTTTCAATTTATTTTGTATATAAATTGTTATGTATAAAGTTTTACGACGGTTTTCAGTAAATTCAACTCGATAATTATTTATTCACTCAATTATTGTAAGAAATGTATTTTATAATTTTTATGACTTCAATATATTTTATTTTGATCCGTTAAAATTTAATTTTAGTTAACGCTACCCTAAAACCTAAAATATGTGCACAAGTTACTAATAATTCTTAACTAACTACACTTCTACTTATATACTCAAGTAGTTAGCTAAAACAAAATACATCTACTCTTTTTCTTTTCATATATGTCGACTAAGGTGTATGACTCACACCACCTTTTGTACTAAATATCTATGCACTTATACTTATATTACTTTTATACTTCATACAACACATAGTTAGATAATATCAAAGGTGTGAAGAAAACTACTCTCTCCTCTTCTTCCCCATAGAACCGGCCACCATTGAGAACCAAGAAGGAATCCATAAAAAAAATTTCAAGTCAAGTTCATCGCAATCTAGTTACACTCTTAAGTAAGGTTTTGAAATAAAAACCTAGGGTGTTTAGGATTAACTTTGTTCATTTAACCTCATCAAGTTACTAGTAAGCATTTCATGTTCATATTCATCTTTCATATTTATATTATGTTCATTTCATCATATTTGAGAAAAACACGCAAGTCATATTGATGTCTATACCACTTTTATTGTTTTGAGTTTTATATATATATATATATATATATATATATATATATATATATATATATATATATATATATATATATATATATATATATATTCATCATCCTATAATTACTCCTTGAAACATATCACTTTTGGTGATGTCTAGGAACCCATGACACCCTAAGAAGGTGTATGGTAGGATTAGAATAGCCGGCGTTGGTTTGAATTGGTTAGAATAGGTTTTTTGAGAAAAACTCATTTCGACAACTTTATTTAGAGGTCTGATCTTATTTTCAAATTCGAATTTCGACAGAGGTAAAATTTTTGGGCTAGATATTTGGAAAATATACTTTAAAGCGAAAACGTGGCCGCTTGAACGGGTTAAAAGGGAGTTATAACGAAGAAGTTATGCTATTTTTAAGTTTAACGACGAAAACTATTTGTTTCAGAAAATTCAGCATGTACTCTCAACTTTTTACGAGTCAAAAATGAGGCTTAGGCGTTATGAAATGTGTCGACTTATCCAAAATATATTAGTACACTTTAATACGAAGTTAAGGATATAGAATTCGTAGAAAACGGACTTGTAACGATTAAATTACACGCGTTAAACAAAGTTGCCGTAACTATATTATATAAGCAAAATTAATATATTTCTATTAGACAAACATTACGGCCACGAAGGACCATGTTGAGGATCGTTTTTAACATGGATGTAGTACTTTTTACAAAATGATGTCTTCTAGTAAAAGTAAGTTCGCCTAGCCTATTTTCCAAAATGTCCGACCGTTCGTCAAGCGGAGTTGTAACGAATAAAATATGGACACTCAAACTTTGCCGAAAGTTACCTTAAACAATAATTTGGACACAAGTACCATACTTTACCTATATTTTTCTCCATGATCGTGACCTCTATGATGAAAACTTAAATGCTAAAACTTTGAGATAATGATACAAGCTTCCCAAAACCGTTGAGTTTGTTTCCTAACACTCGATGTGCACCATTTTACGACTAGCTTTTCAAGGACGTTTAGTCACTTTCATGAAATTGTCAAATGACGTTATTTAACGACGAAAAGTTATAGTTTCATAATAAATCACTAAATGACTATCGTAGGATATCGTTTCAACGTAAATACTTGTAAAGTAATTTATAAATTGTCAAGACCTTATAAGATTATTTTTCGACGATAAACTTTATTTTCAAAAGTGTACAAGTGGTATGGATATCATATGAGTTTGCATGCACGACATTGTTTCATGACTTATATTAGAGCATATCATTCATTAGGTTGCGGATAGAGATTGCACCTCATTTCAAAGTGTATCTACTTTTGTCATTATAAACATTGCATCGGTGAGTTCGTAGCCCCACTTTTACTCGCTTAATTGTTTTATAAACTCTTGGAGATACATGCTCAACTTCATGCTTTTACTTT
Organism: Chrysanthemum lavandulifolium; assembly: GCA_022545495.1. Lineage (NCBI taxonomy): Eukaryota > Viridiplantae > Streptophyta > Magnoliopsida > Asterales > Asteraceae > Chrysanthemum > Chrysanthemum lavandulifolium. The sequence continues at coordinate 10,668,166 of CM040238.1, read as the reverse complement.
ACACTTATATGAACTTAAACTATATTGTTTGAACTATCATGAACTTGTTACCCTTTTGTTTCACTACTTATGCTAGTATGTAGATTGTGCCGAACTAAATTGATCACTATGTTATGAACGCTATTATTTGAATCACTTTCCCGATTTTGAACCCTTCGACATGTATATTTGAACTCTTTAAATTGATTCGGACCCCATTAACATATAAATGAACACTTTGGACTTGATTTGAACTTTTGACATATAGTGAACTCTTTTAACTCGTAAAGGACCCTTTGATATATTTTAAACTTGTTTGACGTGATTTTGAACGCTTGACTATCTTGAACCTTTTGATATTATTCGAGCTCTTTGACTGTTTTGAACTTTTGAACTCGACTTAAATCTTTGAACTTAATTACGAACTTTTGAACGGAACTCTTGAACTTAAATACAAACTTATGACTTGTTTGAACTTATTGAACCGTACGTATTATGACCTTGACCTAAAGTCTCCCATGTTCGGAGCATCACTATAAAGCCTCCCCGGTCCGGAGCAGAATGTCTCCCTATGGGAACGGAGCATTTTCAATCTAAGTCTCCCATGTTCGGAGCATCACTATAAAGCCTCCCCGGTCCGGAGCAGAATGTCTCCTTATGGGAACGGAGCATTTTCAATCTAAGTCTCCCTTGTTTGGAGCATCACTATAAAGTCTCCCTTGTTCGGAGCAAATTAAAGCCTCCCCGGTCCGGAGCAGAATGTCTCCCTATGGGAACGGAGCATTTTCAATCTAAGTCTCGCCTCATTGGTGGAGCGTTCTCAATAATTCTCGCCTTATCGGTGGTGTTTGCAAAGTCTCGCCTCATTGGTGGAGTGTTCTCAATAATTCTCGCCTAGGTGGTCGAGTGACAAAGGAGTCTCCCTTGTTGGAGCAATACAAAGACTCCCATGTTCGGAGCATCCCTGAATTATTATATACGTGGTGCAATATTGTGAATTATTATGGTAACTTATACTCGACTACTTGACACACTATATTTTGTGCAATGGGTTGTGAACACACAGGTTGCAAGTTTTGTATGGGCGGAACTTGGAACTAAGTGGATTTACAATGCCTTTGCTTTGTGAACCATTATGATAATGTGCACTTGACTTCTAGACATACTACTTTTGGCAGTGGGTTGTGAACACACAGGTTGCAAGTTTTGTATGGGCGGAACTTGGAACTGAGTGGATTTGCAATGCCTTTGCTTTTGTGGACTATTCTATATGACCAAAAACTTTTCCTTTGCTGCATGAACATTCTTTAAAAGCTTTACTTGTTAACCAAACTCTATGAACTCACTCAACCATTGTGTTGACACTTTTAGCATGTTTTATCTCAGGTATCTAAGGCATTCACTTCATGGCATGCATGTGGACTTATCATAGAGTCGCGGTGTCGACGCGTCTTACCTATATTTTATGCACTTAACTATCGCTTGATTGTAACAAACTCATTTTGGTATATTGGAAATATTTTGGGACCTATGTTTTGTAAACTCTAATTATTTTACTTAATCAAACGATATTTTCAAATGACACTTTAGATCGCTCGATATAATCAGTAACTTTGATGCTATGACGATCCTCCCAAGGTATTCTATTCCATTGTAAAATGTAATTTGGGGTGTGACAGATTGGTATCGAGCATCGGTTATAGAGAACTAGGTTGCATCATTGACCCTAGACTATAACTACTTCATCATAGCATCTCATTATATCATTATAAGTGCATACTCATTATACGTGCGGGTTTATGACTTAACACCAAACATCATATGAGTCGATTAGTCCAACCATTGCATAGTTACTCCTAAATTATACATAGCCCGATCACCTATGTCTAATTTAGGAAGAATCATGCAATGAAGGGAGTAGTAGTCTCATATGTGTAAGCAATCCGTAATCGAGCCAAATTTTCAAAGATTTTCTTCAAACCACTTGTTTCCAGTTTGATCCGAGTGATTCTTGTTTGATGAGTTGCAAAGATCAAGCTAGAAACAAGTTGTTACCTAAACCGATTTAGCCTAATCGTATGACGTTCTTGTTTGATGAGTTGTGGGATTAAGTAAAAATCGGTTACCTAAAAGTCATTTGAGGGTTATGCTCGAGAATGGGAAAGCTTGCCACATCAAACCTAACCCTAAGAGAGCATGTCTTTAGAATGGGATATAGTCACGATATATGCATGAGCATTGACATGATCATTTAGACTATACACGAGCATGAATTTTTAGAACCCTTGTCGAGGATCGGACTATAGTTATCATTAATAGAATCACGAGGACGTGATTCCTCTGACATGGGAAGAATGTCACAATTCTCAATTTCCGATCATTTATTTTGAACATTTGATCCGATACTTCCAAAAATTTATTCCGATATATTTTTATACTCATATTAAGATTATAAAAATAATGTTATTACTTTACCCGATGTTTTCAATTTATTTTGTATATAAAATGTTATGTATAAAATTTTACGACGGTTTTCGTAAATTCAACTCGATAATTATTTATTCACTCAATTATTGTAAGATGTCACAATTCTCAATTTCCGGTCATTTCTCAAACTCAATATTCATCATATTAGTTCATGCATGGTTTTGCATTTCACGTTAAACGCATAAATTCTTATTAAATAAACGTTATCGTACGATCATTTATTTTGAACAATTGATCCGACACTTCTCAAAACTTATCACGATATATTTTATACTCAATTTAAGACCATAAAAATTATATTATTAGTTTACCCGATGTTTTCAATTTATTTTATATATAAATTGTTATGTATAAATAGTTACGACGGTTTGGCCAGAATTCAACTCGAAAATATTTATTCACTCAATTATTGTAAGAAATGTATTTTATAATTTTATGACTTCAATATATTTTATTTGATCCGTTAAAATTTATTTTTAGTTAACGCTACCCTAAATACTTAAATAAATACACAAGTTACTAATTATTCTTAAATAATTACACACTTTACTACACTTTAATACTTTAGTCATTTAAAAAGCACACCACCTTTGTTTCTTTCATTTTGTCGACAAAAAAAAAAGGGATGACACAACATTGGATACAAAATATCTATCTCCAATCATGCTTAGTTTTAATTATTTCCTAAGATAAGCACATACATACATGATATCAAAAGGTGAAAAGTCACATTAACTCTCTCATTTTCTCCATATGATCCGGCCATATCAAGAACACAAGGGAAACCATATTTTGTTTTCAAGCTTCAAGTATTATTCAAGTGATATTAGTAATCTAGTTAAGGTATTGAAATAAGAACCTATAGATTAATAAGGTTTTCATCATCTTTTTCACATAATCATTCAAGTAAGCATTTCATGGTCCTTTTCATCTTTCATATTCATATTATATTCATTTTATCATGCTTGAGAAAAATATGCAAGTCATATGGATAGCTATACCACTTTAAATATGTTTTAAGTATATATATATATATATATATATATATATATATATATATATATATATATATATATATATATATATCATCCTATAATTACTCCTTGAAACATATCACTTTTGGTGATGTCTAGGAACCCATGACACCCTAAGAAGGTGTATGGTAGGATTAGAATAGCTCGAGTTGTTTTGAATTGGTTAGAATAGGTTTGGCGAGAAAAACTCATTTCGACAAGTCTAATTAAGGGTCTGTCCTTATTTTGAAATCTGGAAAATCCGACAGTTTGTAAAATATTTTGGGCTAGATATTTGAAAAATATACTTTAAAACGAACGTGGCCGCTTGAACGGGTTAAAACGGAGTTATAACGAAGAAGATATGAATTTTTCAAGTTTGACGACGACAAATATTTGTTTCAGAAAATTCAGCATGTAATCTCAACTTTCTACGAGTCAAAAACGAGTCTTAAGCGCTATAAATGTGTCGACTTATCAAAAATATATTAGTATATATTATCACGATTCGAGGATATATAAAACGTAGAAAACGGACATATAACGATCAAATTACACGCGTTTTATCAAAGTTGTCGAACTATTTTAATTAAGCATAACTATATATTTTCTAATAGCCAAGAAATATCGGCCGCGACCGACCATGTTGAGGGACATTTTAACATCGATGGGGCACGCTTTATAAAATGATGTCTTCTAGTATAAGTGAGTTCACCTAGCCTACTTTCCAAATTGTCCAACCGTTCGTCAAACGGAGTTGCAACGAGTAAAAATTCGGTCACTTAAACTTTGCGAAAACCACCATTAAACAATATTTTGGACACAAGTGCCATACTTTACCTATGTTTTCTCCATGATCGAGACCTCTAGGATGAAAACTTAAATGCTAAAACTTTGAGATGATGATACAAGCTTCTCAAACCATTGAGCTTGTTTCCTAACACTCGCGTGCACCATTTTACGACTAGCTTTTAGAGGTCGCTTTAGTCACTTTCATGGAAATTTCAACGACATTATGTTACTTACGAAAAGTTATATTCTCTCAATAAACCACTAAATGATTATCGAGGATATCATTTCGACGTAAATCTTGATAAAGTATTTTGTAACTTGACAAGAGTTCATAAACATATATTTCGACGATAAACTTTATTTTCAAAAGTGTACAAGTGGTATGGATATCATACGAGTTTGCATGCACGACATTGTTTCATGACTTATATTAGATCATATCATTCATTATAGGTCGCGGTTAGACTGCTGCGCCTCATTTCGTGCATTCACTTTGTCATCATAACTATTGCAACAGTGAGTTCGTAGTCCCACTTTTACTTGTTTAATTGTTTTATAAACTCTTCTGGGAGATACATGCTCAACTTCATGCTTTTATTTCACACTTATATGAACTTAAACTATATTGTTTGAACTATCATGACTTGTACTTTTTTTGTTTCACCACTTATGCTAGTAAGTAGATTGTGCCAACTAAATTGATCACTATGTTATGAACACTATTATTTGAACCACTTTCCGTGATATTGAGCCCTTCGACATATATATTTGAGCTCTTTTAAATTGATTTGGACCCTTTAACATATAAGTGAAGACTTTGGACTTGATTTGAACTTTTGACATATAGTGAACTCTTTTATCCTCAGAAGGACCCTTTTGATATCCTTTAAACTTATTTGACATGATGTTGAACGCTCGACTATCTTGAACCTTTTGATATTATTCGAGCTCTTTGGTCGTTACGAACTTTTGAACTCGACTTAAATCTTTGAACTTAATTACGAACTTTGAACGGAACTCTTGATCTTAAATACAAACTTATGACTTGTTTGAACTTATTGAACCGTGACGTGTTATGACCTTGACCTAAAGTCTCCCATGATCGAGCATCACTATAAAGTCTCCCATGATCGAGCATCACTATAAAGTCTCCCATGATCGGAGCATCACTATAAAGTCTTCTATGTTCGGAGCATCACTATAAAGTCTCGCCTTATTGGTGGAGCGCTCAATAATTCTCGCCTTATCGGTGGAGTGTGCAAAGTCTCCCCATATTCACGGAGCGTAGCGTCTCACTATGTTACTGAGCGCTTCTTGACCCAAAGTCTCCCTGCTCGGAGCAAAGGCAAATTCTCCCATGTTCGGAGTGTTCTTAATTGTATATAATAGTTGTATGATGTCTTGTTCGTACATTCGCATTGTTAGTCTCCTATTAGTAAGTAGTATGGATAGCGCTATTGAGGTCGGCCAACCTCTCGTCCACTATGTTACGGGACGCATATTATTTATTCTAGGGCTTTGCCGGCATACATTATTATATACGTGGTGCTATATTGTGAACTATTATGACATCGTACACTCGACTACTTGACACACTATATTTTGTGCAATGGGTTGTGAACACGGGTTGCAAGTTTTGTATGGGCGAACTTGGAACCGAGTGGATTTACAATGCCTTTGCTTTGTGGACTATTCTAAATGACCAAAAACTTTGCCTTTGTTGCATGAACGCTTTTAAAAGCTTTACTTGTTAACCAAACTCTATGAACTCACTCAACCATTGTGTTGACACTTTTAGCATGTTTTATCTCGGGTATCTAAGGCATTCACTTCATGGCATGCATGTGGACTTATCATAGAGTCGCGGTGTCGACGCTGTCTCACCTTCATTTTATGTACTTAACTATCGCTTGATTGTAACAAACTCGTTTTGATATATTGGAAATCTTTTGGGACCTAATGTTTGTAAACTCGATTATTTTAATGAATCAAACGGTATTTTCAAAACGACACTTTAGGTCGTTCGATATAACTGTAACTTTGATGCTATGACAGTCCTCCCCAAGGTATTCCATTCCGCTGTAAAACAGGTAATTTGGGGGTTAAAATGAAGGGAGTAGATTAGTCCAAGCATTGCATAGTTACTCCTAAATTGCATAGTTACTCCTAAATTAGTCCAAGCATTGCATAGTTACTCCTAAATTATACATAGCATGATCACCTATGTCTAAGCATTGCATAGTTACTCCTAAATTATACATAGCATGATCACCTATGTCTAATTTAGGAAGAATCATTCAATGAAGGGAGTATCAGTCTTATATGTGTAAGCAATTCCATTATTGAGCCAAATTTTCAAAAGACTTTCTTCAAAACCACTTGTTTCTAGTTTGATCCGAGTGACAGTTCTTGTTTGATGAGTTGCAAAGATCAAGCTAGAATCAAGTTGTTACTTAAACCGATTTAGCCTAATAGCATGACAGTTCTTGTTTGATGAGTTGTGGGATTAAGTAAAAATCGGTTACCCAAAAGTCTTTTGAGGGTTTTGCTCGAGAATGGGAAAGCTTGCCTCATCAAACCTAAACCATTAGAGAGCATGTCTTTAGAATGGGAAATGGTCACGATAGCACAAGAATGTACCTAGTTGGACGAGGAACCCATATGCATGAGCAATGACATAATCGCTTAGACTATTCACACGAGCATAAACTTTTAGAACCCTTGTCGCGGTTCGGATTATAGTTATCAATAATTAAATCACGAGGACGTGATTCCTTTGACAGGGGAAGAATGTCACAATTCTCAATTTCCGGTCATTTTGCAAACTCCAAAAAAATTTACTATTCATCTCGGGAATTAACTATTCATCAATTACTATTTATCATTTTAATATTCATCGTTTTTGAAGTCGATTTGATATTTTGAGAAGTTATTTCAAAATTTTACTATTCACAAAACACTATTCATTCGCGGAGAAAAATTTATATTCATGATTTTAATCATCATTTTTCGTAAACTAGGTTTATTTAGTATCAAATTCACAGAAGTAAGTGGTTTAGCCGCATATTCATGGAACATCATTGAGATCACTTCATATAGACTAGAGTTAGTCTACATATCATCAGTAACATCATTTCATATTAGTTCATTCATGGGTTTGCATATTTCAGTATGTATATTTATTTAATTAAATAAACGCTATCGCACGATCATTTAATTTGAATAATTGATCCGACACTTCCCACAATTGTCCAGATATATTTTTATACTCATTTTAAGACTATAAAAATTATATTATTAGTTTACCCGATGTTTTAAATTTATTTTGTATATAAATTGTTATATATATATACTTACGACGGTTTTCGTAAATTCAACTCGATAATTATTTATTCACTCAATTCTTGCGAGAAATGTATTTTTATAATTTTTATGACTTCGATATATTTTATTTTGTTCCGTTAAAAATCGATTTCTAGTTAACGCTACACTAGATAATTAATTTTATGTATCAAATATACAATATACTTAAACTTAAATGCATTTAAGTCATCAAAATACATCAACCCTTTCCCCATTTTTGATCTTGCCGACCCTCCCCCATGAGTCACCATCTTTTCACAAAAATCTTGACTTTAAAGTGCATACTCATCAATTTTAGGCTAGATATTTGTATACTACAAATTATTTACTAAAACAAAAACATAGAAACACATTCTAAAAGGTGAAACCAAAGCAAAAACCCTCTCCTCTCTTTGTGATTTTCGGCCATGATCAAGAACAAGAAGAATCCTTCTTTTTTTTTCAAGATCAAGAGTTACATATGGTTATTAGTGATCCATTAAAGGTTTAGAGTTATAATATTGAAGTTTAACTAAGTTTTCTATCATCAATCCTCATAATCATCACAAGTAAGCTTCTAATGATTTTTACTACTCTTTCATAATCATATTTGATCTATTTTTATGCTCTAGTAAGGAAACCATGCAAGTATTATATGTACTCATACCACTTTTACGTGTTTTTATTACTTATTATTAGTATAAACTATCCTATAATTATTCCCATGAAACTTATCATTGTTGATGAAGTTTAGGAACCCATGACACCCTAAGAAGGTGTATGGTAGGTTTAGAATAGTTTTGGTGTTGATTGGAAGGGTTTAGAACAAGTATTACACTAGAAAAATCATTTTCGACAACATAAAATTAAGGGCTGTAACGTTTTGTAAAATCTGGAAATTTCAGTAGGCTGGGGATTATTTTGGTCTAGATATTCAGAAAATAGATTTAAAAACGAAACCGTGGCCGCTTGAACGGGTTAAAACGGGTTTATAACGAAGAAGTTACGCTATTTTCAAGTTTAACGACGAAAACTATTTTTCTGAAAATATACTTGCTGTCAAGGGTTTTTCAAGGGTAAAAAACTAGTTGTAAACCTAAACTAGAAGAGTCGACTTATCAAAAATATATTAATACATACTATCACGATTCCGAGGATATAAAGAATGTAGAAAACGGACCTATAACGCTAAAGATATACATATTTGAAATACGACGTTCACAACTTATTTCCTTCAGCTTTTACTAAAATATTTCTAAGTGTTGAAACTGTCTTTTCGGTACCCATGTTTGGAGCCGTTTTCTCAATGATCGAGTTGGTTTTGTAAAATAGTATCTACGGTAAAGTTAGTTCACCCGCCTCTTTTCCAAATGTCCACCGTTCGTCAAACGGATTTATAAGGAGTAACTTATGACCTCTCAAACTTTCCCAAACCGCCGAGAACCGCATTTTAGCCCGACTACCTCACTTCACCATCATTTTACCTAGGGATCGAGATTCGTATGGACAAAAGTTCAGTGTTACGACTTTTAGATAATGTTACAAGCATTCCAAAACCGCTGAGTTTTTTTCCTAACACTTGGTATTCACTATTTTACGACTAGCTTTTCGAGGCTACTTAGTCACTTTCACGAATTATCAAAGTACATTATTTTCCGACGAAAAGCTATAATTTCTTGATAAATCACTAAACGACTATCATAGGATGTTGTTTCAACGTAAGTACTTGTAAAGTATTTTATAACATGACGAGATGTCATAAACGTATATTTCGACGATAAACTTTATTTTCAAAAATGTACAAGTGGTATGGATATCATATGAATTTGCATGCACGACATTGTTTCATGACTTACATTAGAACATATCATTCATATTAGGTTGCGAGATAGAGATCGCACCTCATTTCAAAGGTATCCACTTTTGTCATCATAATCATTGCATCGTGTGAGTTCGAGCCCCACTTTTACTCGCTTAATTGTTTTATAAACTCTTTGGGGAGATACATGCTCAAGTACTTGCTTTTACTTTACACTTATATGAACTTAAATAACTCTTGTTTCACTACTTATGCTAGTAAGTAGATTATGCCCGAACTAAATTGATTACTATGTTATGAACACTATTATTTGAACCACTTTCCTTGATTTTGAACCCTTCGACATATATATTTGAACTCTTTTAAATTGATTTGGACCTTTTAACATATATTTGGACACTTTGGACATGATTTGAACCTTTTGACATATAGTTGAACTCTTTTAACTTGTAAAGGAACATTTTGATATGTTTTGAGCTCTTTGACTGTTTTGAACTTTTGAACTCGACTTAAACTCTTGAACTTAATTACGAACTTATGACTTGTTTGAACTTAATGAACCGTACTCACTTTATATTACGTCTCCCCATGTTACGGAGCGTTATCGACTTAAGGTCTCCCTTGTACGGAGCAAAGGCAAATTCCCCATGTTCGAGTGTTCTTAATCAGATATAATAGTTGTATGATGTACCGCTCAGTACATTCGCATTGTTAGTCTCCTATTAGTAGGTAGTATGGATAACGCTATTAGAGGTCGGCCAACCTCTCGCTCACTATGTTACGGACGATATTATTTATTCTAGGGCTTTGCTCGGCATACATTATTATATACTGGTGCTATATTGTGAACTATTATGACAACGATACTTGACTACTAGACATACTATTTTTGGCAATGGGTTGTGAACACAAGTTGCAAGTTTTGTATGGGCGAACTTGAACTGAGTGGATTTACAATGCCTTTGCTTTGTGGACTATTCTAAATGACCAAGAACTTTACCTTTGCTGCATGAACGTTCTTTAAAAGTTTTACATGTTAAACAAACTCTATGAACTCACTCAACCATTGTGTTGACACTTTTTAGCATGTTTTATCTCAGGTATCTAAGGCATTAACTTCATGGCATGCATGTGGACTTATCAAAGAGTCGCGATGCCGACGCGTCTCATATATATTTTATGCACTTAACTATCGTTTGATTGTAACAAACTCATTTTGGTACATTGGAAATCTTTTGGGACCTATGCTTTGTAAACTCGATTATTTTACTTAATCAAACGATATTTTCAAACGACACTTTAGGTCGCTCGATATAATCGTAACTTTGATGCTATGACAATCATCCCCATGTATTTCATTCCGCCAAAAAATGTGTAATTGGGGTGTGACATTTTTAATCCATTTTATATGTTTCGCCATTTTTTTACGTTGTTCATTTTCTTTCGTTTCCATACGTTTTTACGTTCTCATACATTTTTATACATTTTCATCCATTTTTCTGAAGTTTTCAAACGTTTTTATCCATTTTTATACGTTTTTTCCGTTTTTATACGTTTTCGTCCATTTTTATACGTTTTCGTCCATTTTTCTTACGTTTGAATCCGTTATTATATGTTTTTATACGTTTCCATATGTTTTTATCCGTTTCTATATGTATAAAAACGGACGAAAACGTATAAAAATGGATAACACGTATGAAAATGTAAGAAAATAGATAAAAACATATGAAAGCGTATAACCAGACAAAAATAGACAAACGTATTAAGATATAAGAAAATGTACAAAAATGTAAGAAAATGGACGAATAAGTATAAAAACGGACGAAAACGTATAAAAACGAACAAAAACGTATGAAAATGTAAGAAAACGTAAATGTAAGAAAACGAGCAAAAACGTATAAAAACGGATAAACATATAAAAACGTAAGAAAAACGGACGAAAACGTATAAAAATGGATAAAAGCGTATGAAAACGGACGAAAACATATAAAAATGGAAGAAACGGATAAAAACGTAAGAAAACGGACAAATCGGATAAAAACGTACGACAATGCAAGAAAACGTGCAAAAATGTACTCTCATTTTCAATGTAAAGATATATTAAATCAATAGAGTTTCAAAGGCATACTAAATCAAATGTTCGAAAAATATTATTAAATCGTAATGGTTCCTGGAGAACCAACATATAGACATTTTATATATATATATTTGTTTTGATAAAACTCACCATAAAAACAAAAAAAATGTTTTATAAAATTCGGACAATTTTTTCAAAGCAAACCATATAAAGGCGCAAAGTGATATGTGCTAATTATATAATAATAACTATGTTCTTCAAAGTTATCACACATGATTTTTTGAACATTTACGTTTTCTTTATCTTTATAATTATCTTTATAAGTACTCTTTTACTTGTATCTTCTACATATGTGGGATAAATATAATAAACATGGTCAATAATACAAATAAGTGCCAAAAAAAATTATAAGGTCTAGTTTTTGGGAATTAAATATTTTTAACATGATGTATGTGATTTTTTAAAATTCGCTAAGATATATATATTTTTTAAATAACTTGCGACTACGCGTCATTGTCAGCTACTTCAACCTCATACCTCCATAATATACCATCTACCGCCTCTTTATTGCCACACGTCACGTGGATAATCAACAATTTTTATATGAGTTAACTTGTTATGGCTTAAAATTATTCACTACTAAAATTGTCGTTATCCTTAAAGCTATGTATCGTAAAATATAGGACTGAAAAACATTTCTCTCTGAAAATTTTAATTACATGGTATCCGCCGTCGCAATACACGGGTACCCGGCTAGTGTTTATAAATGTCAAAACTAACTTACGAACTTCTGTAAACTCGTTTAAAACACATAACAGTTAAATTTAAGAGTAAATTACACCGTTCGTCCCTATGGTTTGCCCAAAATCAAGTCTCTTCGTTTTTATTTTTGCGCCGTGAGTCCTTATAATGAAGTTTGGTAACAACATCGTCCCTATCTCTAACGGTCGTTAGCTTTCTCCGTTAACTCCCACATGCGTTACATGTGTCGTCCCTTTCTAATGATCGTTATGCGCACGCCGTTTTCGTCGTTCTTTCACGTTTCGTCGGTTTTCACGTTTCGTCCGTTCATTCATGTTTCGTCGCTTTTTCACGCCGTCCGTTTTGCACGTTTTTTCACGCCGTCCGTTTTGCACGCCGCTTGTTTTGCATAAATTTGTTCCGTTTTGCACGTTTCGTCCGTTTACGCTCATTTCATCCGTTTTGCATGTTTTCTTTGTTTTTCACGCCGCACGTTTTTGTTCGTTTTTCACGCCGTTCGTTTTGCTCATTTTCGGTTTTGCGTTTCCGTATGTTTTGCAGTTTTCGTTCGTTTTTTCACGTTTTCATTCGTTTTTACACGTTGTCTTTCGTTTTTGCAAGTTTTCGTCCGTTTCTTCATATTTTTGTCCGTTTTTTCACGTTTGCATTCGTTCATTCATGTTTTCATCCGTTTTTGCATATTTTGGGCCATTTTTGCTCGTTTTCATTCGTTTTAGCTCATTTTCGCCCATTTTTCTCGCTTTCATTCGTTTTGCACGCCGTCTGTTTTACAAGTTTCGCTCATTTTGGGCGTTTTGTTCGGTTTTCACGTTTTGCATCGCTTTGTCCGCTTTTGCATGTTTTACATTTAAACGCACAAAACGCAAACACGAATGAAAAGTGGAAAAGCGACGAAAATGTGTGAAAACGGATGAAAACGCATAAAATGCATAAAATGTGCGAAGAAGAAAAAAAGTGCAAAAATGGATGAAAATGGACGAAAACGTGCCAAAACAGAAGAAAACGTGTCAAAACGGATGAAAACGTGTAACAATGAATGAAAACGTGTAAAAAAGAATAAAAAGATGCAAAAACGGACGAAAACATGCAAAAACAGACGAAAACGTGAAGAAACGAACAAAGATATGCAAAAACGGACGAAAACATGCAAAAACAAACGAAAACATGTAAAAACAATGAAAACGTGAAAAAACAAACGAAAACTTGCAAAAACAGACAAAACCGTGTAAAAGGAGACGAGAACATGCAAAACAGACGAAAATGAGAAAAAACGTGAAAAAACGAACAAAAAACGTGCGAAAACGGACGAAAACGTGAAAAAACAAAGAAAAACATGCAAAAACAAATGGAAACATGCAAAAACGGATGAAAACGAGAAAAAACGGACGAAACGTGCAAAACAAAAAAAATGTGCAAAAACAAATGAAAACGTGCAAAAACGGGCGAAAACGTGCAAAAACGGACGAAAACGTGCAAAAACGTGAAAAACGGACGAAAACGTGAAAAATGGACGAAAACATGCAAAAACGGACGAAAACATGAATGAAGGACGCAAACGTGAAAAAACATGAACAAAAATATGCAAAAACGGACGAAAACGTGCGAAAATGACTGAAAACCTGAAAAAATGAACGAAAACTTGCAAAACAGTATTTAAAACGCAAAACAGTATTTAAAGCGCAAAACGGATGAAAACGAGCAAATACGCATCGAAAACGTGAAAATGAACAAAAAACGCGAAACGGACGAAAATGTGAAAAAGGAAGAAAAGTGCAAAACAAATGAAAACATGCAAAACGGACGAAACGAGCAAAACGGACGAAAATGTGCAAACGGAACAAAACGCAAAACAAACGAAAACGTGCAAAACGACAAAACTTGTAAAACGGATGAAAACATGCAAAACGGACAAAACGTGAAAACGGACGAAAACGTGGAAAACCGACGAAAACGTGAAAAACGGACTAAAACGCAAAAAGCAGACGAAAACGCAAAAACGCTAACGATCGTTAGAAATGGACGACACATCTAACGCACATGTGGGAGTTAACCGAAAAAGCTAACGACCGTTAGAGATAGGGACTGATGGTGTTACCAAACTTCATTATAAGGACTCATGACGCAAAAATAAAAACGGAGGGACTTGCGGTGTTATTTTAGGCAAACCATAAGGACGAACGGTGTAATTATTTTGGGCAAACCATGGGCAAACCATTGGGATGAGAATCTCAATCTAGACCTAACATACATATTTATAAAACAGATTAATCGTGTCGACTTATTCAAAACCCAAAATTGGTTTAACCTCAAAACTAACATGTTTATATTAGTGTCATTCTCGGGTCTTTTTTCGTGTCATGTTAGACAGTGTCATAACTAAGTTAGCGGGGGCCTTGTGCAAAAATTTATATGATACCTACACTTGACGATAAAGATATATTGTAACCATCTAACTTCAAATTTTTAAGAATTTTTCATCTCTCGACCACTTTTAAAAGGGTGATGATTTGCACACTCCCAAAAATGATTGTGACACTCAAATTTTAAGTGTTTGGACATTTATACCTTCACATTATTTGTAGTTATATTTATCCTGTAAGGGTATAAATGGCCAAGCACTTAAAATTTGAGTGTCCCAATTATTTATGAGAGTGTGCAAATCACGTCCCCTTTTAAAATGAGTGTAACAAATATTTAGAACATAATCTCATATATCGTTAACATTTTAAAGTTGGAAGTAAATTTTGATGCCTTAAAATATATAAATGGATATATAATTGAGGCTCTTAAAATTTTGAGGTTCTGTGCGATTGCACACCTCGCACACCTTCAAATACGGCTTTAATGTCAGAAGTTGTAAACCCTAATTGGCATGACATATACCAAAACTAAATCAGGTGCAGGCGTGCAGCAAAGTAAAATGTGGATTTGTAAATCCTCTCGTTTTCATAAAGGATTTAGTACATTCATTGAATCATTGTGATCGTCAATCAAGAATATATCATTTGATGTGTTGATCCATGTATTTATATATGTTAATTGTTAAGTACCAAATTAGCTGGCAAACGATGTAGTGTATATTATATACTTTATTGATTATAGAAAAATATAAGTTAAAAATGACTTTGGTTTAATAATAATAAGAAGAAATAAAATAAAATAAAATAAAAAAATTGATCTCATGATCCTTAATTTCTTATACCCAATGGACAAAAAATAAAGGAGCGTAGTTCATACGTTGTGGGCATGTCAAACTAGCTAGTATGATTTATTTATTTAGTAATTTTTGTGCAAATAAATTACGATATAATTTATCAAAAAGTGAGATTTGACTTACCGACGTATTCTGCATAAATTTTTGGGTTAACCATAGTTTAGCTTTTATACATTTATCTATTTGATATACAATTAATCCTTAGAGCACAAAGTGAACACAATGCCATAGCACCGTGTTATAGTTGTCAAGTCAACTTTTCAATTTATAACGCAGATAATATAACTCGACATAAAACAGCCACCTCATCAATTCATGTTAGTTATTGAATCCTCGGACCCAAGTTTTTTTTTAGGGTTTTTCATTATTAAACAAAATTAGATAAAAACATTACAAAATTTAAATAAAGTATTACGTTTAAACCTAATTATATACAATTTAAAACTAAAAATGTAAGGGGGGGAAATCATAAGACTAACATTGCAAACCTAAAAGAACTAACGATGAAAAAAAAAAAAAAAAAAAAAAAAACCTGTACGAAAATCAAACAAATAAGAAGAATCCTTAACTTGCGTCATGCCCACGGCTCCGAACCCTATAAGCGAGCACCAATATGGTGGCTCGCGCCATAGGGTGTTTTTGTATATAACTTGCACCATAGCATATGCTCTTAGCATTTTAAAAACTATTATACATTTACAAATCACATTTGCTATGATCATATTGCACCTAGTAATTTATCTCTCTTAATTGAACTCAAGGCACAATACGATAATGTAACTATAATCATCTGTAGAACTTCTCAAAAATGGTAAAAAATTATGGATGTTTAATTCATTATCTAAGTACCAAATGTACACTCTCCAACTGAAAGACAGTTAAAGAACTACTATTATAGATTTTGTGATTTGATCAAGAGTTAAGTAATTGAATGTTAAGTCTTCTTAGCCACACAGAATGAAGAATCATGTGAAATACATCAAACTGTTTTGCTGGATAGTTAACCATGAAATGTCTTTGTACTTCTATCACCCGTTTCTGCATTTCCAAATACTTCGAAAAAGGTATATCTTCCAATATTCTTTTGAGATCAGGAATCTTATCTACGGGCACTTGAACAGAAAATTGACTCCAATCCAACACATCACTATAGGGTAAAACATAATTACTCTTGATCATAACCGGAACACATCCCACATAGATCGCTTCTGGAGCCCTAGCACTCGCAACTTCATATCCACTAGGACACAGACAATACTTACTTTGAGTCAATAATTCGGTATAGTTCATACCTTTGGGAAGGTAATCGTAAACTTGTATATCGTTATCTTCTTTGTTTCCCCAAGATTCAAATAACTTTTTCCGCACATAACCATGGTTTCCGCCTGCAAAGAATGCAAGGATTGAACGATTGTAAGGTGATTGTCCACCACTTACGATTGGGATACCATTGTATGGCGCGTTAATCTCTGTCATTGACACATCTCTATTTGGAACGAAACCTTCTGAGGTGTTGGCATTGCAAAGCACTCTTATGACATTCTTAAAGACTTTAGTGTTTCGCTGCGAGGCAAATGGGCCCTGTAGCACATATGCATAAAAATTGTACCATTTAGTAAAAGTTTTAAAATTAGCTAAAGATCTAACAACTAAATTGCTTATACTAATAGTCAAATGTATTTCGATACATACATGGATGGCTTTATCTAGATTTGAAGAATTTAAATGTACGTACCCAATCATGACAAGAGACATAGAAATGATCGGCACCATTGCTACGGTTCCAATAAGGGTACTTTTGTGAAATGACACCGATATAGTCTTCGAATATGTCTTGTATTCGCTCTCGAAAAGTAATGATTTCTGAAGGGCGGAATAGGAAATGAACAATCTCTGCTACACTTAGGGGAATAAGAAACGCATGAGCTTCATCTGGATGGTTAGCCGTAACAAAGTATCCTTTCTTTTCCATCTCCTCGATGAAGAGACCCTCGGAGCTATATATACTTTTCATCGGTCCTATATGTGCTAACGGGATCTCTCCTTCCTTATATGTCCATATCTTGAATGTCTTCATCATCTCAGTATGACTCCTACAGAATCAACCGAAATCTGAAAGTTAGAAACTTTATGTCCAAATTTTGTAGGGTTATGGTACAGAAAAGTTACTAAAGCTTTTCAAAAATTTGTCATAAGTTACTATAGTTTCATTGTGTTCATCCAGGTTATTAAATTTTGAAACTTTGTTCACTCAGGTTAATGAACTTATAATTAAGAATATACATTCAGGTTACTAAACTTTAACAATCTGCTCACCAGACATCGAACTTATCAAAAATATACGCTCGCACTACTCGGACTAACACCGAATTTATCAAGTGTATGCTCGAAAGTTCATTAACGTAAGTGAACAAAATGAAACTATAGTAACTTAGAAAAATTTTGAAAAACTTTAATAACTTTTCTGACGATAACCCAATCTTGTATATCTTCATCATCTCAATATGCACGTCATTAAATGTCTGAAGAATTATATAACTTTGTTAATGTAATAAATAAATATTTAACCTCAATGTTAACTAAAACAGGAACTTATTAGAGTTTATACGCAAGAAACTAAACGATATTATCTAACCAAAGATGAAACTCAGCGAAAACTTACTAGAAAACCTAAAATCGCACAACAAACGACAATCGTTTGCAAATAAACAAACAAACTTATAAGACAATAAATAGTTAGGAAACTTGTATAACTCGAACCCTTAACTGGAAAAAGGCAGCCGAATTCCTATATGTGGCTCCTTCGGAGATGAAACCTTCACTCTTTTGGGTATCAGCAAAGCTTTTGTCGACAATGGCTTGCTGAATTCTCCCTCGTGCTTTTGCTAACTGGTCTTCAATCCTTCGCAATCTAACATCATACTTCTAATGAACAAATACATATAAAAGACAAGTTAGAAATTCGTAACGTGACTTCATATACAAAAGGTAAAAGGTTGAATTTGTTAACGCGAAAAAGCATATATTTTATTGGATAAAGACATTGAAGGGTATAGTATAAAATACCTTGATCGTCTCGGGTGTAACTTCATGTTGCAAAAATCTAGAAGTCGATGGTGATGGCGACTTAGGGACGATAGAGAAAAGATTATAAGATTGGTTTATAGGAGATAAATAAAGTATGAGAAGAAGAAAAGCAAGTAGGGTTATTGAGATGGTGAGTTTGGTTGCAGCTGCCATAGTTTGCTTCTCCTATTGTTTATGCATGTATACAAAAAGAGACACCCAAAGATATATTATCAGACAATGATGAACAGAAGATGAGAAGAGATGCACGTAAGCTTTTGGTCATCTTTGATCAAGGCATAAAAGAATGAACAAAAGATATAGATGTAAGAATTTAACTACGTTTGAGAGGCCAACCAACCAATATCTATACCGACTTTACTAATTATATCACAATCACCGATCAAATTACAACCCTAAAGTCATAGTTATAATTAAAGAATTCTGAAACTTACCATAATATTATTATGGTAAGTTCCAGATTTTTTAAATATGATATCTTCGACACTAGTTAAGAAATTCTGTTAGTTGATTACGAATTATTACGATAATCACTTTTTTTTTTACCTGGGTTCTGACTCGACATTGCGAACCGAATAATCTCAAGACGACTACCATTTTAAATGGCCCGAAGTCATCGCAGGTTAACCTCCATGGTCACATGGATATTAATTTTCTTCCCAATGTATAAACCCAGAACCTCGAGAGATCGAGTTACCCACTTATAGGAGAATGGATCCAAACCACTGGGTCACCCCATGTGGTTTAATCACTCTTAAATTTGTATTATGATACTCCATTCGTCCCATATTAAATGTTCAGTTTTGACTTTTTAAGTTTTTTTTACAACTTTGACCTTAAATATTTGTGCTTATATTATATAGTATTAGATAAAAATAATAAATAGTGGAAATACATTTAAAACTCAATTCATTCATATATTTTGCATCAAATATTATATAACACAACCAAAAATATTTATGGTCAAATTTAAGAAATAAAGACTTTGAAAATTCAAACTGGACATTTAATATATGTCGGCGGAAGTACTAGTTAAACTTATGTAGACTAGTAGTCTCATTAGACTTGTAATCACATATATATGTAGCGTCAATCACCCTCCATCTCGATCATATGAGTATATCAAGACGTACATAAGCCTTGGTTGTCACGTTATGATCGACATTGTATGAACATGTGGCCATAAGTCCTAAATATATCATTCCGCTCCGTATATCATCATTTGATAGGACAATGCGTTAGAATGATATTTTTGGGATCTATATCATTTTCCAATTAATATGATATGAGTTATTAATGACAAATATTCATCAAGATCAATAAGGATCAACTATAAATTTTAACGTGAAAATACTGAAATAAACGTGAGAAGTGCATTTAGTCGCGTTAATTTAATGTTTCTATACATATGAATATCTTTTTTGTTGAATCAATACAAATGAATGTTTTAAAATAAATATTTTAATTTAGATAAAATTCGTAAGAAGAAAAAAAAACTAACATTTATATGATAACTAGCTTATAAACCCGTGATAAATCACGGGTGGCTTATAGAAAGTTTGAAAACAAAAGGTTCAAATGCTCAAAGTAATAAATATTACTCGCATACAATAATAAAAAAATTTCACAACTCAAGGTGAAAAGAAACTTGCATATAAAAAATCATAACATGAAACTAAAGTTTGCATTAGATGATAGAAATAAACAATTGTGGGAAACTATCTTTGTTAATCTTCAATAGAAACCTCTTGTTGGAAGGACTAAGCTTCAACCGCGAGATGATAGTGGTGTTACACACATCAATTTTTTTTTCTTTGCCTCTTATATGGGAATTATTTCAAACTCTTGTATCCTTGATTCATAAACATGGGTCAGTTGACTTGTGTTAGTAGCATTCAAATATGATGGTTTTCTTGCTAGGAGAACTGTGGCAAGGTAATGTATATGCAATAAATTCTCAAATTCTGCATATATTGCAAGCAAAATGATGATCTTGTTTTTTTGCTTCTAAAAGCCTACCAGTGTCACCTAAATGACTGTCGAGAATCATTCCGCTAAAAAATTGGTCCCTTTGAAATAATTCTCTAGTTAAAACAAATACCTTCATAATTTATATCCATTCAAGCACACGGGTCACCTCATTTACGCCAATTGAAAATTGTTGCTGATAAGAAACACAACAAAATTATCATCATTCAAAGGTAAGCTACTGGTCAAGTCAAATATAAGAAAGAATGAAAGGAAATAACCTTTAGTCAAATTTAATGAGGTAAAGATTCATCTTTTAGCCTCGCTAACTTAATTTCCCTTGTCCAAAAATGATCATTGCATCTTTGAGTTTACAGGAATATAGAAAAAGTATTTCGGATTCGTTGTATTGCAATGTATTTGTTACCTTTGAATTGAGTTGAGAAGATATAGAAGACTTTCACCTTCATAAGAGCTAAACATATATATAAGAATCACTGTTAGCTAAACGATTACCTAAACCAACCAAAAAAATCAGACACCACTACAAAAGAAAGGAAATGTACTTTGGTCGTTGAGAAATCGATCCGTAGAGACTTTCTCGCAAGCAACAAGATCAAGTTTTGTCTTTGTTTTTATCCTCATGTTCCGTTAAACAAGAAATTCGATGCGAGCTTCTTCTACAAAGAGTTTGAACGGCACTTAGTTAGCATATGAGTTCAAAATAAAGATGAACTACTACACAAACATACAATAATAATAGTCACACCAACTAACTAAAGAATTCTAGATGACCTAACTCCTAAAAATCATGTTCTACAATTTTGGGAATGAGACATCAAGTCCGCATAACATCGAAAACTTGAAAAGACCTAAATGTATTGTTTATCGAGAAGTTTAGTGGTGTCTGGATTGCCTATTTAGGGGTGTTTGGGGTTGCTTATTTTTACACTCGATTGCTTTCGCATATAAATCACAAAATTTCGCTCAAACTTGCTTATTATGTAAAACAGTAATAATACTATTAAAAAAGGAAATTGTTGAAATTCTCGCTTGAAATCCTTTAGAAAAAAATTAATGAGCTATATTGGCGAATGTGACTTCAATTTCATCTCAAATAAGTCCTTAAAAGGGGTGTTTGTTTAAGCTTATATATGTTTTCTACTCATGTTTCATAAAGCTTATTTTGAGACCTATCACTTATTGGCTTATATAAGTGTATTATGTCATACTAAGCTTATATAGCGACAAAATTAAGTTTATTAAATATGTTCGGAGAGATAAGCTCATGTCGATAAATAAGGTTAAACAAACACCCCTAACCTCGTCAAGTGCGCTCAAACCGTCCTTGGTGTTTTCAAGGTATTTAATTATATATCGCCCGAATGCATCTTAGGCACTAACCATCGCCACAAAACGCACACCTAAGAACTTGACAAGAAGTAAAGGCTAGCTAGAAATAATGGTCAACAAAATAGTTGTTTGCTTACCATAAGATCCATCCCGCAGCTGTTTTAAATTGCTTTAACCTTTTCCAAAATGCTTCAAAATCCGAAGGCTTCATACTCATTGGAGGCCCTTCACAACGAATACATAATGGATTAGGAAACGACATGCCATAAAATAAAATGAGGGACCAAAAAATGAAAACTGAGTTGGTTATTACATATAATCAACCTGCTGTTGATGTGCTTGCCCCTCGTGTCTGTGTAGGTACCACTTGTGGCCGTATTGTTATCTGCTCAGCTGTTGTTGCTAGAGGCGCAACGTGATTCTGATTCACCTACGGTAAGAATTGCATTGGAGAAGCAGGCATTCGATATTGTATTCATATTTTACATTATATGTTCAGGTTACGGTATTGCGGAATGAATAGATGAACTGGAAGATCCCAAGTCGCAAAGATAGATAGACGGCAGATGTTGTGTCAACTCGCACGCCATCTGCTGTTGCAAATCTTCTACCACCGTGTGTTTCAGAGTGAGACTTGCAAAGATCACCGCTGTCTTCTTAGCACCGGTATTGTAACTTCAGTTCGTGATTCCGATATGCCTATAGTGAAAATACCATAACAGGTTTAATGAGAAGCCGTTAGCTGGTGGATCGATGTTTTACAACGACTGTAAAGTTTACGCTAATCTTAAATTAATGTGCGAAAAGGTGGATTTGAAAATTGCCATATAGATAGTTAAGGACTGTTATATCAAAAACATGAGGAATACTGTAACGATAACAGGATCCTCAATGCAATCGTGATTTACAGATTTGAAAGCCCGAGAATGAAATAGTTGGTTGTTACTGATTTAGGTTACCAATGTGTCAACCAAAGTAACGAAAGTGAAACTGAGTACATGGAACCTATAAAAAGAGAGAGAGAAGTCACTAACACGTTCACTTCCGGCCAGATCTATGAATGATAGTTTCCGGACCAATCGGGGTGGCTTGGATTCATTTCCATCACCAACCTCTTGACGGCAAGTTGAAGAATAACATGTGATCGAGATGACTCTTCATTTGAACCGGTTGTCCCAAAGGCTCCTTGTGGCATTACCTATCTCAATTAATTCCTTTATCGTCGCACATTTGTAACATTGTACTCCGCAATTTCACGATGCAAACCTTTGTTTTCCATCCTCCTCATGCAAAGTCGATTATAAAATAAAACTCTATTAGTCGCTACAAAATTTTATTGTTGATGTTTGGGCTTGATATGGTCTCTTATGGGAAAAACTCATTTTCTATCATTAAGGAGATCAAAAACTTACCCGCCATAAATTTCAAAGAAACTGACATACAATTGATATCCTTGATTTCAATAATGATGGTGCATAAGTCTGAAAATGTCTTCGGACGCTTTGAAGGGAAGAGGTTGCATAGTATAGGTCTTCCCACTACCTGAACAGATTCAACGTTAATAGTAACATGATATCACGTAAATCAATGTGTTAATGTGGATGATTTAAGGTCATGTAGGACAAAGGGGTACCTGTTTGTCCGTAAGCAAAGCAGGTTGCTTTTGTTCGTTGGAAGATAATTGGGATTATGGGTCCGATAGCTTATGCGAGTTTATCTACACCACATAGGAAAAAAAAAAACAAACAAACTTTAGTCAATATATCTTAAAGAGTGCAAAATGAAAAGTGATGACACAATTTCATAGGCCCACTTCATCATTTGTAACATCTTCGCTCATCACGTAATAAAAACAAATCCTGCTTTCTCGACATATTCAACAGTCTACCGCAAAGTAGTGACACCAATTAAATCCAGTCGCTATGCTAATACTACTTTCCAACAAACTGATAACTTATTATGATAGGCCGCACGCTATATATACCAATTTGATACTGACCAGCAACAGCAGTAACTCTGATGTCAAGATGAACCAAGAAGACTGTAATTAGTATTTTGACTTTGGAAGTCAAATAAACTACTTTCAGTTTCAAAATTGGTATGCTTATATTTAGAATTTGGCGAATGATACTACATCGAAAATTTACATGTCCATGACCAGATATATAACTGATATTCAAATTTTAAATGTGTGCTAGACGCCTAGACTTACTTTGCTTCACAATTCGGCCTACAGGAATGACAAAATACGGCAAGCATAGTTGGGTTTATGCATTGCATCAACAACAACCAACTCATAACCATCACCATCCCCCTAAAGGAACACAACAAAAAAACATAATGAGTAAACTTTTTTTAAGTCAGTTAAACCATGAATCTGATTAACAACAATTCTTTAAGAATATATACCTTTGGCCTTTCAAGATAGATATTGTAAAACTCAGGTGCGGTTCTTTACTGTCTTTTTGCAGAGCACGGACACCATCTTGCTTCTCAAACCATCTCCTAGCAGGATATACCTATAAAAATATAACCCATGCTTAAAAAATATCTATATATATAAGCTTCAAATCTTTGAAACAATTGCTAAAGCAATAGTATCCTTACCTCTCCTAAGAACTCCGCAACAAAATCATAAGCCCACTATATACGCCGAAACAAACACCCCATAAGTGAATCATTTAGTTTAAGAAACAAAACCTTTTCATGATTGTAAAACATGATTTGAAATTCTTTGAAAATTCTTTAAGACATTTCGTCGAACATGTTACATGCACTCCTTAAATAACATAAATCCTCAACTGTGAATGTGGTATCAAATCCCTTTCAAATATAACATATGAATATAGATCTTAAAAATAATGCAAAAATTGCAGCAATTGTTTCAAAAAGAAAAAAAGAATTAAGCAAAAAGAGATATGGATGTAACTCAAATGAACAAAACCAAACCTGGGTTTTCAATTAGAATATCAATTAGAACCCTAAATTTAGATCGAAAATTAGGATTTCAAAAATGAAGTCGCTCAATGATAAATAGATAGCACATAAATTAGAATCCTAAACATATGAATTAAAACCCTGATTTTGGACTGTTAATTACTCTGATTAACACAAATGGAAAACGCAAGTTGCTAAGTTAACATACCTCATAGGAGTTGATCGGATGAAGGAAATTTGAGATTGGATGAAATAGCGATTATTATTAAGTAGGATGTAATCTAAGATGAAGGAGCTATGAAAAACCGATGATAGTGTTGGATCCGTAAATTAATAGGTTGAACATATAAAGAGGCGGTTTATAAAACAAAGCGATAGATTTGGATTTCCACGTGGATTAAATGACGTGGATTAAGTGACGTGGAAGATGTGCCACAATGGATTAAATGACATGTACAATTTTCAAAAACTTTCTTTTATTATATATAAAGATTTTGCAAATAATTGAATCATATGTTATAATTTCGAGACTTTAGATCACTTAAAATTAATTTGTTTCTAATTAACTAGAAAAAAGTTAAGTAAAAGAATCGTAAAAAGCTTGAATCAAAGTTCTAAATTACGTTTTCATGATCTTTATATTGTTCTCAATTTCTCAACATCATAATTCTATGATCCACGACATCCTATGTATATGTGGCCTATATGTAATAACACCAAAATATACTACTCCGTATATCATCATTTGATAGGAGAACGTGTTAGAATGATATTTTTGGAATATATATCATTTCCGAATATGATATGAGGTATTAATAAAATATAATATTCATCAAGACCGAGCATGAAATCTCTCGCTTCAATTCTTGATTCATTCGATGGTAGTCATAACAAGTGGTATTATCCAATGTGGATATATATGGGACCAGATCGAGTACATTTCGGGAATTAGTATTAACTTAAAATTCACTCTACTTGCACATTACACATTTAAGCACACCAAATTCCAACATAGGCTTTGTCTAATATTGAATTTGTAAAGTTCAAGTTGATCATCACATATATTTGAAAGTAAAAGAAAGTCCTTACTCGTGAAAGATATATTTTAAGCTGATTATATATTAGGCTAAGTGAATGAAACCAAGGTTTCTTGTTGCTTTGGAATAATTTTAATACGTTTTAATGTTAGCATACATACACTTAATTGGCTTTATACATATCACTTAGGTAACGGTAATTCCGAAAGTAGTCGCTTTACTATTGGTTTGGGGTGTGCTTTCTCATAACTCGATTCGGTGGGATTGAGTATTATTGTTGTTGTACGCAAGTGATGGTTATCGAGCTCATGTATAATGACCGTTGACTTATCTAATCTTTCGAGCCATCGAAGGATGCACGCTCTGATAGTCTACAATGAGGTATCTTCCAAAAGGTTACCCAAGTAAAGTAGGTAGTCTCTTTTGTCCATCGGAATGGTTCTTCGCGTAGTCTATGTCTACAGAGGTTAGCTTAGTTCGGAGGTATTGACGAGTACCGTAGGTAACCCCTACTATCCGTCGGTCGATACCTCCTTGGATACAACAAGGATACCGCATGCAGCAAGAATGTTGGGATTTTAGAACCACGTTAACCAATTAACGCATACGAGTACGCATCGGATATGGATCTAATAATCGCAATTAGGTTAACACGTATTAATAAACAATTAATGAATAAAAGGTAAAATAGGAAACTAACCTTTCGTAGTAATTGAACGCAAGTGTAACGAACAATAAAACCAATACGAAACCCAAGTATCTAAATTAGACATCTCTACGAGTATCACACACAACACGAAAACTATATACGTTCGATAATGAGCTAGTCGAGAACGTATTAAAACCCAATCAACCTTTGACACCACTTGAATAACTTGAACAAGAAAAGTACAAGATCAAAACTTGCTTCTGCCTAAGAACTGAAAACTGTTCGATGAACAAGAGTCTAACGTGCCGATATCGGACAAAGAGGTCCGATATCTTCTGCTTGTTGTCCGAGATAAACCCCACGACTAAAACAAAAAAACCTTTGTTTGTTGTTGCTGCTGTCGACTAGGAGAAACAGAAACAAGAACTAATACCAATCGATCAATACCCTAACACCTTGAAACCTTGCAAGTGGCGATTGAACAAAACCAAATCAAAAACTAAGTGACTTGGAAGCAAGTCGATTAGGTATTAGAAGCTGGAACAGTAATTTGATTTAGGGTATAGTTTAGGTTTAGATATGTCGTAACTCTTCAAGAGGATGGGTTGGCTTATATACAAAACAAACCGACACACCACTTGGGTCTTGGCTTGAACGACAAGCTACAAGCCCAAGCTCACCCTTGCCCACTCTTGCCCGATCAGTGAAACCCAAGGCCCATGGTTGTCCACTCGACCCAAGTCCATGTCCAAGAACAGTCCATGGGTCGACATATTAATTGAATACATATGGAACAATCCAAATTCTCGGTTATTACATAACAATATTCCCATATTATTAATGTACAAGCATATTTAGGGTAGGATAACAATTATTAAGATAATCAATAATCATAAAGTAAAATTGTCTTTCAATCCCAATTATTCGTGAGAAACAAACAAAAAGTCGTCGTGAGAAACAACAAAGATATGATGATACCACTTGGTGGTTACGGATATCACTTGGAATCGTGTGATCACTTTCCAAAGTAAACTATTCGACCCTAATGCCGGGTATCACGAATATCTACTTGGGATAAGACCAAATGTAGTTAGAGAATTAGGCACAATTCTATAACCCTTTCGCTAATAAGTGTTTAGTGTTTTACGTGTGTCTCTCATGCATGTTCGGATCTCCTATATATAGGAGGTTACTCTTGAGCTATTCCAATGGAATTATGAGTATTAATCGCCCATTAATAGCCTCATAATTATCCCCATTATAGCCGTTAGTGGTTACATGACCAATTAAGCGTGGTCATAAAGAAGTTGTAAGCGCCATTTAGCGATACTTTCCATAAGCGATACTTTCCACTAGCGGTACTTTCACTTGCGGTGGAAGTACGACCTATCGATGGAAACACCGCTTATCGAGACTTTCATAGCACTATCGGTGGATACACCACTTCGGTGGAAACATCGCCTATCGGTGGAAACATCGCTTATCGATGGAAACCACAAGCGATACTTTCCACAAGCGATACTTTCACCAAGCGATACTTTCACCAAGCGGTACTTTCACCAAGTACTACCAATACAAACCACTATAAGAGTCGGGTGTTCATGGACCTTATGGGTGTACACTCCGTACCTCTAACCCATTACAAGGTGTGAACTAATCCCACAAGTGCACTAAATTTTCCAACAATCCTCCCAAATTTAGTTCACTTCCTTTGCATGAAAAATAAACATCAATCAAAACATGTGCATAAACGAAAATGTCACGAGGATTGAATTTCCATCTTAGTAAATTACACGTTCAAATATTCGAGAATCGGGGTGTTCTAAGAATTGAACCCTTCAACCCATTTGAATACGAAGATAAAATACACACAAGTTTTCAAACACTTAAAAGCTCTCGACACTATACAAGCCATGTGTCCATATCCAAATTCATAAATGTTGTAAAAGCTAAAGTCCAAAGCTTCTGAGCGGCAAAACTTCAACATTTACATAGGTGGTTCCTCTTTAGTCATGCTCCGCCAAGCACTTTTTCAAAGAAAATTAACCATTAAGTAAAGACTTCATCCTCCTTTCAGTGAGTTCGAGCACAACCTTGGGATGTAAATAAAACATGTGCTCCAGTCCATCGAATGTTCGACTTTCCACATTGAACTCGGCTCCCAAGTTTCCTTAGGAGGAGTTGGGTGTCCTAGCATTCGATGACTAAGTTGGACTTAAACCCATCCCTTTAGCGAGACTTTATAACCAAGTCTCTAGCCGGACCCTTCGTCAAGTGATCGCCTAAGTTACATTGAGATCTCACAAACTCTATAGATACCACCCCATTCATGATAAGCTCACGAATCATGCTATGCCCGACACCTAAGTGTCTAGACTTACCATTGTACATCGGCTATAAGCCTTAGCCAATGTAGTTGCACTATCACACCGGATAGAAATAGGTGCTATAGGTTTAGGCCACAATGGAATCTCAAGAAGCAAGTTTTCAACCATTCGACTTCTTTACCGGCGTTGCTAGAGCCACAAATTGATTCCATTGTTGAACCGGTGATGCAAGTTTGTTTCTTGGATGCCCAAGAAATTGCACCTCCACCAAGTAGGAATACCCGACCCCGGTAGAGCGAATTGTCTTGATGTTCTTGATCCAACTTGCATCGGTGTAACCTTCCAACAACGATGGGTAACCGATATATGAGAGACTATAATCCATAGTTCTCTTCAAATACTTGATACCCTCTGAGCGCTTGCGTTGATGAGCACTAGGATTACTAGTATACCGCTCAATTTTCCCACCGCAAAACCAATATCGGGTCTTGTACAAGTCATGGCATACATCAGCGACCAATTACCCTAGAATACTCAAGTTGAGATACTGACCTTGCCATGATTAGGCATCGACTTCTCACAAGTATCCATAGGTGTACTCACGGAGTACAATCAAAGTAATTGAATTTCCTCGATACCTTCTCAATATAATGAGACCGAGAGATAGAAATTCTATTACTTTCATGTTTAATCCTTATACCAAGGATAACATCGCCTCCCCATGTCTTTCATGGAGAACCTTGATGACAAAATTCCTTTGTCGGTCAACTGATTTTGGTCGGTGCCAAAGATCAACATGTCATCAACATATAGACAAATGATGACTCCTTTACCGATTCATCAAATTTGCTATATACACATTTGTCGACTTGGTTAAGAACATAACCACTAGACAAAACCACTTCATCAAACTTTTGATGCCATTGTTAGGTGCTGCTTAAGTCCATAAAGAGACTTAATCGGTTTACACCTTGTTTTCATTGCCGAGCATGATGAAGCCACGAGGTTGGTTCATATAAACCTCCTCTTCCAATTCACCATTCAAGAAAGCTGTTTTCACATCCATCGATGAATAACCGATTGTGAATAGATGCCATAGCAATCGGCGATCTTATGGTAACGTCACGAGCCACGGGGCATAAGTATCAAAATAGTCTATTCGACTTTTGTTTAAAGCCACGAATGACTAGTCTAGCCTTGAACTTTTCAATAGTTCCATCTACCTTCATTTTCCTTTTGAAAATCCATTTGCAACCCGAGGTTTGCAACGGAGGTAGATCAACCAACACCCAGTGTTGTTGCCCATGATGGAATCCATCTCATCATTGATTGCTTCTTTCCGAAAGCAATATCACGGGACTTCATTGCTTCTTCAAATGTTTTGGGGTCATCCTCAACAATGAAGCAATAGGAGTATTGGTGCGAGACCTCATCCTAGTACCTTCAACTAAGTATAGTTGAAACTCGTGTCCAAATGACTTTGGAGTCGACCCTTTTGCTCTTCCCGAGCACGAGTTCGAGTTGTTGAACCACAACCTCATCGGGGACCACCGATGGTTCATCATCGAGGACCTCGATACACCGTGTCATGAGTTCCATTAGGAATCCTCGACTTGGTCTAGGGGCGATGAGAATCTATTCTCATCAAAGTCGCATCCCTTGATTCAATTATTGAGTTAAGCGAAACATGTTCATTAGGTTCAATAACATAGAACCTAAAAGCCTTGGAATGCTCGGCATATCCAACAAAGATGCGATCAATGCCTCTTTCACCCAAAGTCTTTTGCTTTGGATCGTGGAGTCTTACAATGACCCTACAACCCCAAACCTTGAGATAGTTCAGGTTGGGTTTCCTTTTAGTCCGAGTTCATAAGGGTAACCTTGTTCCTTTTGTTGGGAACCCTATTTAATAAATAGCAAGTTGTTAACATAGCTTCACCCCGAACCCTTGACTCGATCTGAATAGGACAACATGGAATTAACCATCTCCTTGACACCTGTTTTTCCTTTCGAAATACCATTTCTTTGAGGAGTATAAAGGCGATCGTTTCATGGATTATTCCAACAGATGAAAATCTTGAGTATCCATGTACTCACCTCCCTATCGATCCTTAATCTTTTGATCAAAGACCCAAGTTGTAATTCAACTTCGTTTTAAACACTTTGAATTTATCTAATGCTTCATCCTTGGTATGTAACAGATAGACATAACAAAATCTAGAAGCATCATCAATAAATGTCACAAAGTACTTCTTATTCCCCAAAGAAGGAGTGGCATGCAAATCACACAGTCATTGTGAATAAGCTCAAGATCTTAGTCTCACGACTAACACCACGAAAGGGTTTCTTGGTTATCTTGGTCAACATGCAAGTTTTACACTTTTCGGTGTCCATGTCAAAAGCGAGGATTAAACCATCCCTAGACATATCTTGCATTCTTTTATAGTGAACATGACCAAGTCTAGCATGCCAAAGGTTAGAATCGGTCGATCATATGTGGTCACAAAAGTGAAATAACACTGTCGGTGGTAATATTAAGCTGAACATTTGATTACATAAATAACCAAAACCAATAAAAACACCACATTTAGAAAGAACAAATTTATCGATTCAATAACTTGTTTATATCCATGATTATTCAAAACACTACTTGAAACCAAGTTTTTCCTTATATCGGGAACATGAATAACATTAAACAAAGTTACAATCTTTCGAACTAAACCTAAGATCTACACAACCACGACCATGCACCAAGGTGTTGACTCATTTCCCATGTGAAGAATAGAACCATCATTCGGTGACTCATAAGTCTTGAACCGACTTCTATCTTTACACACATGAACTGTTGCACGAGTCAACCCACCACGCAACATCATCATCCCGCACATAAAAGATTCGAGATACATATGTAACATAATAAATCGAAAAGACTTATTAAACATATTCGACCTTTCGGTGAGTTGGTGAACCACCACTCCCGAACCATTAGTGCACGATCCATTGGCTTTACCACCAATTTTAACACCCTTGCGGTCCCTTTTAATGTGACCGGTCTTGCCACATTTCCAACAAGTAGGTGTTGCCTTCTTGTTAGGATCGCGCCTTGTGTTGTCATGATATTTGCGTTTGCCTTTGTTGTCATTGTACACGGTGGAGTTGTTATGCTCCACCATATTGACAACAGATGGTCCAAAGACATTGCCACTCTTTGGCTTGTCATTATCCCGCACCTTGAGAGATTCCTCAATGTGCGGATGACCGCCCAACTCAACAAGAGTTAACTCCTCCTTCATATGTTTCAAGGTATGCTTGAAATCTTTCCATGAAGGAGGAGTTTATCAATAACACAAGAGACTTGAATAGCCTCATCCATGTGCATATTGTGTTGTGTAAACCTTCCAAGTATTCCAAGAAGTTCATTGTATTGTTCCATAACCGGTCTTGAATCGGTCATTTTGTAATTTGTGAAATTACTAACAAGGAACTTCTTACTTGATGCATCCTCGACCATATATTTGGCATCCAAGGAATCCAGTTCTTTGGAAGATTCAAAGTTCGATAAATATCAAACAAAGAATCGGACATACCATTGAGAATAAGACCTCTGCATATGTAGTCATCATTCTCCCATTTGCTCCTCCTCCGATCGCTCCACGGTAGCATCATCACCATCATCATGAATTGGAGTAGTCGGCACATAGACCACACTCATGCTTGATGACAAGAAGTGCATCTTCTTACGCCACCTCCTAAAGTCCACCCTTCAAACTTGTCCAACTTAGCAAAGTTTGAAGCCATGTGTTCATTGCGCGGTTGCCATTGATTATCACAAAATAGTTTACTTTGATTGTTGGTGGTTATTCGTCCCAAAGCGGGGTGAAGATAATCAATAACTATTCGTGAGAAACAACAAAGAGTCGTGATAACAGATACCACTTGGTGGTTACCGGATATCACTTGGAATCGTGTGATCACTTTCCAAAGTAAACTATTCGACCCTAATGCCTGGGTATCACGAATATCTACTTGGGATAAGACCAAATGCAGTTAGAGAATTAGGCACAATTCTATAACCCTTTCGCTAATAAGTGTTTAGTGTTTTCTGTGTGTCTCTCATGCATGTTCTGATCTCCTATATATAGGAGGTTACTCTTGAGCTATTCCAATGGAATTATGAGTATTAATCGGCCCATTAATAGCCTCATAATTATCCCCATTATAGCCGTTAGTGGTTACATGACCAATTAAACGTGGTCATAAAGAAGTTTGCCATTTAGCGCCATTTAGCGGAAGTACTTTCCATAAGCGATACTTTCCACTAGCGGTACTTTCACTTGCGGTGGAAGTACAACCTATCGATGGAAACACGCTTATCGATTTTAGCTTTCATAGCACTATCGGTGGATACACCACTTCGGTGGAAACACGCCTATCGGTGGAAACCACGCATTATCGACCTTTCTTGGAAACCACAAGCGTAAACTTTCCTACTTTCCACAAGCGATACTTTCTCATATGCTCATACTTTGCAAGACCAAGCGGTACTTTCACCGGTACTACCAATACAAACCACTATAAGAGTCGTGGTGTTCATGGACCTTATGGGTGTACACTCCGTACCTCCTAACCCATTACAAGGTGTGAACTAATCCCACAAGTGCACTAAATTTTCCAACAATGTTCTTGTACAAAAGTAACAACTAATCTTATATACAATATAATATGAAGCGAGTTATTTTACATACAAAACTTTTCTCACATACCAGTGACTCATCTCCACCATCCATCTAAAAGAAATCAATGGTGAGATTAAAAGCATTTTATTATTTCACCTATTTTTATAATTTAAATATCTCTTAAACCGTTAATCGTTAGTGAAAATATTTATACCATCGCGACGAGCATTTAATTATCTTTCTATAGACGGGCACTTTGATATACTTTCGAAAAAGAAAAAATTGTTTTTCCGTTTTTCGTTATTTTTCTTTTTACGTTACTGAAATTTGCATGAAGAAAATCATATATGATAAAACACTAAATTGAATATCACATGTGATATTAATGTTAAATCATATATGATATGTAATATCATATGTGATATTACACTAATATCACATGTGATATTACACTAATATCACATGTGATATTACACTAATATCACATGTGATATTACATATCATATATGATATTACACTAATATCACATGTGATATTCAAATTAGTGTTTTATCATATATGATTTTTTAATGCAAAATTCAGTAACGTAAAAAAACGAAAAAACTTAAAAAAAAACGTGAAAAATACGAAAAAATATTTTTGTCGAAAGTATATCAAAGTGCCTATCTATAGAAAGATAAGTAAATGCTCGTCGCAATGATATATTTTTTTCTCTTAACGATTAACGCTTGAAAGATATTAATATTTGAAAAAATGATGAAAGTGGTTTTTAAATTGTTGGGATTAATCTCATCTATTAGATCAAATAAAAATGGAGGTGGAGATTGATCCCTGGTATATAAATAATCTTTTGTCCTCAAATGATCTTAAATCATATATATATATACATAATAAATCCTTAGTTAAAACAACATAAGGTTTCCATCCATGTGATAGATTATTCCAAGTGAAATATATCATTTTAAGATTTGCTCAAATGATATATTGTATTTGTGTCAGACTTAATTTTCCGCATTTGTTTATTCCAAATAAACATTTATTCCAAGGTTGTTTGTTTTATTCCCTAAATTTCAAGTGAAGTTTCATTCCAAGCTTAAGGATCAATATCTAGCTTAAATAGAATGATATCTTCAACATGTAATTTTAAGGAAAAACACATTGCTCCCACTCAATGTCAGATGTACTCAAGAGTTATCTTAATTCAATCAGAATCATATTATAATTAAATTCAAGATTTCAACTTCTAGATGCATGATCCAATCCAAAATATGGATTGCTTAAACTTTGTATACTACATAAAGATTATGTAGATCCATAACCCTTTTGATTACACACCGTCCTCGCAAAAGGTAATCATAAAGAAAGAGTTATAAAATCTTAATTCCCATATTTCATATACAAGCAATCATGTATGATAATTAATTATCTTTTATATAATTAATTCGTGTATATATAAGAAAATCTAATCACAGTTAATTGCTTAAGTATGATTAAAAACTTCTTATAAAATGACATGCATTAACATGTATACAATTTTGTCCTTGTGAGTCTTTCTTCAAAAGAAACTCATTCCAACCTCGTAGGTTAACAATTAGGCAAAATAATAATCAAGCTCAAAACTTGATTTGCCTTTTAAGGACTGCATCTTATCATTCATAGTTCTAAGATATTTATCATATTCAAGATGTGATAATATATTTTAGTAGTTAGCTGATTTACAACAATCTTCTAACTTATATCCCTCAGCATTGATATAAAATATCACTCAAGTGATGAGGCATCCTTTCGGATTTATGAATGAGACTAATCATTATACTTTGGTTGACATTTTCATGTTTAACCTTAGTATGACATTAATAAGTGGATTTTAGAAGGTTAAGTATTTTGTTCTCAAAAACTTTGAGATTTGTATATGCTCCCACTTACTTTGTAAGTAGAGGCAATTCTCTAAATACTAAGTATTTAAGCAACAATAAATTGTTCTTTATTGGGAATCACAAAATACATTTGAAGTTCTTATCTCTAGATTTGTTAATAAAGCGCTTCATAAGGTTTTAACAAATTCGAACTTAAATCAAGACATAATGGAATTTCTTCCAACAACTCTAATTAGGGTTTATAGAAAACTCTAATTTCATATCACTCTTTAACCAAAATTTCTAGAAACAGCTTTGTGTTTCATCAAGCTAGGAAGAACACCAAAACTACAATCTTCAAGCTAGAAGTGTAGACTACTCAAAAATCCAAAAGGATTTAGGATTCAATTGGTTTGAGTGGAAAACCTAATATACCTAATAAATTAGGATTTTCAGATATGGGTTGTCTTGAATACCTTCTTGGTTTGAACTATATTGAGTGTATCCTTGACATACGCAATTTTCTAACCTTGATATGTTTTGGAGGTAGAGCAATTAAAGCTATCATGAACCAAAAAATATGAATAAGGTTTGATCCAACACATTAGACATACCATAATGAAGTGGTATTCTATGCGTATTAGAATTGTGAAACTATATCAGAATTCCATAGATGACTTAATTCTCTTTGGACCAAATACTTGTCAATTGGGTCAAGCCAAATTGCTATTAAGTACGAACCAAGTGCATGCAATAATGTATATTCATAGAACAATATAAAAACCTTATGTTCACGTGTTCACAAGAAGACAGAACTGTTCAAGAATTATATGTTCACGTGTTTACAAGAAAATAGAACATCTCAATAACAAATTATAAGTCTTTGAATAATTCAAAGGCCTTATGTTTATGTGTTAACTAGAAGACATAACAATTTTACTATATATACCAAGGTTGTGGGATCGGGATCCTACCTAGGATCGTTTTCGGCTTTGCAAGATCGTAATCGTAGGATCGGATCGGGATCGTAAGATCCTATGAAAATGTATATATTTTTGTATAGGGGTTGTAGTTTTATATTTCTATATAATATTTCATATGATAAACGAATCTAAATGGATGATAAAAGAAAAAGTTATATGTTCAAGTACCGTAGTAGTAGAATATTAGATATATTGCAATGCATACTTGCACAAAGTTACTACATACGTGCACGGTGCACCTACTTCTTGTTTTAATGTTTTTTTATTATAGGTTTTTCGTGATAACATTTATGCAAAAAAAATAATGTTAATTTATTAGCACGTGATTCTGTAACTTTTTTGTTACAATATATAGATTAATGCAAAAAGATAAAAGGATTGTATCTGAAAATGAAACGACGTAACTTATAATAGAGGGCAACACAATTTTTTTTCTTGATGACCAAATAAATTAAATTAGAATATTACGATAATATTCTATGAATTTTTTTTCTTAATGACCAAATAAATTAAATTAAATTATTCATGCTTTTATATGTAACATAAAATAAAATATGAACAAAATTGGGTCAAGTATGTAGATAGTTTACTTCAAAAACGAGTTTCTGACATTTTACAAAGCACGAAATCGTTTTTCATAATAAACCCAAAAAGGCACATCTAAACTATTTCTAAATAGTCCATAAAAACATAATGATTTTACACTCATTAATCTTGCAAGAAACAATTAATTAACAGACCAAAATAATTTTTTTTTGAAAAACTCTTAGTCATTGGGCTTTAAGACATGAGTTTATACTTAATAAGTTAATGAAAAAAAAAAAAAAAAAACTAATAATAGGCGATCCTATACGATCCGATCCGATCCCACGCGATCCCACGATCCCGCCGTGATCCTACACAATTACGATCTTGTTAAGATCCCGATCGTTTTTGTGTGTAGGATCGCACGATCCTACGAGCAGGATCACGATTTTGACAACCTTGATATATGCTTTATGTTATAAGTCATTGATTAATTCAAGGACCTTATAATTATGTCTTAACATGTAAGCATAATTATACTAACAAAAGTAATCATGAACGCAAACTCTTGAGTTCTATAGTGTTAGGTCACTAGTTTTACAACACAAGCTTATAGAGAAAGAGATGAAGGCGATTGAACAAGTATCAAACACACACACACACAATATAGTATACGGTTAGGCGTAGAGAGCATGTGAAAGAAATAACTTGAACAACCAACCTTCAAATGAAGGTTATTACAATGTATATATAGGCAAGGAGCTAGGCAACACTCCTCTCCTTCCCTATTCCTTATTGGGCTTGGGCCTCACATGGGCCTTCTACATGTCGGACCTTAAACAAACATAAAGGCCGAATAAAGCTACCTATTACATATGAAATATAAATACTTGAAATCTTGTTTAGGAGTGATTCCAACAATCTCCCTCAAGTATATATGAATGTAAACGGTGAAGGCGTTGATGTAATAGTAGTGGTGGCGTCTTCGACATTCTTCTTTCTTTGAGAGGAATTGTCTTGATTCGAACAATCTCTCCGGTGTAGAGATCGTTATCTTTGAATAGTTATGCTTTAGCGTCATCATTGACTTTGTTCTTTGATCATTGTTCTTTGTGGTGAAAGTGATAGTATGTTGTTGTGCGCATCGATGCCTCAGTGCCTTGTTTGCTCCGGTGTCTCCACGTCATTCTTCAACATGCTCACGCTCTTTGACGGTGGGAATTAATACTGATGGAGTTCTTTGAGTCTTTGACTTTGTAGATTCTTTGATTTGATGAAGAATCAATCTGACGGTTGTGTTGCTTTCGAATAGAACTTCCATTAGTGATGATGTTGGCGTGAGCATGAGAAGAGTCAGCACGATCATCCCGCTCCGGAGCTTCCATAAGAAGAAAACATTGCAAACGGTTAGTAATAAGCGGTTTCCGGCACTTACAAGTTTGAACTTCGAGAGTGTTAACAGCATAGTGTGAAAACACAACTCTAATTCTTACAAAGGCCGTTCCTGAACTGGAGTCCCACAAGTGAGATAACGCGACGCATCGAAGTACATCTGATTCGGATGAGTCGC
The DNA here is from genome assembly GCA_022545495.1 of Chrysanthemum lavandulifolium. Classification (NCBI taxonomy): domain Eukaryota; kingdom Viridiplantae; phylum Streptophyta; class Magnoliopsida; order Asterales; family Asteraceae; genus Chrysanthemum; species Chrysanthemum lavandulifolium. The sequence goes on along the minus strand of CM040238.1, from coordinate 10,629,713 downwards.
CGAGGTACACCAAGCATCACCTCACGATCAGACCGTTTGAGACACACTCCCGTAATCCATGGGGAGTTACCGAAGCGACGCTTTGTGGCCGTTTGATGTAGACCCCGGCGGGAGTTTCCATTTAATCACCGAGGATCACGGTGTGAACCTCTCATAAATGTTCTCGACAGATTGCTAAGATCTGTGAAGGACTCGATATGAACCTTTGAATGCGAAGATCTTATTTGTTGATCAACAAGTGATTAAATGTCAAGTGTTCCTAAGAGATCTTTGATGAATCTCGTGGCTCTAGACTCAATAGTGCATTTTGGTTTTCTGGCGGAGACTGGGAGAGGGTCTCCTTCTTCAATACCGGCGATCTCTAAGAGAAAGCCAATAGTTTATGTAGGGTTCCTGTGAGAATGAAACAAGTTTCATTGAGAGAAACTTGAGTGGCTAGAAGGTTTAGTGCATGCGTCACTTTGGGTCCATGACGACTTTTATTCTTCAATACGGTGTCACTAAGTGACAACCAAGAGCATATGAATTGAACCGATTATACGCCCTAAGTTGAATAACTGAGGCTATTTCTTTTCACCCTTTACTTTGCATTTCTTTTGATTCTTCAACTCCTTCTTTCTCCGATTCTCATTTTCTCCTTTTACAATCATTCTAAGGACTTCTAACACTAACTAATGGTAGTGTCCTTGGGTAGATCCCTCCCGACTCTGGCGGATCATAGGACAGTTATACCTAACCTTAGTCACCTTATAACCCATGACTAACCTATGTTTGCCATTATAACCCTTTGTAAGTAAACAATATCTCTCAAAGGGTTTGTAAATGAAAACATGTTAGAACCACGTGTGAGATAAGTTTTTGCATAAATACTCCCCTCCACATGTGCTTAATAGTTTTATGGTTAAATGCACGGTGAGGAAAGAGCGCACTTTTATGAATTGATCCACTAAAGATAGACAATCTCCCGCGAGACACGGTTACGTTGAATAGTTAAAGCGTTACATTGTCGGTTTTAGGTGACAACTAGCTCTAATAACTACCTTGAAGGTGTAGACAAACCTCGAAAGGTTGTCATACCCGTCAGAGTTCATGTCTATCAAGAGCTTCTCGAATGGTACATTCTACTAAGACAAGTCCTTTGCGAGACACGTTTACATCACTAGCGGACTAGCTTGAAATTATTACCCGTCCAGGACAAGTCTTTTCGAGTTACAAACAGTTTAGTACCGTCAATTCGTTGGTTAAGTCTGGGGTACACGGATTCATTTGCATTCAGCACAACATATTTCTTATCACACAAATTATCTCCCCCTCAAAAATGGCATATAAAGAATGTTATTTTTGAATGGTTGAGAATAAATATGACCATTTTGAGTGTTGCGGGAAGATGACCACTATGAACAATTTGTGAACAAAGTTTTAAATCAAATACTCCCCTCAACTAGTGATATAAGCGGTTGAGGTTTTGAAAATCATATGGGGAAGTACTTGTCTTTTGAGCAAAACCTTGAAAAGTGAAAGGTTTGATAGGTTTTACTCAAAAATAAGAAGCTTTCGCTCCTTTTATAAGGATTGTGGCATCGAGGCGTACCACGGGGTCCTTTCTTGACAATTACGGGTTGTACACTTTGTTATGTGTGCACAAGCCATCCACATATAATCATACATCCAAAATTATATGAGGGAAACCAATTAAGGGGTACCAGAAGTGCAGTGATATTCGGTGAGTGCGCACCGGGCGTTGAAAACCGGTGATGTTAATCCTGGTCGACCACCAACATAGCTCTCCAAGCGTCGAATCGATCCTTCGAACAACCGTTCATCAATCATGGTGATGATCCTTTTCACATCCCTTCTATCACGAGAGTTCCGGTAGCTTAGGATTCCCAACCTTCAAACGTATATCCTTCAATCTGTATGCCAATCCATCCCTAACCATCTTCAAGGTATGATCCCGAATTTATGGAGCTCACGACGCCATTAAGCGTTCTGCAAGTTCACCGCGTAAACAATGCCGAAAGGGTTCTTGATGAGCGTAAGTTGTTTGAGGTGGTTGATGTCGGAAGATCAGGCGTGGTGGAGTGAAGTTTACGTTTACGATATGATTCAACGACCATCCGGATATCTTCGACACGTTCTTTGATCACAATCGTCTAATGAAGATGAGAACCGACTTGATGAATTCACGTTGAATTTACGCCGAGAATTGTCTCATACGACCACGTACTTTGGCAAGGTACATGTCTTCGATGTCGTTGAGAGACAAGTTCTCAAAGTCGACCTACGAGAATTCATAGTCTGTTCATCTTGTCGTTTGACTATGATATTCTTCAAGAATGTGTAGTCCCACTTAGACTTGAGATCAATGTGTTTGATGGCCACGATGTTCTTTGAGCAATACACTTCATGTTGAGACTTGAACCAGCGACAGTAGTAGATTCTTGGCGTTCGGGCCAATGATGAATCCCATACAATGCATCTTGGTCGTATGCTTGCACGTTGTCGAAAACAAGTGAGTTGCACGTTCCTCGATAGCTATGCGGTTTGAGTAACAAGTCATTTGGGAATGGAAGAGTCAATGATGTAGCGTATTTTCGTGAACCATCGCCACCATGGAGAAGAAATTCAGTGCGTGTTGAAGAAATGTCGAAGGGATCCTTGGTTCATCCGGTTGGCGATTGTTGGTAGAGGTCGGTCCGATCGGTGTAGTATGGAGGGTTGTTCCGTTTAGTGAAGTCGATGTTTGATTCAGGTTGAGCCAATCCATGTTGTTAGACATGGCTCGAGCAATGTTTTCAAGGTGATATTCAACCTCGATTGCACTTTCCGAGGTGTTTTCAAGAAGGAATGCTTCATTCTTGATGCGCTTCAACTCGGATTTCGTCATCTTCTTCACACGGAATCTTTCTTGCAAGATTTTGCATGCTCCAAGGTACTACCGTCTACCAATTCTTGACCTTCTTGGGGTAGGGAGTGTCATTAACAAGAGTAGCGAACCAATCAAATTCTGCAGGTTTATCGTCATCAAGCCATGATACGACATCATTGTAGTCGTTTTCTTCTCGCTTTGAAGGCCTTGATGATGATGTTGGTTTAATACTTGTTTTGGTGAGGTGGGTTGTTGTCGGGGCTCAAGGACCTCTTCATCGTCACCACCCGTGTACTCAAAGTAGTCACTGTTGTATGAGACGGGGTGGTAACTCGGAATCGTCCGAGGTTTATCGATGAAGACCGGGGTGATGGAGACTTATGTTGAGAAGAAGTTCGATGTGGAGGAGGTGGCATAGATGTAGATTGACCGATCGCTTCGACGTTTAGGTTCGAATCCTTATCCTTATCATCGTCATCTCTTGGTCTTTTGGGTTGAGCGGTGACTCCTTGCATGATGATCTCGAGTTGATAGTCAAGAAGAATTTGAAAAATTTAGCTTCATCCGGAAGTAAGCGTTCGGATCTCTTTGACATTTGCATCACTAGTTTAGTGATTAACTCGATTCGGAGAGATCGACTTCTTTTGCCATTGTATGTTTAACCAATTCTACGATGTTAGGGGTGAGTTGTCGGAAAATACTTCTTTTGTCTGCTGGGGCGATGTCGAGAAGAAACTTGTGGGTTTGTTCTCTTGCGACTTCTCCGGTTCCTTATGGACTTTAGGAGCGACATCACGAAGGTACTTTTGAGTGTAACCTTCAATCATTTCATTCAATTCCCACAGCGATGACTTCTCATGAATTCTGAATAGCTTTCCTATCTTTCCGCATCTCGTCATTCTCATCATGTAAGTCTTGCATTTGTTCGACATACCAATTAAGTTTTCTTTGAAGCATGTCCTTCTTTCTAACTTGTTTGTGACTTTCACAATTCTTGCATGTGTTTGAGAAATCCAAGATTTAGGTGGTTTCTTCACGGATTTGGATGATGATCCGGTTGACTTAGTTGATGGTGGTGGTGATGAGTGAGATGAAGAGTCCGATGATGAGGAGACATGAGGAGACTTCATGTCCTTAGGAGTTTCGAGGTTTTCTCCTTTGAGTGAGTTGGATCGTCAAGAAGAAACTTTGTATAATCATCCTCGTCATCTTTAGACTTTTCATTCTCGGTTTCGCTTCTCAAAATCATACACAACGGTGTCTTCAACAGGCGGTTGTTGTTGCGAAGAGTGGTGGCACGGATCCCTTATCGGGTTGATTAACCGCATCGGGATCCGGAGAGAGAGGGCGACACCACTTGTTCCTCGGGGCCACCCATTTGATCTTTAGCAAATTCAATGACCTTTTGAATGTGTCGGACGTTGTGAAACTTTTTCTGTATGATTTATCCAATTGCTCTTCTTCTTCTTGAGCTATCATCATAAGATACAAGTGCACGAGTCTTCCCTTTCCTTGGACAAGCTGGAGGACTTGGAGGTTTTCTCTTGAGGATTGACATCCTTTGCGGTTTGAGTATGAGATCTCTTCATACGTGTCGGTAGCATCGAGTCCTCGTCCCAATTTGTCTTTGCGGTTCGGTGAAATGATGGGAGTGGCTTCAGAGGCGGAACTTTCTTCTTAGGGGTAGGTTTCCTCTTTGGAATAGGTTTCTTCTTTGGAACATTCCTTTGACTATCTGTACTTGTTACACTTCGGCACTTCCTCTTACGGTTCTCCTTACGGGTGTACGGAGGATTTTTCGTCGAGATGACCAACTTTGCCTTGTCGATCGCTTCGAGATACCTTTCATACGATTTGAGCTTTCGACATCTTCGGTTAGAAGGAAATCGGCAACCTGACACCTTGTTTCTTTGTAGGCGTTTCCTTAATTCGGCAGATAGAATAGGTTCCGTCAACATGTCGTGATTTTCGGGGTCATTGAGCCTCTTAGGAATGTCGGGATGAAGTCCAAGTGCTCTCTGGATCAACAATTTGGTATATCGATGTAGGAATCTTTGAGCCAAGTTTGTTGAGAAATGACATCATGTCATCCCAAATCGAGCTTCGATAGCGATGTGTTTCTTGTTGACCAATGCCGGAAAATCTGCAGTTCCACGAGCTTGGGGTGCTCATGGCATTGTCACGACCGTAAAGCAGACTTGGTGATGATCATGTAGAGTGTTCTCCATGGTTGAGGAATACTCTTAAGCTCTACTAGAGAGTGCTTGTTGATTACTCCTGTAGCCTCGTCATAACCGATATCGATTAAGAATTGGAGAGTGAGTTCTTGACGGTGAGGCATATAGTTTGGTTGGATCGACTTGAGAATTGGGAGAATGACCCTTAAGTCTGCAGTGTAATGATGACTTGTTTGTGATTGAGTCACCGTCACGTGATCCTTCCTTTGACCACTTTCCATAGTGTTCGAGGCTGTTGGATGTAGATCTCGGGAATAGTTGCGAGTGAGTAAGCATGTTACGATACGGATGAGTCTTGAATATCGATAGCAATGAGACATGAAGATTCGAGCAAGTGAGGGTGTCAAAGTCAACACGGAGGTTATTCTTTCCAATCTTCATTGGATAGCCATGAGGATAGATATCGACAATGGAGAGAACTTGGTGCATCCACGTTCATTTGTTCGACCATGTCGTGATGCGAAATAACATTAGCCAAAAGAACCAACATATCGAAAGACATAATGTTAGTCAACGAAGGTCTTATTGTCTAGTTGTTGAATGTACGGTGATAATGATTGTTCTGAGACCTAAGTCACTTGTATGTTCAATCAATGATATCGTGAAATGTTTAGTGAGTTAGTTAACTTTAAGTTTTAAAGTTTATTTTATCACTTATTGTTCACAACATATCAAATGATTTAAGGTTATTAGTGACATTTTTGGATTCGTGATGATATGATTAGTTTATTTACAAGTTTGTACAAGTAACAATTCATCATGAAGGTCAATCCAGGGTTAAGCGTAGTTTTGGTAAAGATACGCGTAGACAGGAATGATATATGCTTAGGCGTAAACTTACGCGTAGAGCCCTAACTCACGCGCGTAAGAAATGTTACAGCGTAGGAAAAAGAGTCCTTATGCGTAGAGCTTATGCGTGAGGCATATATTTACCTTACGGCGTAAGGCTACTCGTAAGAGTTTGACCTTATGCGTGAGGTCATTGTTCGCATATCCTTCACGGGATACGCGTAGTCCATTGTAGAACCTTAGCGTAGAAGCTACGCGTAAGACAAGTCTTCGCATAACACTCACGCGTAAGGTGATCCTTATCGTGAGATAATCAAATGACCTTGATTACGAATTCTAAGTGTAGCAATCACGAAATAAAGTTATCAACTCATCAATGTTCACACAAAACAACAATTTATCACGAGATAACAACATCCTAGTCCATGTAATCGACGCGTAGAACCACATGTGCGTAGTCTAAACCCTAAACTTACGCGTATGAGATTTAGCCATGGGATGAACATCATATTGATTACGGTAGTTCTAAGAAGTCCATAAAGTAGTTTTATCCAAGTTTTAACATCAAATAATCCTTGAATCAAAAATACCCAATTTATATGAACTTGAACCCTAATTATCGAATTAAGTATCATAGTTGTTTCGGGTGATTTACGGGTTTACATGTGTTCAATTGAACTTGAAAACAACCTCATATGACTATCTTTATACCAAAACCTTCACATTAGAAAAACCCAATTCCACGCATAAACCCTAAATCTCAAATACACTCAATTCGTGTGTCTAGGTGCGTTTGATGTTTAGAAAAGTATTATAGATGATATTAAATCATTTTGACACAATCCTTTTAACTTCAAACACATAAACAAGATTATGTGTTCATACGCATCTGCGTAGAACACAAAATCACCCATAGGTTAAAATCAAGCCGTTAACTTTCAAAATGGTTTAAAACCATTGTTTGTAATCTTGTTATGAACACACAAACACTTACAAAATGAAGATCTGAGACACGCAATTCTTGAATGATTTTAGGCGTAGGATTTGAAGGTTTTAGCAATAAATGTGGTTAGGATGGTAGGTGGGGTATTTTATTGAAAAATACTTTTGGATTATGACAGTTTCAGTCCCTCCACCTTTTCCTTTTTCAACCAAAGCCTTTTAACTTCCATTTAGGTTACCAAACAAAGATTTTTGAGAAAGAATCATGACGACACTCCCCCTCGGCTTGATAAATTTAAACGGTTTAAGAATTTTAGTCCGAGGAGTGTCATTGAACCAGAAAGTCCACCATCATTTGTATAACGAAACAACCGAGATGTGATAACATGCAAGTACACAGATGTTTTGAAGCAGTTAATGGATTATTTTCTCCCCCTCAACACTTGATCGGAAAAATACTGAATTTTGAAAGATAAAAGTGTTGACGGAAGAAATGTACTTGCCATGTTTAAAGAAAATAGATGAGGAGAATATTTTTGTTGTTTTATCAGGTTTTATATTTTGTATTTGGTTTTGAAAGATTTTATTTATTTACAAAAGATGTTTTGGTGTTTGACATGTTTTTAAGGCGGTTTTAAGAGGTCATCCAGTTCCTCTTGAGTCAAACACCTCATACCAATTCGGTGGACCAACTCATTAAACTTGGCGGGAGGCGAGGCTTTGGTGGCGTGTCCGCCAATTGGTATTCGATACCACAAAGTATAATTCAACGGTGCCACTGCTCCACATGGTCCTTGATGAAATGATATCGAGATCGATGTGCTTTGATTTAGTCTTGAGCGAGTTGCAGATTGCAATGGCACTCCGATTGTCATGATACATCGGGATTACATCAAACACGTAACCATAGTCTTTGAGTTGTGTTCTCATCCAAATGACTTGAGCACAACATGCGGACATGGCTACATATTCGCCCGGTTGATGACAACGATGTACAATCCTTCTTAGATTGCCAAGACACCGGTTTATCAGAAATTGTAGAGCTCAAGTACTTTTCCTTGAGTCTAAGCATCCTGCGTGATCGCGTCTAAAAGCGATTAGTTCAAAACCGAATCCTTCGGATACGGATCCCAGTTAATGGTTCCCTTGATGTATCGGAGGATTCTTTTAGCCTCGAGAGGTGGGTTTCAGTTGGTCGCGATCGATAGCGGGAGCATAGATAAGCGGCAAAGACAATATCAGTGCGCTAGGTGTTAGATACATGAGGACCCAATAATACTTGGTATTTGGTAGGGTCGACTAATTTCCCATGTAAATCGTCTAACTTCTTGGTATGAGTCATTGGTGTGGCATAAGTATCACAGTTTTCATTCCAAATTTGTTTAACAATTCAAGGGCATATTTGGGTGACTCGAGAAAAATACCACGGGGTGATTGATGAACTTGCGGTCCTAGAAAGAGCGTAAGTTCACCCATCATGGACATTTCAAAATTTTTCTTCATTAGTTTTGCAAAGCGATTGAAAACTTTTATGTGTTGACCCAAAATGATGTCATCCACGTAAATTTGAACAATTAAGATGTGTGCCCGTGATATTGTATGAAAAGAGTTGGGTCAACCGAGCCTTTGGTGAAATTATTGGCAATGAGGAAAGATGATAGCTTATCGTACCATGCCCGAGGGGCTTGTTTGAGACCATAAAGAGCTTTGTTCGGTTTGTAGACATGGTTCGGGAACTCGGGATCAACGAATCCATCCGGTTGGTGACATAGACCGTTTCTTTAAGTTGCCCATTGAGAAACGCCGTTTTGACATCCATCGATAGACCGTCATGTTCATGTGAGCATGAACGCAAGAAATATCCGACGACCTCAAGACGAGCAACCGAGCAAAAGATTCTTCAAAGTCTATCCTTCTTCTCGACGATAACCCTTAGCAACTAGCCGTGACTTGTTTCGGATGACATTCCTTCAAACATCCAATTTGTTTTTCCAAATCCATTTTAGACCAATGGCGAGACCCCGTTGGTCTTTCAACCGCCCATACTTCAAGACGTTTGAATTGGTTAAGTTCTTCTGCATGGATTCAATCCGATTGTCTTTTGTCATTGCGTCATTAATGTTTTTAGGCTCAGTTGGCGATGCGGTGAGTGCATAAATGCAATGTTCACCGTCTCGAGTGAAGACGTTGTCTCGTAACGACGGTTGATTCGGGTTGCCAATAATGTTAGCGGAGGATGGTCTTTGTCCATCTATGTGTAGAGGGTTGATGTTGATATACATTGTGCGATTCTGTGGATTCAAATGGTTTGTTGAAGATTCCGCAACATCCGGTGCGCTAGTCTCATTAGCAAACGGGTTGAAGAACGCATTTGGATCAAAATCTGCGGTGGGGTACTTCATTCGAGAATATCATCATTGGTTCATCATTGTTGGAAGCGGTGTGTTCAACTGTTGTGTTGGAGTCAATTGGTGTAGGTGCATCTTCAATGATGAGTTGTTGTAGCGGTGTATCGGTATAGGAATATTATCGGGTTGTGCGGTGAGCAAATGGATACACCAGAGCACGTTCATCAATTTCGCCACGTAACGTAGGAGCAAATAACCTTTCCATTTGTTGACGAGTTAATGAGGGCTTTCTTGGTGATGATGGGGGTTGAGGAAGTTTAAGCGGTTGTGTCCGGGTTCTAAGCTGTTATACTCGAAGCCATCTCCGTGAGTTCATCGAAATGAGCATGAATCGCTTCCATTACCTCCTTAGTACGACGATTCCAGATTCGAAACCTTTAGAATTGTCACAGTATCCAATAAAGACTCCAATATCGACTTTTGCTTTGAGCTTTCCAAAATCATCACGATCATTATTCGGATAGCAAAGGGATCCAAATACATGAAAGTGTTTGAGGTTCGGTTTGTAGTTGTGGACAAGCTCAAAGGTGTTTTGTTGTGGCGTTTTGTGATCATAGAACGGTTTTGAGTATAGCGATGCAGATACGACACGCCCATAAGTAATCTGGAAGTTTAGCATTGATTAACATTGTTCTTGCAGCTTCCACTAACGTTCGGTTTGTCTTTCAACAACTCCGTTTTGTTCGGTGTCCGTGCAATAGATGTTTGATGTGAATTCCACTTTCTCATAAAATTCACGAAGGGTTTTGTTAACAAATTCAGTTCCTTTGTCCGTCCGAATAATCTCGGCGGTGTTGCGGAGCTGAACACAGTATCTTTGTGAGAAAGGTGATGATCATTTGTGGAGCTTGGTCTTTGCTACGAAGAAAATAGACCCAAGTCCATCGTGAGTAGTCATCAACAATTACTAAAATGTAGCGTTTGCCGTTGATCGCTTTTACACGCATCGGGCCACACAAATCCATGTGAAGAAGATGAAGCACATCTTGAGGTGTGTTCCACCTTTGAAGGAAAATGAGCACGAGTGCTTTTCCCTTGTTCACATCTTTGAGCAAAGGTGATCTTTTGAATACCGGAATCGTGGGAGTCCTTCAACTAGTTTGTGTCGAGCAAGGTTGGTGATGGTTTGAAAGTTTAGATGTGAGAGACGACGGTGCCATAGCCAAGATTTTGTTGATGTTGCCTTAGAAAGTAGCGGATGGGAGATGAAGCAACCATGTCTTGCATAGAGATAGTGTAGAGACTAGAATTACGCGAGCCGGACATAAGGTCGTTTCCTTGTAAATCACGAATGAAACAAGTTTTCTCCACGAAAGCAACCTCTAAATCTCCATCACAAAATTGACCTCATGAAACAGATTGTGACCGAGGCCTTCCACATAGTAAACCCTGCGATTTCGATGTTCCCATTAACATAATCTCCGTAGCCCATTATGGTTGCAGTGATCGTTCGAATCGGCGGTGCCAATGAACTTTGCAATAAAGTTTGATAACGAGTTTAAGGTTGCTCGTCATGTGTCGGGAACATCCGCTATCAACAATCAGAGAATGATCAGATCACACGCATTACACTGGTGTGGTGGGGCTGGGCGACACGGATGGAATAAGTAGATGTGGAACCCGAAATGTTAGAGGGTTCCAAAGGTGTATATCGAGATATACACACATTCATAAGTTTAGGAATCCATTTAAATCCTAGTGTGTTATATATCCATTTTGCCATCTATAACTACTCTTTGCTTTAGTCTTAGTGAAAGCACTAGGTGGTACTACATTCTTAGGAGGTGTAGCGGAGCTACTGTGATAGCAATGGTTGCCTTAGAATCTAAAGAAGGTGGTTTACCAAGCACGAGATAACATCTTCCAAGAGTCGATCAACATCTTTTCTCACGGTTTCTTTTGCGTTTTGTGTTAGTTATAGATGTTTCATTTTCTCGGCGTTTTCATTACCCCAAGTTCCTTATGAAAATCCTTTTCGAGCAATTGCACAACTTTTCAAGTTTTTAACATTAGGTAAAAGATTTTTCCGAAAAATGTCTCTTTGTTCTCGCGCGCGAGGCGATTGAAAATGTTCAACTTTGATTTCGGATCGATATTCTATCTCATGTTGTAAAATTTTGAGGTCGACCATGAAAATGTCAAAATATCGAAGAATTTTTCGATTTTCGAGGTTGTGAGTTTACTTCGCTAATGGAAGGTAAAGGACCATAAGTTTGTGCAAAGACTGTTTTGGGATTAACAATAGAAGACTCGGTGTTTTGATGATAACCCTTGGTGTGTTTGAAGAATCCGTTGGTGTGTGAAAGTTACTGCTTTTCATAATTAAAAGGTTTGTTGTAAACAACGGTTTTAGTTTAGATCGACTCTCGTCTTACGCATCTAATTCCTCTTGACGATGGTATTCAACAACACTCATGACAATATTATCAATTTTGTATTGTGCCTTTGGAAACTTGAGAGTTGGTTTGAATGTTTTAGTGAAAGCTTTGGTTTGTAATCGCCTAGATTTTTCCATATCCATTTGGATTAGGTTTTAAGGTAAACTTTTCAATAGTCATTCTTGATTCACCATGTTTGTAAACAATGTTTAAACTCTTTAAGTTTGTTTTGCAAACCGAGAATTTCGAAGAAGGTCATCTACCCGATTCGTTGAATGCTTTTGTATGCGGAGAAGCTGCTTTTGACAATTTAACAACTCACCTTAGCATTTTGATTTTCCAAGGTGAGCGTTAATTTGCTTTTTATGTTCATGTTTCAGATTGTTCTAATTCGGACACCAAAGCATTCTTCGAGGCGGCTAGATCACATGATCCGTCTCTAAATATTTTTCGTTTTGATGAGATTTTGCAAAAGCGGCTTCAAAACCTTTTCACGGTTTTCTTGAGTTTTGAAAAAGTTGAGTTGCATTTGTAAACACTCAAAATCCTTGGTTAACGATGCATTTTACTTTTTAAGGACTGATTTAATGCATAACATTCCTCCATTTTGATTTTATGGTCTTGAATTAACCGAGCAAAATCCGGATGAGGCGCAGATCATCTTGTTCATCGTGAGTCTCAACATGATCATTCGTTATATCCTCGAAATGCGACCACGAGTCAATTTGATTATCAAAGGGACCATAAGGTCATCTTGATCGTCAAATGTAACTCTGAGGTTAACTTGAAAATCATCGAAGAAGATGTAGAAGACTCATTTTGAGCGATCGATCCGTCTTGGGATTCGAGATATTGGCGGAGATATTAGTTCGAGATATGATGATGGTTTGTTGGCACGTGAGACAAGCCATCGGTGTCATCTTGGGCCAGATCACTCATGTGCACTCATGCATATTAGCCATCAACATAACGGTGCATTACCGCAAATCCTCCATATCATCATCACGAGTCGCATACGCCATAAAGCTCATTCTTTGGTTGTGAGAGATCCACGACTTCATCCTTAAGAGCCAAAAGTAAGGCCTCTTTGAAATAAGCATCGCCCCTAGTCCTTGGCTTTGGGCATGCATTAGCCAGTGTCCCTTTTCATTGCGGTTAGCATCTAAGACCATTTAACCGATTCTCGAGCATTTCTGTTCTACCACTTGAGCTCTGTTGTTATTCCTACCCACAGCATTAAACCCTTGACCACCGCCCATCGACGACCATAATCACGATTACGAACTTCAACACGTCCATTGTTCACACAACTTGAGTCCGTGTGTTAGATGAGGAGCGAATACGATTGTTGGATTTGTTGGTGTAACGCCAAAAGCATTAGCAATCATCACAAATCCTTGTTGCAATGCTTCGAACGGATCGATTTCCTCAAGAGCTTCAACGACATATGCTTGAGCATTGTTCTTGTATGGAACCAATTGATTTTGTTGAGGTTGAGGTTGTTCTTTGTGAAGGTGCGTTTGAAGCGATTGGTTGAGTTCTTTGGTTGAGAGGATAATTCGCTGAGCATATAAGGCAAGTTGTTGATTGTCCGGTTGTATTGCTTAGCAATTTGAGCACGGAAAATCCTTTCCCGATCAACTTCCTTTTCATGAGGCTTCAAGTAATCGTACAACAATCCATAAGTAGAATGATGCATATTCTTCGCAGACGGAGAAAAATGACATACTTCTCCCATTCGGACCAAGACTACTCGGGAACTTAGTATTCACCGCAATTCTTGGCATAATGATGTTGTGTTTATCCAAATCATTGATGATATCTCGAAAACGATGATGATAGGACTCTAGTGTCTCTCGGGTTCAATCATGAAGTATTCATAAGCCAAGTAAATTTTGGATTCCAAATCCTCACGATTGAGTCTGAGATCCTTCCATAAGAAGACGAATATGATCCCACATTTTTGTGCGGTCTTTTGAGCATCAACACTACGAAGAATTGGGTTTGGTAATCCTAAGAGGATGTATTCCATTGCAAGTTCATCCGCTTCATAGTGTAGAAGTTACGTAGCATTAAGATCCGCAACAAGAGCAATGTTGATTTGTTCATCTCTTGGTGGAGCAGCAGTTGGATCTCCGGGTATAGTGACGATGGGCATCTCAAATGGACCTTCTAAGATAACCTTCTTTAAGAACTTTCCGTGTGGCTTCTTTAGATCACAGAACCTAAAGAACCTTATCACCCATTGATCGTAGTTTCCTGGAGTGAGCATTGGAGGTCTGTCAAGTGATCCAGCTTCATGAATTGATTGTTGGCTGCTTAAAGCTTCACACATCTTAGCAAACCAAGTGGGTTCCTTCATAGTTGTCCGTGATGGATGTTGATTGAAATCAGTTGTGTAGGGTTGAACTTGAATGCTTGGTTGTGGTTGAACCATTTGTGGTTGTGGAATAGCACCAAGTTGTGGAGTATGTTGCTGATTAAATTGTTGTTGATAAATGGCTTGTTGTTGATTCCATTGTTGATGTTGTGGAGTTAATTGTTGTTGTTGTTGATGATTATAAGTGTGAGGGAAATAGTTAGAGTATGGTGGTTGAGACATGATGATAAACTTGTGTGGTAAATATGGATCTTTGTAGTCGAATGAACCTTTGTTGATGAAGTATCCTTAGGCGTAGAAAAGACAAGAACCAAGTATCACTTATGCGTAAAAACACCAAAAGTTACGCGTAACAAGAATAGTTACAGTAGGATTTAGCTTACGCGTAAGGAGGAAAAAGACTAATGTTATGCGTAACAAGAAGTTAGGCGAGGATTACCTTATCGCGTAATCGGGTCTCACGCGTAAGATGAATCTTAAGCGTAAGATTTTCTACGCGTAAGCTTTATGCAAAGCGTAAGATTAGGGTTTTATCCCAAGTGATCTTTTACACTTCACGGTGCAAAAGATATCCAAAGTCGACGTATTTTCGGACTTATCCAAGTAAGAAAACACGGAATAAACCGAGAAAATTGAAGATCAAACCAAGGATAAAGTTATCGTAGAATTAGGGTTTTGAAACGCGTAGTTCTACTCGTAACTTTGATTCTATCAAATGTGTTTCTAAACCGGTTTTGTGTGTTGAAATAGCTTCAATAACACCAAAATAACACAAAAGTGTGAAATTTGATGATCCAAAGCACTTAAAGCAGTTACGCGTAGGATTACACTTGCGACAAAACAAGCTTAAAAACAAGGAAAAACACGTAAAGTTCCAAACTTTTGCCAAAAACCAATAGTTTAACACCTAATAACGTTGAAAGTACAAGAATCTTGGATTAAAAAGTGTAAAAAATCAGTTTTTAAGCGAACCAAAGATGATGTTATCTTTACGCGTAAGACCCAAACCAAAACTTCAAAAACAAACGAGTACACCCAACTATTTGGCGATTGATACCACTGTTAGGTCACTAGTTTTACAACACAAGCTTATAGAGAAAGAGATGAAGGCGATTGAACAAGTATCAAACACACACACACACAATATAGTATACGGTTAGGCGTAGAGAGCATGTGAAAGAAATAACTTGAACAACCAACCTTCAAATGAAGGTTATTACAATGTATATATAGGCAAGGAGCTAGGGCAACACTCCCTCTCCTTCCCTATTCCTTATTGGGCTTGGGCCTCAGCTTATGGGCCTTCTACATGGTGGACCTTAAACAAACATAAAGGCGAATAAAGCTACCTATTACATATGAAATATAAATACTTGAAATCTTGTTTAGGAGTGATTCCAACATATAGTAATTTCAAGTTAATTTTATATTCGAATTATGATCATTATCATATAACCATAATTTTGTTTCTAAAACATGTAGTCAAATGTTGAAAAATCTTTACTCAATATCATGACATTTGAATGTAGTAGAGCAACAAACATCTTGCGTGTTCAACTCTTAGTAGAATCATTATTAGAATGTAGTAGGACAATAAACATCTCACGTGTTTAAGTCCTATTAGAATTCTTATTTACATGTAGTAGGGCAATAAACATCTCACGTGTTTAAGTCCTAGTAGAATTATTAGTTTTCTTACCTTGCGGTCAAGAGATACCAATAATATTGTTCTTCCTTGCACACACTTTGAGATTTCTCCCACTTGTGTAAGGCACAACATCATATTATGAAAACAAACAACATGTGATTGTTTTGTGTAAACAATATGATAATGTCATAGATATTATAAGTAGTTTTAGAACCATAACCTTTAATAAGGAATTGTGGATTATTATTCTATAGATAACAGAGATCAACAATGAAAGGCAACATGTTATCTTATAAAATAAAATGCAATTTTCCTTTAAGCAATGGTCGTTCATATTCGGAAAGTAATGAATTATTTCAAAGCAAGTTTTAAATGATATGAGTGACTAACAAGGAAATAAATCCCGTAGCTCCCACTGAAATTAACAACATTACATGAATGTTATTTCAGTCATAAAATGCAATTGCTCCCACTGGATTTATCAACATTGTAAGTGTTACATTTCTAGCAGAAAACATATGGCAATTTTATACTTTCCCATTCTCTTCGAATGCCTAAGAGTAGCAATGTACTTAGGTATTGAACAGAGTATATGAAGTACTACTTATTTAGTTAATAGACTAGCCATTCTTACATTCAATAAACTTGAATCTTTAGCATGCAATTCCTCCTTTATTGTCTACATAGCCCCAAGGATATTTAGCACTTTAGGAATAATAAGAGTCCAAGAAAATTACCTAGCGAATATTCTAGTAATATCTTTACTCTTTGTGGTTTAAACTCATACATCGTGACAAGTGCGGGATGTCATTTATTTTGGTAGCTATAAACAAAATGTTTTCTAGTTACACAAAATATTCTATCTTTCAATAATTTCTAGACCACAAAGGGTAATGAAAGATCATCGATGAGTTTAACAGATTTGTAATCCTATCTTAGTTTGTCAACTAAGGAGAAAAGATAGGACTAAGTCTCACTCTTCTTACTAGGAAAAGAGACTAAGTTTGTCTTTCAAAGAAAAACAACTTGGTTTACAAATTATGTTGCAACAACACAATTAATCAGAACATAAAAAGTTCAATAATAGTATTTTCGATAATTACATTCTTAAAAGAATTAACTACCCAATTAATTACTAATTAAGACTAAGATCCATCTTGCACTCCCACTTAATTACCAAAGGTCTGACCAGGGGGTAAAAAAATAGGACAAGAGGTAGCGGCAGGCGTTAATTGCATAATGCAACTCTTAGATTTATGAGACTGATCAAGACATTAGTAGACAAGTAATAATGTCATGAGCATGTTTAGTTCTCATCTTAAGCCTCGGGTTCAAGGTCTGACCAAGCCAACTCGAAATAAGTCGACCAAGTATGAACGTGTAAAAATAACCCAGGTCTGACTAAAAATAACCAAGTATGAACGTGAAAAAATAACCAGAGGTCTGCACGTGTTCATAGTTAGATGGCATAGACTTAAAATTAACAAATAGGTATTCACATGAATAATGTGGTAAAGGTCGCGGTACAAAGAAGCATGCAAAACAACTTTGTAACACTGGGTTTAAAACTTTGGTAACGACATCGTAGTGATCATCATGGTTCACGGTAGCTCAATCGAACTCATAGAGAGGCAGAGGACCGGTAGCGTTGAAGCAATAACCTAGACATCCTTTCGATTGTGACTATGCACCTCTTAAAACCCCTTTTAGTTTGTTCTAATGGGTGAGCCAGTACATCCCAAGTGTCCATAGCATCTAGCTTTTAAATTCTTGGCGTGTTTCAAGATATATTAGGTCACTTTATTTTACAAAACAATTTTCCACGAATCAAATAGCGGTCACAATGAACATGATATTTAGGCTTGTAAATAAAGACCCATATTAATGTTATGGTTATGATATGTATTATTCCATATTGCATACAATTAGGTGTCAAAGCAAGTAACAATAATGCACATAATGGAATCACAAACATATAAGCATAAACATCAATAAATAACCACATATTGTTCCGAGTTCTCTCATGAGTCTTCCCCAAAAGGAGAACCATAAGACCGTCACTAGGTGAAACCTAGATCGCCCCATACATCACAAAAGCAATTTAGTGGGTCTTGTGGCGGAAAACACATAAAAAGCATGACAATCTCAATCAACAAGTAATTACGCTATTTTATGTATTTATAAAAAAATATGTGACTCTAATTATTAATATAAGTCGATTAACAATTAATTAATTCTAATTAACCTTTAATTTATTTAACAAGTAATTCTAATTAACTTTTAATTTAATTAACAAATTTAATTCTAATTAACAAATTAATTATAATTGTTAGAATTAGAAATTCCGGTATTAAAGAGTCGGTCACCTCAAGTATATGTAATCGTAGAAAGCTCGTAGTTGTAGTTATTTCATGTTAAGTAGTATTTAGTTAAGTAACACCGTGGAGGACTGGACGGATCTTTACCCATCAGATGCTCGATCCATGACCCGATGTGTGGCGTTTTATTGTAAGATTATAAATACTCTACCTTCCAAGGTAGAGTTGGAGCTCATAATAAGATTTTCTTTCTCACTAAAGTTCCTAAACCTCTAACTTTCTCTCTAAAACTCATCTTCTATACGCCCACGTTTGATTGTGTTATGATGTGTATGTGAAAACTAATATCCTACAATTGGTATCAAGAGCCATGGTTAGATCATATCGTGCACATCTTTGGATTTCTAGTGGTTTTAGGTGGTTTTAGAGTTTGAAAAGTTTAGTGGTTTGTGCATCATTTGGTTGATTTCTTGTGTTAAAGCTTGGATTTTGTTAGTACTTTTATGTTTAGAATCATCACAAGTGTTTAGGTTTTCATTTGGTAAGCTTGAATCATCTTGGTTGGGTTGTTTTGGATTGAAAAGTGTTGTTTATGTGGTTTTCTTGCTAGCGACTTGATATACTGGATCTCTTTCTTCGTAGCGACTTGCTTCACAATTTTGTAGCGAGTTACGCTTTTGGAGCTAGCGACTTAGACCTAGCGATTAACAAAGACAAGTAGTGGACTCTCCACTACGGGTAGCGACTGGTGGTAGCGACTTGGTCTCAGAGCGAGTTGCTCTTTAGCGACTTGAATCTTTAGCGACTTGAGTAGCAATTGTGCCAAAATTTTGCTAGCGACTTGAGGCTTAGCGAGTTACTACTTAGCGACTTGCATTTGTCTAGCGACTTGGGACTTTAGCGACTTGGGGTGTAGCGAATTAGGTGTTAGCGACTTGGTGCATTATCTTCTAGCGACTTGGGTGATTTCTTTTATTTACGTTTTCTCTTGATTTAGTAAAATCCGTGAAAGAATCTATTTCCGGTTTAATAGAGTTATAAAATCCCGTATAAAGCGTTAACATGTCTACCAACGCTCCTACTATCATATCCATCTTTGTGCGAGGATGTTCAAGCACCGGTTCGGATACTCGTCCACCCATGCTTGATGAGAATCGACTATGATTCTTGGGCTCAACGAATCAGATTGTACTGTCTTGGAAAGGAAAATGGTGTCAACATTCTTGATAACGCCACACGCGTCGTTCGGGGTCAAGGAAACTTCCTTTTCTTGAGCAAGTTTTATAACACCCTAGGCGGTGAACCTAATCGTTGTAGTGTAGTAATTAGGGTAAGCCACGGGTATTGATATCGTTCTCTGGGGAATAGGAATGCTAGTAAGGAGTTACTACGCTAAGGTTAAGGTTGAGGAAGATTATTTTTATCTTTTATTTTTATGAAAATGGAAAGGCACGAATCTCGTTATTGGATTTGGGGGTTGGTATTTCACCGATTACTCTACTATTATCTAATTATCTAAACTAAGGTTGTGGAGTCTATGTCTAATTAATGTGTGCTCGTGTGATAGTTTAAAGATGTGTTTACTTAGATTGTATTACTCCTTAATTATCTCCTATTGATGGTTGAGTGTCACGTCTTATTCCTAGTTGCTGTGTGTCTAAAGTTGTAGGGTATGCGTTTCTCCCAACTCTTTGAACTTACCAAAGGGTCTCGTCTACAAACCCACTAGGGATGATAAACCCTACTCTAAGCGCTCTTTGGATGGTTTAGCCTACAACTACTCGTGTAATTATATTCTAAGGTTCACAAAGATGAATCAAGCATTAAGTACACAACGAATGACCTATCGCATTACTAGATCATTAATCAACTAAGATAAGAAACAACCAATCAATATTCAATAATTAAGTTTCATACTTTCTAAGCAAACACACAAATAAATTAGCCGGACATGGAGAACATGCAAGCATACACACAAATAATCAAAGACATAATTGAATTAATGAAGTAAAGACTTATCTTGATGTAAGATAGGGTTTAAAACCCTAAAATCTTGTACAAGACACCTTAGGTTCGGTTTATGTTTTACTCTAAAGACTCTCCACACAAAGACCGAAAAATTCGGATTCTATATATAAGATTACAATTGCGACGGCGCCACCTTATGTTTAGTGACGCCGTGTCGCCGCCATTGGGTTTCGTCTTGGCCACGTTAACCTTGCGACGGCGTCACCTTATGTCCGTGACGCCGTCCTCTTGACTTCGGCGTCGTCGGATTGCATCTAGGCCGTCCGAGTAGCGACGGCCTACTCTTTTACCACCGGACGCCGCCGCTGAAAATACGAGTTTTGGGTTCGGATCGTCACAACAATCTTGGGACGGCGTCGCCAATAACTTTTGACGCGCCGCTTTCTAACTTCAAAGAATCGTGAGTGTCTCGATTTCGACTTTGGCCATTTTCTTCATATAATCGCGCCTTTTCGTCCAAATAAGTGCCATTCCAGCATTTTGCCTTCACGAGACCTAAAAAGTGAAAAGGAACGATATTAAGCAATAACGGATACAAAAGTGATCAAATAAGGACTTAAACGACCCTCAAAATGGTACCTTTTAAAACCTTATCAAATATCCCTACACTTGTTATTTGCTTGTCCTCAAGCAAATGTGCTTTTAGCCAATTAATTTATAAGTTAGGGGTCATGAAGCATTAATTCAAAATGGTCCACAACACATATAAGCCCATCAAAAGTCATAACAAGCACGGAATTACATACTAGCACCTCACATGGGGTGTTTGGATACTCACATCTCTCGGGTGTATATATGAAATATAACAAAATAGGAAATGGAAGATAAACACTCATTAACCGGTCCTAGTACATAGATTACCATAGGCTTGAGAATAGATCAAACCTCCATCGCTTTGGCGTAAGCACCTAGGAAAGATTATCAAAGAGGTCTTTAAAGGGTTGTAACGTTAGGCTTACGGTAGGAAATAAGGGTTTGGTGGGATAGGCTATTTAGTGGTGGCAAGTCAAAAATCTTTATGTTAATCGCATATGAAGAATGGCGTTGCTAAGCCAAGACTCGACACTCTAAACTCTAGATAATGAAATAAATAAACATAAATTTAAAGATAGATGTAGGATGGTAGCCCGTATATATATATATATATAATTTTTTTTTTTCACTCTATTTTTTTCTTTTCTCTTTTTCTATTTTTTTTCGATTTTTTTTTTTTTTTTTTCATACACTTTTACTCTACCATCCTCTAAGATAACATCAAAATACTAGGGATTTATAGGCATATCCTACACTTGAGTTTTATTACTCTAACACTAATTTGACCCGAATTGAAAAGATCAAAACACTTGGGGTACATTATTACGCAAACAAAGGGAATTTGAATTTTAACGTTCCCTTCCGTCATTTCATAAACTTTAACTTTTCCCATGAATCCCAATCATCCCAAAACTGTATACAAAGGATATGACTCGACTTAGCAACTTATGCAAGCAACTAGATAATTGAACTAAGGGTTTAGGGTGATAATAAACATTTGCACTAAAAGTGAGTGCATAAGGGTAGGCTAAGGCGATTTGGGTGTATATTTGGGGTGGGGTGTAAATAATGCTTTTCATTGATATTCGGAAAAACCGAAACATCACGAGAACCGCGAAAAGGATAGGCTCGAGGGGTTAACTAGGGTATCGTGTACTAAAATGAGTACAAAGCAAAGGGTGTGGGGAATTACTCAACCGATATGGAAGAAGTAATTATATTACGTATCAAACAAGGGTTATCCTAATGCCTCTTATCATTTAGTTATTCCTAACTACACAAGTGTAGCCTCACTTATGATCTCGGAATGCATCACAAAACAAGTTCTAGAATCTAATATACTACGGTTCACACTCTAAGCATTAAAGATGAATGCTTTAATTCCTACTAATCTAAGGCGATCCTCACATTTTTGTGGAATTTGGGTGGTAAAGGGTTTTGTGCTAGTCATATAACTTCCTATCCATGAGACGCTTTTGTTAAGACTAATGGCCCACTCCTATATGTCATGAAAAATTTAAATTTGGTGCCAAAATTACCCTAACCGACATTTTCTCATGGTTTATTACACAATCACAATTGGACAAAGCAAATAGTCAAGGATAAGCATAGTTTCAAAGTTCCCGCTTTATTTTCCTCCTACATTTAAACCGAACATTGTCCCCAATGTTCCCGAAAGTATCAAAGTTATGATAAAAGAAGGTAATTAAAAACTAAAGAAACTAATACTCCCCGATTAGCTCGGTAGGATCCGTGTAAAGTGGTGGTTAAATTCTTTTCAAGAAGAATTATTGCGTGAAAAGCTCCTTCAATCTTATGTAACTTCTTCTTGACAAACTAAACCTCGCACACTTGAAGAAAACAAACGAAACCTTCGCAAAATCGGCGGTAATAATATATATAAGACTCGATTTAAACTAGGATATAATGCTTGTGGAATGGATGTTTACTGAATTTCTAAGAAAATTAAGACCGGAAATTTCCAAAATTTATAAGTAGCTCGTAAAACGAAAAAGTAATCGATGTTTTACTCCTTCTCGACGCCGTCGTGTTGCAATCTCGACGCCAAAGTTGCAATCCGACGCCGTCAGTTATCTGACAAAAGCGGTTCTGCGATTTTTCGGAAAATTTTACATCTTTAGAATCGGAAAATTTACGCAAAACATCCATTATGACTCGATACAAGCATTTGACTCGAACAAACAAACATAAATATCTTTTAGTTAATTGTTATTCTCATGTTTACGTTTTTTTGAAACGTGTGTAATCCTCCTACACTTATCCCTTATGTAAAATACATTTATATGCAATTAAGACGAGGTTAAAACAAAATAAAGTATTTTTACAAATTTAAACATGAGGATAAACAATTAATAAAAGATATATGACACTAACAAGCAAACAATTAAGCATGGGTTGCCTCCCACGAAGCGCTTTACTTTATTTAAGAGTCTTGTAGCTAGACTCATAGTCGTGCTCCTACGTTTTCTCACGCATCCTCAATGAGAATTCTATCATGTTGACAAAATCTTCATCGACTCTATACCTAGGCCCTAAAGTCAAGCAATCCTTATAATAATGCCTCCTTCTTTCCCACATGAATTTATAACCTTTTTCAACATCTTCCTTACTTTTGTCCTCAAAAGCTTTGATGTTGTCTCGATCATAAATGGACAAGTGGCCATACTCGGTTGTTTTCCAAGGCATCCTATAGGTGATCTCATCGGTTCCTTCCTTGAACCTAACTGTTCCATCATGCTTGTTATGGCTCATTCTAGATGTTTTAACAAACGGTTTCCTAGCACTACTTGGGATAAGCTATAGTCAATGACGATCCTACATCTTCTAGGACCATAAAATCAACTAGGTAGGTGGAATTTCCTATAAAGACATGCACGCCCTGACTCTTCCCACAAAGTTGCAAACTCCTCCGGATACTTAGGGTCTCTCCTAATATTGAGTCGCTCATTCATAATATCATTGTAGATGCAGATGACATTACATTGATGGGGATTCCGTATCTATGTAAGCGTGGTCGACACTCCTATATCCGATCATACAAGGGATTTTTAGGTTCGTGGATTTCTCTCCTAATCTTTGGGCATATCCTAATGATAGGTGATCGTGGATTATCGATTATGTATTGATGGTACGCAACCTCTTCCTTAGTGGGGTAAAGATTGAAGTAAGCACTATTTTCCACATCCACGTTGTTGTTTATCATGCCATTTTCGAATCTTGCTAATCATAGAGCCAACTATAGCGTGACGACTACTTTCTCAACAGCTTCCCTAATTGTACTATCGAATATTTTCGCAAACTCGAAGGTCGGTGTTTCTACTCACATATCGGCCCGACGGTTGTGTTGGTTATTAGGTTGGGTTTTGAGTGACATTGAATTTTTGTGTTGGGTTATTAAGGGTGGTTGGTTATCATTCTCCATGATGAAAAGTGATGGGATTACGAACAAAGGTTACGAAGAAGGGGATAGACTAAGAGAAATCTAAAATGAGAAAAAGTTTACTTGATAGGAATCAAGCAAAGAAACCTAAACGAGGTGGACTACTAACTAGCTATTCTATTCCAAGCAGCGCGCCTAAAACTTGATAACGCTTACACGCGTCGTTCGGGTCAAGGAAACTTCCTTTTCTTCGAGCAAGTTTTATAACACCCTAGGCAAGGAACCTAATCGTTGTAGTGTAGTAATTAGGGTAAGCCACGGTATTGATATCGTTCTCTAGGGAATAGGAATGCTAGTAAGGAGTTACTACGCTAAGGTTAAGGTTGAGGAAGATTATTTTTATCTTTTATGTTTTATGAAAATGGAAAGGTACGAATCTCGGGTATTGGATTTTGGGGTTGGTATTTCACCGATTACTCTACTATTATCTAATTATCTAAACTAAGGTTGTGGGAGTCTATGTCTAATTAATGTGTGCTCGTATGATAGTTTAAAGATGTGTTTACTTAGATTGTATTACTCCTTAATTATCTCCTATTGATGGTTGAGTGTCACGTCTTATTCCTAGTTTCGTTGTGTGTCTAAAGTTGTAGGGTATGCGTTTCTCCCAACTCTTTGAACTTACCAAAGGGTCTCGTCTACAAACCCACTAGGGATGATAAACCCTACTCTAAGGCGCTCTTTGGATGGTTTAGCCTACAACTACTCGGTAATTATATTCTAAGGTTCACAAAGATGAATCAAGCATTAAGTACACAACGAATGACCTATCGCATTACTAGATCATTAATCAACTAAGATAAGAAACAACCAATCAATATTCAATAATTAAGTTTCATACTTTCTAAGCAAACACACAAATAAATTAGCCGGACATGGAGAACATGCAAGCATACACACAAATAATCAAAGACATAATTGATTTAATGAAGTAAAGACTTATCTTGATGTAAGATAGGGTTTAAAACCCTAAAATCTTGTACAAGACACCTTAGGTTCGGTTTAGGTTTTACTCCAAAGACTCTCCACACAAAGACCGAAAAATTCGGATTCTATATATAAGATTACAATTGCGACGCGCACCTTATGTTTAGTGACGCGCCGTGTCGCCGCCATTAGGGTTTCGTCTTGGCCACGTTAACCTTGCGACGGCGTCACCTTATGTCCGTGACGCCGTCTCTTCGACTTCGACGTCGTTCGGATTGCATCTAGGCCGCCCGAGTAGCGACGGCCTACTCTTTACCACCGGACGCCGCCGCTTGAAAATACGAGTTTTGGGTTCGGATCGTCACAACAATCTTGGGACGCGCCGCCAATAGCTTTTGACGCCGTCGCCTTCTAACTTCAAAGAATCGTGAGTGTCTCGATTTCGACTTTGGCCATTTTCTTCATATAATCGCGCCTTTTCGTCCAAATAAGTGCCATTCCAGCATTTTGCCTTCACGAGACCTAAAAAGTGAAAAGGAACGATATTAAGCAATAACGGATACAAAAGTGATCAAATAAGGACTTAAACGACCCTCAAAATGGTACCTTTTAAAACCTTATCAATTCTCAAATCCATTGATGAAGGACCGTATCGAGTTGAGACGACTAGAGATGTACTTGATAATCACTTGAAGATGGAACTCGACACGGAATGGATGGACCAAAGATGTATGATGAGCTTGATGATAAGGAGAAAAGAGATTCGATGTCGATATCGAGCTTCTAACATTGTTCTTCAAGGTCTTCCTAAAGACATCTACAAGTCGATCAATCACAACACCAAGCAAAGGTATGGGATAATGTCAAGATGTTTCTCTCGGGTTCGTAATTAACTATGGAAGAGAGAATCACAACTCTATGATTTAATTTGAACATTTCAAGATGAAACCGGATGAGAGTGTCTATGAGTACTATGTGAGATTTCATAAGTTGGTGAATGATATGAGGAACATCGAATGACTATGCCGAACATTCACCGAACTCTAAATTTGTGAACAACATGAATCCCGAATGGCACAAGTTTGTCACCTCTGTGAAGCTCACTAAAGGATTGAAGAATACAAACTATGAGCAACTCTATGCCTTCCTCCTTCGAATGAGAGACATGCTATGTTTGAAAATTGGTTCTTAATCGGTTCAAAACCAACGTGGAGAGACAAGCTCGTCTAATGACTCAACCGCCTTCTACTCTAACATCGGAATCACAACCAAAGCCTCACAAGTCATACCCATGGGTAATGGTAATCACAAACTCATTCCCGATCCTATGTTCAAACAAGTTGATCTTGATGCACACGTGGTAACATCATTAACCAACTAGCTCTTCCGATTAGTCAAAACATGAATTCTCTCCCACAAACCAACAACAACCTCGTAACAAACATCTAACCCACATAATCAAGCTCTTGTTAAAGATGGGAGGATCGTGGTGCAACCATTCAGAAAGACAGATGATCGGGGAAGAGGTGGAGTGGTAGAGGTTATGTTGGTAATCAAAATCGAGGAAGGAATGGTAATCAAGGTCAAGCTAAGCCGATCAAATGTTATAAGCGTGGTAGTGAGGATACATTGCAAGGAATCGCACATCTCCAAAGCGCCCATGAACGCCGATTACTTGAGGAGATAAGATCTCGCTTGTACAAGCTCGGGATAATGGTCCGCTTTGGATGAAGAGGAATTGTTGTTTCTTGCCGAGGGCAATGCCAAGACCTATGATGAGATGTGGATGAGCGACCTATTCAGAGATAGGTCACAATCATCGAATGCCTTTCAAGTCGCCGATTGTGATGCATACGACTCGGATGTGGATGATGGACCCATCACACACACAATTTTTATGGCTAGCATTTCTCCAATGGTTTCTCCCAAGGTCTCTTCTTCACCACATGCCGGATCATCTAAA
The DNA here is from genome assembly GCA_022545495.1 of Chrysanthemum lavandulifolium. Taxonomy (NCBI): domain Eukaryota; kingdom Viridiplantae; phylum Streptophyta; class Magnoliopsida; order Asterales; family Asteraceae; genus Chrysanthemum; species Chrysanthemum lavandulifolium. Next base: position 10,602,832 of record CM040238.1, on the reverse strand, counting down.
GACAAACTCATCTCGAGGTACTAAAACTATACGATGACGCCGATGTGCAACGGATGCATGACAAAGTACAATCAATGAAACTCTTGAATCAAATGTTGAAAATATGGGTAATATCAATATTGTCCCATATGATCAATATGAGAAACAAAGTGAAAGTGAAGTTGTACCAAGTGATGCATCTTCGCATCAACAATGATTATGTTTTTGATGAATACACCGCATGTGCCTCGATGATTCGTAATTTCAACTAAATGCCTATAAAGAACGTGTTGCTATTTATGAACAACGCAAAATTTGAGTTGACCACCGTGAGCAGGAAATGGATGACCAAGTGCGTATAATCATTAGAAAAAGTAATTTTAGAGAAGAAGTATTAAAACAAGAATTAAATTCCTTGCAAGAAAAGCTTTCTAAAAGCGCTAAGCAAAAACAAGAACTTCAAGAAATTGTGAAAATGCTTAAGCAAGAATTTAATGCAAAGGAATCAAAACTCTTGAGAGACTTTTCTAATCGAAAACTTTGAAAACAAACTTGAAAACAAGTTATGCATAAGGAAATACCATTCAGTGCGCTCACATGATCACTAAGCATAGAGTTCTAAGCGATAAGCATAGTGTTCCCATTATAGATAAACCCAACCCTGAGTACGGAAAGATTGCAAAAGCAGCTCAAAGTGTGATCTATGATGGCAATGAGATTCTTAAACCTAGAAAAAAACCTAGTTGCTTTGAGTGCTCAGAGGAAGATAAGAAATTAGACTAAATCACTAGGGAGAAAATGAATAAGAAACTAAATGATCCTAAATGCAAAGAGAAGAAAGTAATTATTACTCCCCATGATTACAAGAAGGAAAAATGGATTTCCTTGAACAAGTTTAAGCCTCGGACATTGTTGACTCCGAACAAGTTTTACGGAAAAGGATTTAGATAAGCGAAAAGTTGAAAATATTGTTGAAACAAACCCTCCCTTTGGAAAATGCCTGAGCGATGTGTATCCTCCTAATACACCAATTCATCTTGTTCCTAGAACAATTGCCACTAAAAGCAAGACCTTAATTAGCCAATATGTTATATTTCAACTATTTGTTGATTTTGAGAAAACTTGCAAGAAAAGGATCACACCCACTGGTATAATCAAGGAGAAAGTGGTTTTGAGCAAATGAAAGAATGTTATTTAATCAAGTCATGCCTTTCTTTAAACTTCTAAAGGATCACTTTGAGAGTCTTAAAAGGGATAGATCTTGATATTAAGGGAATGGAAAAGGAATTTGATGCAATGATAGTTGAGGTTAGTGACTATGAGCGAGCACTAAAATATAATGAGATTGAGAGGAAGAACTTGCATACACTAAATGAGAACGATTTCGAATGTATTGCTCAAGATGTGTTCTACATCGCTACTAATCGTTCTATTATCGCTTCTCAATTCCATGAACTGTCTATTGCCCTGAAAGTCTCCCATGATCGTGTCATTGAGCTTGAAAAACTACGTCCGAACTAAGCGAGAAAATTGAACCGATGATCACGACAATTTGGTTAAACATTTTCTAAACTAGAAGTTGAGCATTTTAATTTACAACTAAAATATCAACATCTTAAAGAAAATGTCAAAACTTCAAATATCAAGACATCCTCGGATGCTCGAGTTTGATGCGTTTTTCAAATTAACAAACGTGATGAAATGATTCAAGCTCATTGCAACACGATCGTAAAGTTGAAAGCTCAAATCTCTCAATTAAAGGGTCAAACGAACAATATGACGGGCTCCCAAATACCTCCTCCTTTAGATTCTCAAAATTCTCAAACGTTTCATCTTCAAAACCTAGTAAATGCATTACAAAAGGAAAACGAAAGTTTTCTTGAAGAAAATGAAAAGGTTAAACGTCATTTCAATGAGTTATTTGAATCAATAAAGGTCACTCGTAACAAAAATAACGAACAAATAACTTCATTGCAAAAGGAAATTGAGAATCTAAAGAGTCAGGTAAAAGGGAAAATGCCTATGACCAATGGGGAGAATGGTGTATCAAAGGGTCACTCTTGTAATAAATATGCTTTATCTGTGAAATATGTCCCTCCTCATCTCAGAAACAACAAACTTGCTGTTCAAACATACTTCTCATCCCTTAAGGATTGCCTAGAATGTCTGCGTGAGATTGTTGAAGAGGATAAGTTAGAGAAACCTCATGATAATGCAATTGGACATGCATGCTTATATGCCAAACGATCTCAAGACAATTTGCCCAAAGTCATTAGGTGAGAGAGTTAATCCTTTGATTCCATGCTCGATGCCTAATGCCAAGTATGATATTCATTCGATCCCCAATGTTTTGAATGTGAACCTTAGTGTGCCTTTAAGTAGTTCGATTCGGATCCATCAATGCTAAGAAAGAGAACTCAAGTGTGCCTTATAGGAGTACAAATCCCAAGCTTCTAGTTTTAAGAAAGTAAACCTTAGTGTGCTGCATGTAGTTCAGATCCCAGACATCTAAACAGTGATGCAAAGAGTAGTAAAACCAACTAATGTTCCCATTCCTACAGAGTAATCAACGACATTAAAGGGAGCAGTCAAAGTCTCAAGACAATACAAGGAATGATAGGACCTCGCAAGCTAAGAATGTGCCTTTGGAAAAGAGTAGAAGAACAATCTAGGAACTTTAAGTTTGAACCGAATAAAGCGAATCGTGTTGATTCTAGTATTAGCCATATCGCATCGTAATTAAATCAATTACGATACTATTTGCAAACCTTGTATTGATATCTGCTTGAATTCGCTTCTAATCATGAATGTGGTGTTAATGTTTTGCCTAATGATGTTAATTGTCGATTAATATTGTTAATGCTAAAATTCATGCTAAGAAGGCTAAAAGGCAAAACGAAGAAAGTTAGAAAACAAAAGGAAACCTACGGAAGAACATTTAGTAAGATAGGCTTTTATTGGATACCGTTGGTCGTAAGACTTATCGACAATGCCCACTAGAAGATGGATGCCTCACCGGTAGAACTATTCCTTAAGAAGTGAGCACACCGTGAGCAGGCTAATCTGATACACTAGTACCGCATCTATTCACAATGATTCCAGTGCCTTAATTTCGATATGAATGCTTCTATTTCGATATGGGTGTTCCAACCATTGTTACTAACCAAATGGAACCCATTCTTGCATGGGGATCCCAATTATCGATTATCCATTCTGTATGCATGTTCAACTGCGGATCGCTCAAATCGATTACGTGGTACCGGACTCAGCTGTTCCAAGCATATGATCATGGCGACGGTCACGGCTCATGAACCGTGAGCAAATTCATCGAGACGATTAGATTCGGGAATGATCATTTGGTGCTATCATGGGTTATGGAGACTATGTTGTTGGCAAAAGTGTCATCTCCGTGGTTTACTATGTAGAAGGTCTTGGTCACAACTTGTTCTCTGTTGGTCAATCATGATTCGGATCTAGAAGTAGCCTTGAGAAAACATACCGCTTCGTTAGAGAACTTGATGGTAAGGAACTTTTAAGAGGTTCACGTGGATCAAATCTATACACCATCTCTATCGAAGATATGATGAAGTCTTCCAATTTGCTTGTCGTCAAAGGCTTCTAAAACAAAGTCATGGTTATGGCATCGTCGTCTCAATCACCGAACTTCGCACCATCAATGATCTCACCGAGAAAGGACTTAGTTGTAGGGTTACCTAGACTCAAGTACGAAAAGGATCATCTTTGTTCAAGATGTCAATTGGAAAAAGCAAGAAGTATGCCCATAAACCCAAACCTACTAACTCATCACGAAGTTCTTCATATGATTCATATGGATTTATGTGGACCAATGAGGGTGCGAATATCTTTGGGAAGAAATATGTGTTAGTTGTGGTTGATGATTACTCTAGATTCACCGGTCAAGTTCTTAAGGACAAAGGATGAAACTCGATATCATCATCAAACTCATCAAACAACTGCAGTTCGACTTAACAAAACAATGTAATTATCCGAACAGACAATGGAACGAGTTTGTTAACAAACAACTTAGTGACTTTTATGAAAGCATTGGAATCACCATCAAAGAAGTGTTCCACGAACTCCTCAAGCGAGCGGTGTAGTTGAAAGACTAAATCGAACCTTGTGGAAGCCGCTAGAACAATGCTTTGATTTACTCAAAGGTTCCAATGTTTCTCCGGGTGAAGCTATATCCATTGCATGCTACACACAAAATCGTTCACGATTCACACTGCTCATGGAAAGACACCATATGAACTTGTCCACAATGAAAACCTAATCTCTTTCCTTCGTGTGTTTGGAGCATTGTGTTATCCAACTAATGAAGGACAAGACTTAGGCAAACTTAGAGCTAAAGGAGACATTGGAGTATTTGTAGGGTATGCACCAAACAAAAGGGGTACCAATCTACAACAAAAGGTCCGAAATATCATGGAAACAATTCACGTTACGTTTGATGAGTCGACCGTCAAATGGCTCTGGACAATCTAGTTCAGACCCGCACTTCAAAAACAGTCCCATTGGTTCATCTCTTGTTCCAAACTCCTCTCATGAAACTCCATATGTACCTCCATCGAAGATGATTTAAAGAAATTGTTTGATCCTATGTTTGATGAACTTTATGTTCCAAGTACTAATGAGGTATCGATCCCTTCAACAGAGGTCGCTCATATTCACGTGAATGAAGTAAATCCCTCGGTCTCAATATCTTTAAGTCAAGAAGCGCCATCTGCGATCCTTCGTTTCATCAACAAATCATCATTCTTCAAATGTACATCATGGAACTTTACGGCATCAATGATGAAGTTAATCCTTTAGTACTCACGAAGATGCTCCATTTGAAAACATATTTGCTCCTGAATCATCATCAGAACCATCTTCTTCAGAGACATCGACTCTGCTACCTCGGGTCCCTCAACAAGCGCCACATGAACACCTTAGAAAATGGACTCACGATCATCCACTAGACAACATCATTGGAAATCCTCTCGTCCGTATCAACACGGAAACAACTTGCAACCGATGCCTTATGGTGCTTCTTCAACTCCGCACTATCTAAGATCGAACCAAAAGATGTTAAAACCGCCATGAATGAAGATAATGGTTCAATGCCATGCAAGATGAAATTCATGAGTTTGATCGACTTGATGTATGGGAGTTAGTACCGCCTCCGAATGTGCCATGATTATTGCTCTAAAATGGATCTTCAAAGTGAAACTAGATGAGCATGGTGATGTATTGAAGAACAAGGCTCGATTAGTTGCTAAAGGATACCGTCAAGAGGAGGGTATTGACTTTGAAGAATCTTTTGCTCGCTTGCTCGAATCGAGGCAATCGTAATCTTTCCGGCTAATCTCGCTAGTAAGAACATGGTAGTCATCGATGGATGAAGACGGCATTTCTAAACGGAGATCTTAAAGAAGTCGCTCACGCCGCCCAACCTGAAGGATTTGTGAATCAAGAGCATCCTACTCACGCTTATCGTTTGAAGAAGGCTCTTTACGGTTTAAAGCAAGCTCCAGGGCATGGTATGATACGCTATCAAAGTTTCTTCTATCTACCGGATTTAGCAAAGGAGCATTGATCCAACATTGTTCACCGTGAAGTCGAGCAAACATTTAATTCATGTTCAAATTTATGTTGATGATATCATCTTTGCCTCGTCGACCCCAATGAGTGTGATCGTTTTCAAATGAAATGAGTTCAAAATTTCAAATGTCAATGATGGGACAAATGTCATTTTTCTTGGGATTACAAATTTCACAAAGTCCGGAGGCATTTTCATAAATCAATCTAAATATGCAATGAGATCTTAAAGAAATTTGGATTTGATTCAAGTGACCTCGCTGACACCCCCATGATTGATCGAACCAAACTAGATGAGGACCACTCGGGGATCATGATTGACCAAACGAAATATCGTAGTATGATTGGATCACGATGTACCTCACGCTAGTAGACCGACATCTTGTTCATTGTTTGCATGTGTGCTAGATACCGTGCTAAGCCTACTAAAAAGCACCTTGAAGCGCTTAAACGGGTCTTCGGTATCTCCAGGAACCATCAATATGGGTCTTTGCACCAAGGACACCGTATGTCACTAATGACCTATGCAGATGCTTGATCATGCGGGGTGTCAAGATACTCGTCAAGTACATCTGGAGGTGCTCGGTTTTGGGTGATAAGCTTGTGAGTCGGTCTTCAAAGAAGCAAATGAGTACTTCTATTTCCTCTACAGAGGTGAATACATAGCCATGTCATCTTGTTGTGCTCAAATCTTATGGATGAGATCTCAATTATCGACTATGGCTTTGAATTCAACAAAATCCTCTGCATCGTGATAATAAAGTGCTATTGCTCTCTCATGCAACAACGCTCAACACTCAAGAGCAAAGCATATCGACATTCGACATCATTTCATGAGGAACAAGTGGAAAAAGGTGTGGTGGAACTCTATTTTGTGAGGTCCGAATATCGTTAGCGATATCTTCACCAAAGCTCTTCCAAGAGAACGTTTGAGTTTATTCTTCCACGCCTTGGCTTGAAAAGCCTTCAACCGAACACTCAAACGTCTTCGGGAGGAAGGCGAGGAGTAAAGGTCTATCTTCATCTATCTCTTGTATATATCTATTCGAAAATCAAATAGAAAAATATAAAACTTTCAAAATCCATAAAAATTGAAAATCTTGAAAATTTCCAAAATATTGTCTTTTGTCATGCTTTTTCTCGGTTCGACAATATCTACGGTCTTTGTCTGTCATTCAAAGAATGACACGGACTTTAGATGGTGTTCGAATTCTAAAAAAAAAAAAAAAAAATTATTTTGGGAAAAAGAAACAATGGTTTATTGTCATTACAGAAGAGAACTCCGCTTTTTAAAGAAAGAACAGAGCCATTCTTTATCATGTTTTCAAAATTCCATGCTTTGAGTCTATAAACATTTATCTACTTTGAAAACTAACGATTTGAAAAATAACTCGGCCTCTATTATTGATAATCATCTGGACTTATTTGTCAAAATATCAATCTCTCAATCAACAACCTATGTCATTGATTGAGGGAGAATGATTTCAATTAAATTAAAAAGTTATTTGGCATTCAATTATTTTCAAAAGATATACATGCATGTTTTATCAATGGAGTTTAAAGTTTTAAAATCCGATCCTTATCGCTAAAACGCTTTCATAATCAAGTCACAATTCTCCTTAAAAGCTTTCAAAATCAATTTAAATCTATAAGATATCACAAATCTCAAATGATTTGATAATTGTGATCGGGGAGAATGTGTGATTTAAATTGGATTTAAACCGATAATTCGGTAAATGGTTTTATAAGGATGTACATGCTATCCTTCCCACATGTGACAAACGATTTCAAATTTTCCATGCACATGTTGAGGGGAGCATCTATCTTAAACCTATGATTTGAAACGTGATCACTTATCTCAATGTGGGTTCCTCTAGTATGTGCAAAACTCTTTTCAAATCTCGAGGCACATATTGAGGGGAGCAAAATTATGAAAATCTCATCCTTCCCAAAATGCTTTATCTACTTGTCTTGATTAGGGAAGTGATGTTGATATCTTTTAGAAAATGGTAATCAAAGAAGTTAATTCTTTCTCTTGCCTCCATGTGCAAATGATTTCAAATATTTGATGCACATGTTGAGGGGAGTTCTCGTTCTAAAATATCAAAAACAATTCAGTACAAAATGTTTTGATAATATATCACAAGTATCCGGATTGATTTTCAAATGGTTTTCAATTGGTTCCAATGGAAGATGAACAATACCAAATAGACCGACCAACTTTACTTTATATACGGTGATATAAGGATGATAAGGTTAGGTATTGGTTCCCATGATCCGCTGAATCGGAGGGATCTACCAGGACAATCCACTAGTTAGTGAAGAAGTCCTTAGGTATGATGATAAAAGGAGAAAAGTGAGATATGGGAAGAGCACTGATGAGACAGAGCAATCTTGGAACAAACCCAACAAGGCTCTTGCTATGAAGTCTCGGTAAGCATTGAAGAGGTTGAAGAATTAAAAAGAATTTAATGAGAAAGGGTGAAAACAAATAGCCCTCCATTTATTCAACCTTAGGGCGAAACCGGGTTCAATTCATATGCTACTGATGGTAACATCGGTATTGAAGACAAGACGTCATGGACCCAAATGACGATCGCACTTAAACTTTCCAAACCACTCAAGTTCCTCTTAAAAGGACTTGTTTCATTCTCACGGGAACCGACATTATCTATCGACTTTCTCTTAGAGATTGTTGATATTGAAGAAGGAGACCCTCTCCCAGTCTCTCCGCACAGATCCAAATATGCACAAATTGAGTCTAGAGCCACGAGATCATCAATAAATCTCATTAGGACACTTTCAATGAAGACTCTGCTTCACACAATGTGGAAAGAGAGATTATATCTTGAGTCCCACGATTATCCTTGTGGTATTGCAAGAACATCCGAGTGATATGCATACATATTCACAATGAAGATGGAAACCTTCCGGAGCCTACATCAAACAAGCTCACGGTAGGTGGCATGTGAGATCTATTATATAGATCAACCATGTGACAACCGAATGAAACAATGGGCGATTCAATCTCTTGAATCAATCCGGTTCAAAGTTATGGATTGACGGATACCTTTGAAAACCGGTCTTTGTGCTTAACAACTCTTTTCTTTAGCACATCGACGTGTACTCATTTTTTCAAACCAAAAGGTGTTTTTATGATTGATAACCGATTTTCAATAAAACCTTCGTTGTATTGCAAAAACAATTTCTATTGAGCAATACACGATTGTTTTTCAAATCTCTTTTCATCAATTAGTGTACTTAAAATTATTTGGTTCACTCACTCCGTGTTGTCTTCTTTGAGATGTTCGGTTTGAGAACAATTTAGAGCAAATGCATGAAACCCGTCAAGGAAATTCTTGAATTATACCGATCACGAAAGACATGTCTTGATCAACGGGAACCGTGGGCCATGTACCTCAATTCAACGAAGTGATCAAAGACACTTTCGTGCGATTTATTGCTAATCGTTGTGCGCGTGTACACCCGACGTTTGTACCGATCGTAATGAAGCGGTCAATCCATAGCCGCATGCTCACTTAACACATTCATCTCAAAAGAAATCATGATTAGTGCATCAATGACTCGATATTTTCACTCCATGCTTCGCTACTGCTGCGCCAATATCATGAATCAACTAAAGCTTCCTCTACTCGATGAGAAGATTTCATGATCCGTAATGTGAGCATGTCGGTCTTATAGTCACAACATCACATAATACCAACACCACAAAGGATGTCTCGAGATTTTTGATAATGGATGATCTCAAAAGTGGCTCAAATTTATTATCACGTGGATCAAGAAAGACCTCCACTTGGATGAACCAAACATGCAACGAGAAGAATCAATGACTACGAGCTTGAGCAAAGTACTACATCAAGAATGCAAGAACAATTTTTTGTAATATCTGTTTGTATTCTATGTAATTTCAAGACATGATTGAGGTGACCTCCTTAGGGAGATTGTTAGGAATTAGAAATTCCGGTATTAAAGAGTCGGTCACCTCAAGTATATGTAATCGTTAGAAAGCTCGTAGTCGTAGTTATTTCATGTTAAGTAGTATTTAGTTAAGTAACACCGTGGAGGACGGACGGGTCTTTACCCATGTATGCCCGATCCATGCCCGATGTGTGGCGTTTATTGTAAGATTATAAATACTCTCTACCTTCCAAGGTAGAGTTGGAGCTCATAATAAGATTTTCTTTCTCTCACTAAAGTTCCCTAAACCTCTAACTTTCTCTCTAAAACTCATCTTCTATACGCCCACGCTTGATTGTGTTATGATGTGTATGTGAAAACTAATATCCTACAATAATTAACAATTTAATTTTAATTTATGTGTGACTTGTTATTTTATTAATAATTGACAAGTATTGCATATAGTTGTCAAAACAAAAGAAAATGAATAACTAAATTAGTTTCGGTTAGCCTTTTAAACATGTTTATTAAAGAAGCGTGTAACCCATAATCGCAAAAACGATATGGCTCGTGATGCCATTGTTGGGATTTTAGAACTACGTTAACCAATTAACGACACGAGCAGTGCATAACGGATATGGATCTAGTAATCGCAATTAGGTTAACACGTATTAATAAACAATTAATGAATAAAAGGTAAAATAGGAAACTAACCTTTCGTAGTAATTGAACGCAAGTGTAACGAACAAGAAAACCAATACGAAACCCAAGTATCTAAATTAGACACCTCTACTAGTATCACACACAACACGAAAATCATATACGTTCGATAATGAGCTAGTCGAGAACGTATTAAAACCCAATCAACCTTTGACACCACTTGAATAACTTGAACAAGAAAACTACAAGATCAAAACTTGCTTCTGCCCAAGAACTGAAAACTGTTCGATGAACAGTAGCTCCAAACGTACCCGATATCGGACAAAGAGGTCCAATATCTTCTGCTTTTTGTCCAAGATAAACCCCACGACCAAAACAGAAAACCTTTGTTTGTTGTTGCTGCTGTCGACTAGGAGAAACAGAAATAATAACTAATACTAATCGATCAATACCCTAACACCTTGAAACGTTGCAAGCGGAGATTGAACGAAACCAAATCAAAAACTAAGCGACTTGGAAGCAAGTCGATTAGGTATTAGAAGCTGGAACATTAATTTGATTTAGGGTATAGTTTAGGTTTAGATATGTCGTAACTTTTCAAGAGGGTAGGTTGGCTTATATACAAAACAAACCGACACACCACTTGGGTCTTGGCTTGAACGAAAAGCTACAAGCCCAAGCTCACCCTTGCCCACTCTTGCCCGATCTGTGAAACCTAAGGCCCATGGCTGTCCACTTTCGACCCAAGTCCATGTCCAAGTACAGTCCATGGGTCGACATATTAATCGGGTCAAGTTACATGCTTAACGGTAATGTTTATTCAAGTATATTACATTCGACACGTATACTCGTGTTCATCGTGTGTGCCCCATAGGCTCACACACTCTTAATCGTTTACATATTTTCAACTCCCACAAACCAACAAGTACCTTTACACAATAGTCGTTGACATCGCCGCATAATAACGACTTCGCAAGCCCCGAAAGGAAAGGCTCATGGTCATGAGCGATTCACCCGTTGCACGTAACGACAATTGTACTCCTATTACATTCGTGTCGTGGAGCATCAACAAGGTAGTATAAATAGATTCATCCACCCAGGTGGATGGATACCACACACTCCACTCCTCACTTACTTTCTCTCTCTAGTTTCTTTCACTAGAACTTATACCAAGCGTATACTTATTCTTACATCAGAGCTTGGTCTCGGACTAAACACGCGAGCCGTTCTGATGGTGCCTTGTCTTGTTTCTTCTACGTAGCACATGAGTCCACCTTCGTAGGTCCGAAGATTCGACGTTATAACAAGGTTCCAACTACTAATCACGAGTCCGCCTTGACCTCCGAAGGTCCGCACATGAGACTTCATGGAAGGACTTTGCTCAAACATTGGTGTCATTTTTGGGACCTGCTATTTCACTCTACCGATTTGTGTAAACAGTCAAGTTTGTGACGGGTTCAATCGGAAGACGGTTTGGTCCCGGAGACCGAGGGACAACTCGATGCATGCATTCCTCTAGAAGAGCCATGGGTCATCACCGGTCTCGTCCGGTAGAGACTTTCCTTGATACAAAAAAGAGAGGACGAGGAGTTTTCGGGCGATGATAAAAGGGCTTGATCAAGACGTAAGTCCAATGGTACCTCCTTTAATACTTTTGTATGGAAGAATAAAAGATAAAGAGCATGAAGGTTCCAAAATGGGGTTATCTGAACATATTGAAGTCGTCCTCCGATGGAGCTTCAAGTGTTGGTTCAGTATATTTGTAGGTTCGGGTCTTGGCGAGAAGTCCTCTAACAAAATTCAAGTATTTAAGCATTGGCCTCCAATGGAACTTCGGAGAATACCATGTCGCATGTGAGGTATGTAACCATTCATCGGGTTTCACTCATTTCATTTACATATCGAGTTGCGAATCCTAGTAAGTGCTTAAATTGTTTTACTTTCATGCGTTCTTAAACTATTGTGCGAAGTTAGATAGCACATAAGTAGATTTGTTGGTAGCACAATTGTTAATCTTATCAGAGCCTTTTATAGACGATGCATATTGTCATATCCAGAGCATATATTCGGACACATATCTGAAACACATATTGCGCATGAGAAAGTACTATGTTAGGCTCTTTTAGGAGCATGTATAGTTTACAAAAGTTGGAAAGATGATGTCACTTAGTTGATTTAGAGAACCTCTTTACCAATCACTTGGCTTGACTTATATAATAAGCTTGTACTACAATATTACAAACTAAGGATGCAGATCTGGTACATGGTACCATCGCCCATAGTTCATGTCTGAATGCTTTTCAACTCTAGTGTACCTAGGTTGTGCAAATAACACATACAAGTAAGCCATGCACAAGATATGGATTAGTACTCCGTTGCATGATAAGCGACATAGGAAATACACCGAAAGCATCACCTTATAGTCATTGACATATGAATGTCTTATTCCACTATACGGAAAAATCCCATAACTAAACGAGGAGTATTAGCGCCGAACGTTAGCACCTTAACTTTCGGATATTGCATAATCGTATGTGTCGAATAGGATGAGTTATAATTTCTTACTCCTCGGCGAACTCTCATCCTTAGCTCTATGGCTTTCTCCAAAGTATAGTTTTGAATCACAACTTATTGCTCCACCTCATGAGAATCCTTGGTAATGCGCTCGTCCGGAACAACATGAGAAGACTTATCATCCGGATGGAATAAATGAGAATTGCATGCTTTCGTCTTCAGAATACTTCCTTCTAGAATCAGAGGCACCAGAACCGTCCAGAAAAGGAGATAGAGGATTCTTCGCTTCTTTTCAAGATTGGGACGTCCGACTATGCCCTGGCCAAGAACTATTGCCGTTATGTCGTAAATGGAAGGAGGAAAAGGTGGATCTAGAATAATCCCTATCCCATTCCACGGAGTATAGATGACGGTTAGGCATACCACATATAAAATAACATTTTCGTCGACCATGACTTATCCATTGGGTTTCGATGCTAAGTCATCGCTAACTTTAACATCTGGTTTCAACAATCACACCTCCGATGCATATCACCTACGAAGTTGTGACTAATTATGGGAATCATTTAGTGATAATCCCTGAATCACCTATTTCCTCTTATTTAAAAAGATATTATATTTGTAACCCCATGACCAATTTTTTAACTACGTTAAAGACTATACATGCTCCGATCTTTATATGTTTGTGATCACAGAGCGGTAGAATGGATCCACGAAATAATATAGTGGACCCGAAAGGATAGACTATTAGATTCTTTTGATCATTTTGCCAATTTGATTTGTGGAAATTCTTTTTGGGTAAAGGGGATCACCCGGTAAATATATTACTCCAAAAACATTTGAGTACAACGGATGAGAGTGAGTCTCATCTCGTAGTTACATGGGCATTGAACAAGCACCAAATGTGCAACAACCAAAATCACTACATAAGAAAGACAAGCCAATCTTATGACCTCTGAAACATAAAAATTACTTCCTACCACGACCTTGAAGCTTGACATCATACAAGTCACAAAAGCATCCAATTGCCCTCGTAAATCGAGACCAGACGATAATCATCATCAAAATAATCTTCAAGCTCATGATTGCCACCAAGAAGAAACTTTGCCATATCGTTATCCGCCTCAAGCACCTCGTCCTCATCACTATCAAGAACAACAACTTCACCCACTTTAGAGTATGGATTACCCACCATAGAGTACGGTGAAGAAGAATAACTAAGCTTAGTAGCCGTAGTAGCCGCAACCCGCTCTCTTCTCTTTCAAATCAACCTTTTTAGAGGTTTTCCATCATCATCCGTAAGAGTAACTTTCCTCAATAATTAGCTTTTCAAGTTTATCAATTTTCTCAACAATAGGAGTAGCATTTTCCTCTTCCACCACTTTAGCTTCCTTATTACTACTAACATCTAAATTAGCCCCATCATTAGTCAAATCAACGGTAAAACTAGGATTACGGCCTCATCAATATCAACCATATTAAGAGCATCAAACGGATTCGATGTAGCAATATTCAACCCACTTGTACTAGCCACTTGATAATCTTCTTCTTGGTAGCATCCGGCTTCTTCGACACGTGTGATACACCCGCTTTAGGTTTAGAAGGGCTAAATTTAGCCCTTTTCCCACCTCAATACCACGAAACGCCTTTCTCGAGGCATTTGGAACCCATCATTCTTTTGTGCTCGCTTTTAAGGTCAACAGCACACGTTTGGGGCATCGGGGCTCATCATGGCCAAAACCATACAAACTCCACAACAAGGTAGTTTCCACTCATATTCCACTCGACAAGATGCAACACCTCCCTTCCCCATCCCAACTTGGCACGACAACAACCATTGTCCCCTTAAGACTCGATCGACCTTGATGTCAATCAAAGCTCTAGCATAATCAAACGCCCCATGACCGCAAACACATAGAGCTAGTGTATGCATTAAGCATAATAGGGTACCGAGTTTGGTAGCCATGGCACTCAACCCATCTTCAAGAAAAGCAACAATAGGAATATCATGTAATTTCACCCGAGACATGAATCGAGCCCAAATCCTCTTTTACAAAACTCGCCCTAGGGTCCACTTCTTCAAAATAATAAGAATAGATCGAATAAACCAAGGTCCATTCTCTAACACGCCATTTAGTCCCTCAATAGAAGAAAATTTGAAGAAAAATAAACCATTAGAATTCATCATAGTATGTACCACACCAAACTTCTTCCATGCATTCTTCACGTAGTTATCAACTACGGAAATGCAACCACCCCAAGAAGAGATCTTGATTTGCTTGTCGGCCTTACATTTTGAGGTACTTGAACCACCCCAAGAAGAGATAAAGGCTTTTCGCTTCTCCTAGACATGGAAAGTCCAGATATGCTCGGATCAAGCATCATAAAAGCAAAATCTCCGGCGGTAGGTTCAAGAGTGGGTCTCTAGACGGGATCCGAAGTAGTAGTGAATGTCGAAGGAGTAGTGAATGGCGTAGTCTTCTTTCGATAGGATTCTGATCGAACATTGTTCCCATCTCACTCTAGTATCTAGAAAAATTCGTAAATACCTCTCTTTGAAAATGTAAGAGTAATCAGAGGAATGTAACATCAAAGAACAATTAGCTATGTTGTAAGCGTCGAGTGTGTATCGTTTGAACTTTGTTCGCTTTTCTTTTCAATGTACCTCTGCTCCACGCATCATGATAACTCCTTCCTTCAAGTTATGATCTTCATCTAGCAAATAGTAAAAATTACAACGGATACCATCTTAGGGTATCATGGTTCACGACTCAACCTCGTGCTCCATTGCCGACGATAAAATTTTAATTCAGATAGTGAGCTTTTGAAATCAAAAGCGTTATTTGCACTATCTTAGACATTGTGTACTCGAGGCTTGTAACACCGGAGGATACCGCCCAAACGATACCTTTCCAAAAAACCATTCACATTGTTGCATAGTAACGACAACGTATGCCGAAATGAAAGGCTTGTGGTCATGAGCGATTCACGTTTGCATAACGACAATCCTACTCCCACTATACTCATGTCGTGGAGCGCAGGACGGAACCGATCAATATGCTCGGTGCACATAATCGTGAACCGTAATATAATAGAGTTAAAATCGATGGACCAAACACATTTCAATGGACCGGGTGCATTTAGGAAAAATCAATGTTTTTTCAAAAATTAACACTACATAAAAACATCCATGGAGTTTCCAAAATCATGGAACTCCTTGGTTCCGTCCGTGTCAACCACGTAGTATAAAAGAGCCATCTACCCCATGTATGAGGACTATAGAGGACTCTCTCTCTCTCTCTCTCTCTCTCTCTCTCTCTCATATATTATTTTTACACCAAATCTTGGTCTTGGACTAGACCATGAAAGCGAACTAATGTTGCTTTGTCTTGTTTCACTATGGAGTTGATAACATCAAATAGTCATGAATATTAAGTGTCAATTTCCCGATAATCTTTGGTAATTTATATCATTTATATGGATTTATGCTTGTTTTCCATTGTTTTCCACTTTCGGGTAAATTACAAGCATTGGAGCTAAAGAGACGCGAATTGGAGAAATATCTAAAGATTTATCACAAGATGTTACTTTGAACAAGTTACCACAGTAACTCATCTCTCACATTACGCCGTAACTATTGCGCGACTCGGAAAACCAACTTATCGGAAGGTTACGGCGTAACTCTTCCCAAAGGTTACTGACGTAACTATATTAGGTCAAATGAGGTTCAATGTCGCCGATACTTACGCCCGTAACTATTGCATCTACTACGACGTAACCGAGTTTATTGAAGACTACGGCGTAACCACTCATAAGGTTACGCCGTAACCAGCAGATCAAGTAGAATATACGATGAAATAGAAGGTTACGGCGTAACTCCTATATTGGTTACGCCAGTAACCCGGATCCGCCTATAAATACCCCACGAATTCCAAAGATTTCTAATCATCCCATTCCACACACAACACTCAGAGAATGTGGGAAAAGCTCAAGGCAGGTCTAGAGAGCATACGGAGTCGCTCCAAGGAGAAATCACTCCCTCACGATAAGCATTAGCGTTTTATATTTCTTTACTTTCAATTCATGTATTTCGTACCTTTGAATATTGAATTGATTTGCATGATTAATATGAGCGACTAAGCACCTCTTGGTCTTGGCCTAGTTATGATTCCTTAATTGTTTTGTTTGCGTTTACTTTACTTCGTATAATTATTTCTAAGTGTATGCATGCATAGTTTATTGGTAGCCACCCTTGGTTGGTAGTTTTGAATGGCGGTAGAGGCCAATTGCCTAGGAGATATGACCAACCGAACCCTAGGTGAGCGGAATGAGACCGGAAGGGTAAGATATGACCAACCCGACGACCCTTTCTACTTGTGCGATTTGACCAACCGATCACCTATCGTTTGGATGAACTTAATAATTAGGGGGTGCGTGTCTAAGTTCCTAACGATCGGGCATTCACTATTATAAATCTAGCATGTAGCGGTACTTAATGACTTGGCTTAGGGGACCGGGAACAACAGACTTATGAGGGACACCGACTTCTCCGTGGTGGCATCTTTGCCGATAGGTTAGGGCGAATTGACCAAATGCTATCCTCTCGGCTTTGACCCCACAAGTAATTGGAAGTAAGTAGGCGAGACATAACTAGCTAGGAGGATTAACTAGGTTAGCACCACTCTCCTCTATTGATTTCCCTTTATCATTTATCCGCTTTTATTTGATTTATTCATTTTAGTAGTTTAATTAATTAAATCCCTATCGAAACCATTATTAATCGTGACACCTTTGAGCACGTTAACACCTTTGAAAACTCATTTGATTTCCTTTGAGCACGTTGAAAATGTCATGTACATCACAAGCCTTTTCAACAATCCCGCGTGTCTCATGATCTCGTTATGTTAAGAGTATTCCCAATGACTCTTCTACGGGTTGCCGGAAGATGGATTGAAAGATTGCTCGCGGGGCAATTAATACTGGGCGCTACTTAAGAAGCACTTTATTCGGAGATATTGTCCGCCATCAAAGATTTCTAACCATTTGGAAATCCATAATTTTAAGCAAGAAGGCGATTTAAACGTTGTACCAAGCCCAGGATAGATACAACGATCTCCTTTACAAGTGTCCTACACATGATCCGAACAACCAAGAAAAAGGTCAACATTTTCTACAAAGGATTAACATAACTACAAGGCAAATGATGGACTATCAAGGACCTATCCGAACATGACTCCTACTCTTGTAATTGAAGCCATTCAAAAATGGCGGATCACTCGAAATGGCACGACGGAGGAAGTAAAAGAAACCAAGCGGAAGTTTTGACGGAATTGCAAAGAATCGCTAGTAAAATTGAAAATCTTAGTCGAGATATTTCAAGGTCGATAAACTGCTCATGCCATCCAAGTGGGTTGTGAAAGTCATGGAGGAGGACATCTCACGAAGAATTATCCTCATATCGACGAAGAAAATATTGAAGAAGCCAAGTATGGAGAAAATCAACCGCTTTACTTGAGATAATCGTAATAGTAATTGTATCGTGGAAATTACAACCGTGGGCCTTATGGAGAAAGAAAGCCCAGTCTTGAAGAAACAATTAACAAGTTCTCGAAACTTCAAATTTAAACAACAAGAACAAGAAATATGGTTAAGGGTTTCGAGGAAAACACAAATAAAAATCTTTCAGCACGACGAAACCCTAAAAACCTTGGAGCAATGATCGAAAACTCGGTCTTGAGATAGATGAAATTGAACTTAATGAAACCAAGCACATGGTGGAATGCAACTGCCGCCAATAATTCTTGGGAGGTGGTTGAGAACGCAAATCCACAACCGATGAATTAGAGATGACGATAACCGACATCGAGTGGTTACACCGTAACCAATTTCGAGTTACGGCGTAACCATACTATCTTGGCGTATCCAAAGTTAGGAGCGATTTTATTTTCGATTAAGAATATTAGCGCAAATGGGTTAATCATTCCATGTTATCTTGGGAGTATTGATATTTTGGGGGTAGTTGATTTTGGATCTTATATAAACATCATGCCACTTTCCATATTCCTAAAACTTAAGATGACCCATCTTTGGGAAACGGAAATCTTGATTGAACCTATGACAGACACCAAGATTACCCCTTTAGGAATTACAGGTGGTACTTGTATCAAGGTCGATAAATTTGTTTCAGCCCCAGAATTTGTAGTCGTCGACTTGGGGGAAAACAAAAAGGAACATTTGATTCTCGGTAAACCGTTCCTGGACACATTAGTGGAGTTTAAATTGGATAAAACCTTAAGCCTTGAACCAGACAAAATTGTTACAACTGAGGATTCACCAAGGATTGAATTAGATGATTCCGATTGATTTCCGCCTTCATCTTTTGGCCACTTGCAGGGAACCGAATCGAGTGACGATGAAAGAGATAAGGAAGAGATCTCGTTTTCATTACCCGATTACGTTGTTAAAGGAAGAATTCACGTTGTGTTCACGATACTTATTTAATTGATGGGAGCAAGTAACACTACCCACGTGTTCTCCTTTTCAAAAATGATGCAATGGAGGAGGTTGACACCTCATTCGAATGATTAAAGAGGTGCGAAGTTTGGTGGTCTTGGGAAGGCGAAACTTATCGGGAAAAAGTGGTTACAAGGACATAATGTTTTTAGCGAATGGTTCACCGATATTGATTGGACCATTCATTTTTGTGAACCAGCTATCATGCATGATGACTACACAATGGCATGGCCTACATGCAACTCCAATCGCAAGATCTGCGATGGAGGAGAATACCCTGAACCTAAATGGCTCAAACGCAAGGAATGGGCGTGTTTTGACGAAGATAAAAAAAGCAAAGTAGGATACAGGGGGATCTCATTGGAAAATTGGTTATGAGTAAAGTTTGGGTATGATAAAATAAAAGACAAAGAAGAGGCTAAATTTAGATTTGAATGGGCACGAGCTAATTTTTGCAGAAAGATACACCATGGCGTGGTTTGTTTCTCCACATGTTTTGGACGGACTTCTTCAAATAAAAAGATATGGAGGAAGTCGGGAAAGTCCAAAGGCCCACATAAGCCTGCGGCTCGAGTCTAACTTAAAGACTCAGAATAAAGAAAAGTGCTCTTCGGGAGACAACCCGAATTATCTCTTTCTTTTGTTTTCTTTCCATTTGTAGGGTTTGTGTTTTCTAACTTTTTTGCAGGAAACGAGAAGTAATTCTTCTTTGCAGTTTCTCGATCGACTGAGTTACTACAGAATCGATCTTAGTGATTACTGTAGTAACCAACCTTTTAGCAATGTAATTCTTGACGATCACCAACCACGGCGTAATACCATCTCGGTGGTTACGCCAGTAACCACTCGCTTTGCAACTTATTTCGAGTTTTGCGATTCTGGCAGAACTCCTCAAAAGAGTTACGACGTAACCTTCCTCTGCTTTAATTCTTTCATTTTAAAACACAATAACCTTGTATTAGTTTTTTAAATGAACTTTGTGGTGTGTTCCCTCAAACCCTCACGAGACTTCACTCGTCCACTTGGGACACCAAGTGGTTTAAAGGCTTGTTGCATTCGCTAAATGCAACGGTGATTCCTCTAAAGTGAGTTAGGTTTGTTTTTATTTTCATTTTCATTTTTCTTTTAGAATTATGCTTGTCGGTATTGTGATTTCGAGGATTGAAGTTTGTTCATGATACTTATAATGAAGGCACGTCTCTTTTCGTGGGCCTTCTTTCTTTATGGAGCAAATTTCGGAAAGTTCTCGCTCTAATTCTACTTCTCTTCACATTTATTTAATGCTTAGTACAAAAGGAACTTTGTACAATTCAAGTAGGGGGACGGAGTAGAATTATCTCTTGAACATTATTTTGCCCTCGTTTTCTAGTTTATTTTGAAAAATTATGTCATTTTAATATTTTGACATGTTTTCTTAACATAAATAGATTAGACCTTAGCCGAGCACATACAACCCTTGATATTATATGGTGAGATTAGCCTTATCCGTATCCAATATTTTACCCTAATCCACCAAATTATGAGTGTGGGTAGCTTGTAAACTTTAGAACTTGGCCTTTGCATCATTTCGAGACCATAGACGAGGTATGTTGAGTTAGCTCGATGTATTTGGACTTTTCGCTTTAGAAAGCAATATTATAGGATTATCACCCAAACGACCTATCATTGTGTGTCTATCGATTAGTCACCTCGACTTTTCGACCCCATTTGAAACCCTTTGTTGCACTCACCTTTAGTGCAAGATACCCCTAGATACACCCTTCCGAGCCATTCCTTTCATTTTGTTAACCCGATATATTGTTTCGATACACCTATACACCTTAGCCTACCCCGTAGTCTTTATTTATGATTCGAAGTCATCATTTGCCTAAGTTCAAGGTTCGAGTGGAAAGGTTCGAAATCACGCTTTCATCGACAACATTCACGAAGATCATTAAAGACCCCCAAATTCCCATTGTTCATCTCAAGTGGTGGGATATTATGTTATTATTGTTATGTTGAAAAAAATGATTCAAAAAAATAAATAAATAATATATATATATATATATATATATATATATAGAGAGAGAGAGAGTTAGGATCAAATAAGAAGATTACTTAAAATAAGAAAGAATAAGAAGAACTATAACCGCAAACCGATATATGCAGACCTAAATTAGATGCATCCCTATAATCTTAGATGCATTATAACGCATCATAGTGTGTTTTATAGCTTTTAATAAGATGCATATACGATATTAGATGCATTTCATGATTTCTCTTGTTTTTGTTCTCTGCATGTGCGAAATCATGAAAATCGGTTTGCACCATCTATACATCAAATTAACTTTGAAACTCAAGATGTTGCATCTATATGAATAGAAATTCATCTAATGCAAGTCGTTGCATCTCAAATGTATGGTTTTGGTCACTTCTCACCACTTCTTATTTTAATTTACTTCTCATCGATCCCTACTATATATATATATATATATATATATATATATATATATATATATATATATATATATATAGTTGTTATGTTATTGTAAAGTGCGATGTTATAAGCACTACATTATGAGCTTCATAGATTTAGTATCGAGGAGGCCACCTCGGTCACATTTGAAGATTGGAGTTGGTAATTATGCCAACAGTTGGAGAAAAGGTAGTGTGCCCATCACGACGTCCTCTAATGACACATATACCTTATATTTCATGATCCGGTTTATTGACTTCAAAGCTTGAACTTTGGCGGACGGTAAGTGGTGATGACTTGGTTATAGATTTAGACTACCTGCTTGTTTTTTATTTTACACCATTTATATATCCCATGTCTTATCCTACCCTATAGTCATGAAGCGTGTCTAGGTGATGCAATGAGCAATCTTTGGTGTCTTGGCCATGGATTTGGTCATGTACCATTGATTTTGTCCACTTCACGTGACATGTTAGTAATGACGAGTCACCCTTAACCTTTGTCGTGTCTACCCATATTGCCTTCGAGAATTGTTTAGCCCTTAACTCTAGTGGTGGAGATTTGTGTAACCGCCAAGCTTATGATAGAATACATGCTATGACTGTGCGATTGAGTGATCACCCGAAATTGACACTTAGAATAGTTGAGAGATTTGAGTGTTTTGTTCCCTTCAGGAGGTGTTCGGCTTTGTTTTATTCTAGCATAAGGATTTGTAAACTTATATTTTCCAAAGTTATGGAGATATCTTTTAAGAATCTTTCTAATAAGGTCTACTTGAGGCTAGAGAGTTCGTTGGGGATATTTGATAACATCAAATAGTCTTGAATATTAAGTGTCAATTTCCGATAATGCCGGTAGTTTATATCATTTATATGGATTTACGCTTGTTTTCCATTGTTTTCCACTTTCGTGTAAATTACAAGCATGGAGCTAAAGAGACGCGGAATTGGAGAAATATCTAAAGATTTATCACAAGATGTTACTTTGAAGAAGTTACGGCGTAAATCATCTCTCACATTACGTCGTAACTATTGCGTGACTCGAAAACCAACTTATCGTAATGTTACGCGTAACTCTTCCCAAAGGTTACGACGTAACTATATTAGGTCAAATGAGGTTCCACGCCAATCGATACTTACCGTAACTATTGCATCTACTACGACGTAACCGAAGTTTATTGAAGACTACGGCGTAACCACTCATAAGGTTCGCCCGTAACCAAAGCAGATCTAGTGCAATATACGATGAAATAGAAGGTTACGGCGTAACTCCTATATTGGTTACCGTAACCTAGATCCGCCTATAAATACTCCACTAATTCCAAGATTTCTAATCATCCCATTCCACACACAACACTCGAGAACGTGGGAAAAAGCTCAAGGCGGTCTGAGGAGCATACGGAGTGCTCTCGAGGAGAAATCACTCCCTACGATAAGCATTAGCGTTTATATTTCTTTACTTTCAATTCATGTATTTCGTACCTTTGAATATTGAATTGGTTTGCATGATTAATATGAGCGCTAAGCACCTCTTGGTCTGGCCTAGTTATGATTCCTTAATTGTTTTGTTTGCGTTTACTTTACTCCGTACAATTATTTCTAAGTGTACGCATGCATAGTTTATTGGTAGCCACCCTTGGTTCGGTAGTTTTGAATGGCGGTAGAGGCTAATTGCCCAGGAGATATGACCAACTAACCCTAGGTGAGCGGATCGAGACGGAATGGTAAGATATGACCAATTGATGACCCTTTCTACTTGTGCGATTTGACCAACCGATCACTATCGTTTGGATGAACTTAATAATTAGGGTACGTGTCTAAGTTCCTAACGGTAGGGCATTCACTATTATAAATCTAGAATGTAGTGGTACTTAATGACTGGCTTAGGGACCGGGAACAACAGGACTTATGAGGATACGACTTCTCCGTGGTGGCATCTTTGTCGATAGGTTATGACGAATTGACCAAATGTCATCCCTCTCGACTTTGACCCCACCAAGTAATTGGAAGTAAGTAGCGAGACATAACTAGCTAGGAGGATTAACTAGGTTAGCACCACTCTCTCTATTGATTTCCTTTATCATTTATACGCTTTTATTTGATTTATTCTGCTTTAGTAGTTTAATTAATTAAATCGCTATCGAAACCATTATTAACTGTGACACCTAGACTTAGTAATAATCCAACACACATAGCTCTTGGGACGACCTCGGCTTACTGGATTACTACACTACACGCGACCGGGTACACTTGCCTGTTAGTGCATTAGGGTAGACCATAGGTATAACGAGACTTTATAAATATTAAAACATGGTCAGTAAAACCTGCATCAGGAGTACAGGAGTCCACCTCCAAAGGTCTGGAGCTTCAGATGTTACAACAAGGTTCCAGTTATGGAGCACGGAATCCAGCCTCATGGCATGAATTTGCTCATTCTAAGATATATATTTTAAAACCGTGAATTTAAGTAAATAAGGTAAAAGCCATAAAATAATAACGTACTTTTTAAAATTTACTGACTTGAAACATTTACTTTTTTATTAACATATACACTCACGTGCTTTCAAATTTTGTTCGACTTTACTCATATCAGAATAAAATAATATTATTTAATATGATATTTTATTAATATAAATCGGTCATATGGTGAAGATTTGAAAGATGTGGCAGATATGTTAATAAAAAAAGTTGTTCAATCAAGACATTTTTAAAAATACATTTTTATTTTATGGCTTTTACCCAAGTAAATATGTTGAGTACGAAACTAGCAAAAGATATATATGGCTCTATTTTCCATAAGATAATACTAAATAAAAAAGTGAACCTTATTTAACCTTTTTGTTGACTTCAAGTTATTAATGAATTTCCATTTCATGAATTCATATCCAATGGGCAAAGAAGATGCGTACGTTGTGGGAATGTCAACATAAATGTGCTACAGTATTTCTTTAATAATTTTTTCGTTGATGCATGCAAGAATTATTCACACAGACGGTCCTTATGGTTTATCGAAATCAAGACTCCGTACCTCTCAAGTCTCATCTATGAATTATTTTTGAAATACGTATCATGTATCTATTGTTATAGGTATACATATCAATATCAACGTGGAATCGATCTCAAGTCAACGTGTTGCCCCATTAGTGATGATATGATACAAGAGGAACGTCGGATCATGTGTTCATACAACAATTTTTAGTCCAATGTAGCGAATTGGTGGAAAATGTTAAGTGCCACAAAACAGTGGATGACTTAGATTCATGCGCTGGTTCGAGTGCCATTCCAGATTTTCTGAAGACATGGTTTGATGGATGGTTCAAACTATAAATTAGATTAATTTGTAATATAGAGATAAAGTCATGTTTCGGAAACAAGCCTCCTCAGGGGAACACATAGTGTGATAATCTTAAAAACTTAAAACCCTTTCTTTGATCTCTTGGATAGTCCATAGGAGCAAACACGTACGTTTAGATCCACTCGGATTACAAATTCAAAATATATGCTTGTAACAACTGATTGTTATCTTGTTGTTTTCACTCTAGCTATTTGCTAGAGTGTGCAATCTGTTAAGCAATTTAAGGATATAATTTAACCAAAAAGTACCTATTACTAGCCTTTAAAAAAACGTTTTCGTTACTGCATGCATCCTGCGATTGATGAATTATTAATGTTTTTAAGTTTCCAATTTCGTTAATTGTTATCAAGTTTGGACACGTTTACGTGTGGAAAGATCCGAGATTTCTTGCAACGTACCAATGAAGTCTAGACAAACTAGTTAAGTTACAACTATATATAGGTATCTTCACTTATTTTGCAAGAGAATGGAGCTTTGGGCATCTTTATGTCAATCATCATTCATCAACATAAGAGATATATGGAACTACTCATACTACTTGAAATATTATCACATGTTCAGTGTCATCATTGTTAAAACCTAATGTGATCGATCACATTGTAGCTAGAACTTCATCTCCCTTGAAATCATATGAATTCGAACCTTTATTACTATCTACACATAGAAAAAGTACCAAGCATATTACATGTGGGTTGTACCACTTTGTAATCTAAGTGTCAAAAGTACATACTTTAAAAAATCCAAGAGAAAAATACGGTAAATACGACGATCATGATCAATTAAATCAATCAAAAACTTCGTAACTGGATGTTCAGTCTTCTTAGCCACACGGAATGAAGAATCATGTGAAATACATCAAAGTTTTTAGCTGGAATGTTGAGTGTGAAGTGTTTTTGTACTTCCATCACCTTTTTTTGCATCTCCATATACTTTGAAAAAGGTACATCTTGCAATATTCTTTTCAAATCTGGAATGTTATCTACGGGTACTTGTACGGAAAACTGACTCCAATCCAACACGTCGTTATATGGTAGAGCATAATTATTCTTGATAACGACCGGGATGCACCCCATATGGATTGCTTCGGTTAACCTAGCACTTGCAACTTCGTAACCACTAGGACATAAGCAATACTTACTTTGGCTTAGTAACTCAGTGTAGTTTTGACCTTTTTGAAGGTAAGTGTGAACTTGCATATCATTATCAGTATTGTTTCCCCAATGTTTGAACAACTTATTTCGTACAAAACCATGGTTTCCACCTGCAAAGAATGCAAAGATTGAACGATTGTAAGGTGGTTGTCCACTGCCTACGAGCGGGATATTGTTGAACGGCCCATAAATCTCTGACATCGACACATCCCTCCTGGGAATGAAACCTTCTGAGGTATTGGCATTGCAAAGCACTCTTATGAGATTCTCAAATAGTTTAGGATTTCCCTTTGACACAAATGGCCCCTAAAAATTATATTATACAGTAAATTCACATAGATTAATCACAAGATATGTAAGCACTCACAATACTAACTTTTTAACTTAGGATAAATGTACGTACCCAATCATGACAAGCAACATAAAAATGATCAGCACCATTGCTACGGTTCCAATAAGGATACCTTTCTGCGATGACGCCTATGTAGTCTTCAAGTATCAACTGCATACGTCTTTGAAAACCAATCATTTCTGCAGGCGTGTAAAGTAACTGAACAATGCGTGTTACACTTATTGGGATAAAGAAGGCATGTGCTTCATCAGGATGTTTAGCCACTACAGGGTGTTCTTTTCTCTCCATCTCTTGGATAAAGTCACCCTCGATGCCGTAGATACACTTCATCGGCCCATCATGTAATAACGGAATATCTCCTTCCTTATAGATCCATATCTTGAATGTCTTCATCATTTCATTATAGCTTCTGATCGCATGGTAAAAAAAAGTTTATAGTTAGAAACTTGAGAGTGGAAATGCATGTGCCTTATACGTCAAGGATTGATTTTGAAACACCAACTTTTGACCCTTCGAAGCTTTTACTTGAAAACATGGGTATCGGTTTATTTTCCATAATATAAACAGTATTTCGGGATGAAAATGTATGCATACAAAAATTTTGAAGGAAAAATACTAAAAAATCATACGAAAAATTAGAATATTTAGATAGTTTAAACACGTAACTGGAGAAAAGCGGATGGATTCTTGTATAATGCTCTTTCTGAAATGAAGCTCCCATTTTCACGACCCGATGCGAAGCTCTTCTCAACAATAGCTTTGTGAATTTTGCCTCTTGCGTTAGCCAACTGTTCTTCGATTGCCAGTCTAAGTATATCGTTTCTCTAATAATAAGTAAAAAATTACAATGTAAGCATATAGTGTCTTTTAAAAGAATAGCATTAAAAGACTAAATGAGCTCGACAACAATGAAGAAGATGAAAGCATTACTTTAATGTTGGGTGCATCTTCACGTTGCAGAAATCTTGAGGCTGACCTTAGTGGCAAATTTGAGACAGAAAAAAGATTATGAGTTTGATCTTTAGGTGATATATAAATAACAACACAAAGAAGTGAAAATACGGCTAATGTGATTGTGACATTAGCAGCAACTGCCATTTTTGCTAGCCCTATGGAACTTCTCTACATGTCCAACTTTTGTGGATATGTGTGTGTGCGTCTATATATACATAGAGATTGAAGGAGATAGAGATGATATAGAAGTGCTCATGTGCATAAAGAATTACGTACAACGGTAATTAAGCTTATAATTTAATCAGAAAATTTGTTAATTTGTTAATCCACGTGGATGTTGCGTGTTCGCATGGGCAGAACTAGGAGGTGTACCACGGTGTCACGGGACCTTGATGGAATGTTGTTTCATAGTGTTAATTTTGGCCAAAGAAACACGAATTTTTCTAATTGCATCTGATCCCAAAGAAATTATGTTTCTAATCTTTGTTTTATTACTCTATTAATTAGTGAAAGTCTCAACCTTTGATAAAAGTCGTCCTTATAGTACAGTTCGAAGAAAAAAAATGTGCACCGGGTCACTTCTAGCATGGTTCCATCACTGCGTATTTGGCACAAGTTGCAATCTTGTTTTGAAAGACAAAGATTACCTATATGATTCCTGTAACATCGCACATATGCCTCAACTCCCACAATTCTCGAGGGTTACCCACATAGCACTAGATTAAGTTTTTATTCGGGCATGAGTCGATCTCACAACCACGTTTTGGACCGTTCAAGGCCGGTAGCTAGCTAAGGATACAGCACATAAGGACTCATGGGTGCTTTTTGCATATTTTGAGCTAATAAGAGAAGACTTTACATGTGTAGCACATGGTGAACCTACGTTCAAAGGTGAATATGCACGTTTTAACACTATAAAACTATAGATCGTACGTAATAATAAAATATTTGTAGTAATATGCACTCAAAAACTTTTTGTAACGAGCAAATTTAGATGCAAGTAACACAGAGACCAAAGAAGATGGTGTACGTTTAATAACGAGTAACTATAACTTAAGCTCCACTCTACATGTTCAACACTTAATTTTGATAGATTTTCAAGAAAAAAAAAGATTTATTCTATAACGGATCTGTCTTCTTCATTAAATATCAGCAAGAGCTAGCTACAATGGACACCTATGACAGGATCTAATGAAATCATCAAGCCAAAGATCAGGGACGGATCGAGCCAGAACTAAAAACGACCACGTGCATTTACAAAAACTAAATAAGACTGTAAACACATTTTCTTATCATCAGGCACATTTACGAAAATTTTAAGACTTTCTACAAAAATTAACACTATTGTGCAAAATTCATAAGTGTCTCGAACCCACTCTGGTTTCATTAACGCTAAAGACGTTTATGTGTATACATCGGTGATTGCTCTTACATGTTAAGTTTTCGGTCTATATATAAGTTTCGTGAGGTTTTCTTTGTATAGGCTTTTTGGAAAAACGAGTTGGTTTTTTCTGAGGCGAACACACATCTGGCTTAACGGTTTAGGACGTTTACTAAAAGGAGAAAAAATGTTATACAAAAGCATCTAAAAAGTTACGTAACATACACTGTTCTACAAAGTTGATAAGTGTAATAACTATTTTTTAATAGATTTGGCACGATCTTTTATTTGTCAAAATTATCACTGAAATATTATTAAGTTATGAACTTTTGTTGACTTCAATATAATCGGGTCTCAATGGTTATGGATCCAATTTGCACCGATGAGGGCAAAGAAGGTGCAGTACGTTGTGGGAAGGACCAATTGATTTATTTTATATTTTTCTTAGGTATTGTTGATAATAAAACTATTTTTTATTGCATGGTCATCTAAACATCGGACCATGTTCTCTCATAAGTCCGAATGAATTCTAAACGTCTTCAACTTTTTAATTATTCATGAAGAGGATCTAATTCCTTATTTAGAGACTACCAACCCTGCTAAAATGGGCAACCAGCCGTGAACTTTAAGTTTTCCTTAAAGAGGTCTCAGATTCGAGTCTCACCATGAACCTTCAGGAGCCCGAAATAAATAAAACAGGAGTGGGGTTTATCCCCTAAGGAGAATGATTCGAGTCTTGCATACTGCTCAATTGGATGTCACTGTGGGCTCGAATCACTAACTACTAACTCGCCGTTCAAAAAAAAAAAAAAAATCGTTATTTAGAGACGCTGTTTTATTAATGTGTTTAACTAAGCAAATATTTAGTGAAAAAATCAACATAAATCACAAATTTTTTAAAAATTAAATAGTCGCCGCCATTTATTTATCAAATTAAAATCCTGCTTTTATCTCTTTTTATAAAAAATATCTTATAAATCTTTATATACTTTCGGAAAACACTTTTTCGAGTTTTTTTTTTTTTTTTTTTGTAAGTGTTGAAATTTCCGCTCTGAAAAATTACATGTGATTTGTAAAATCACAATTGATTTGTTATTTTAAGAATCACATGTGATTTATGAATTTACATGTGATTTTTCAAAGGACTAATAGTCTAAAAAGGCGTCTAAGTTGTTACTTTTTCCTTTTCTAGGCATCTAACTTTTAGTTTTCGTAAAAAATTTAAATACTTTCTTAATTTTTATGTTGTAGCCATATAACAGAGACGTGACACTTCTTAATGAATTTTTTCCGTTACTTTTTGCTACATGGGAATATTAAGAAAGTTTGGGGCTACAATATGATTTTTGGCCCCGTTTTCCATTTTACACACAACCCAATATTATACCAATATGGCAATATTACCAACCCATTTTTCATTTTACACACAATCCATTACTAACTCTAATCCCCCAAACCGAAAGTTTACACCAAAATCTTCACTTAATTCAAATCTTTACAAAGAACCGTAGTTGTTCATTGTAATTGTTCAAATCCCCGACATCACATCCCCTAATCCGCACAAAACCCTTATTTCATTGAAAACCCTAGTTTTCAAAAGTGTTGAATTAATCAAATTCAGTTTTGCAGCTTTAATGGATATCCAAGAAGAAGTTATTTTCAACATGCACAGAAGGAAAGTTTAAATTTGGTCACTAAGGTATGAAAAAGGCTCGGTTATAAATATATATGCTTTTTCCAATGATAGGAGTTGTTTTAGTCCAGGTTTAGATTGGGTTGTTGGCAAGCCAAAGCGAAATATATGGGCTTTTAAATCTAGACCTCATTATGTGGTTAACAATGTGGTTAATAATGTGGTTAAGAATGAGGTTAAAAACAAAGGTGTATCTAGGAAGGTTGTTCATGATTGAATATGATAGTGTTTTAGCCAAGAAAATGAAGGGAAAATAGGGTCTGGATGATCAGGATGAGGCTACTGAGCATGAAGAATCAGAGGATGAAATAGAAGAAAGGGTCTAGTTGATCAAATATCCATTCAATAGGGAGAAAGGGAAGAGCATAGGGAAAAGCAGTGGAGGAAGTAGCGTTGGAACAAGAAATGGTAGCAGAGGAAAAAGTTGTAGATGAAGTAGGGTTGGTTAGAACAAGAAATGGCAACAAAAGGGACAATTTGCCAAAATTTAATTAAAAGTGATGTTAAATCACAAATTGTGTATTGGGACTAATTTCCAAAAGGTAACATGTACATCATTTTCCGTTTTGACTGATTAGTGGTATTTATACTTTGACCTTTTTTATTGCAACAAGTTTATTGTCAAGCAGATCAATCCATCCAAACACATTGTTGCAGATCAATCCATCCAAGCTGTGAGGTAAGGATGTGTATGCAGCAGATCAATCCATCCAAACACTCTGCTGCAAAGACAATCTTCACAGTTTCCCTTTCACTAAAAACTTCTCTTGGTTACTAAATTAGACAATGGACCAATTTCATACCATGTGTCATGCCACATGGTTGTATTTACTCCATTACCTAAACAGTACCTTATGTGAGGTCTAACTTCCTCTCTTAGCTCCATTAATCTTCTCCAACTCTAACTTGCATTATCATGAATAGTTTGTTGCAATACTTGATATTGTATATGTCACACCCCCAAAATATCGCAGCTGAACGATAGTGTTACACAAAGTATGGATACGTAAACGACCTCTATAATGAGACGCTTTGAAAAGTTCACCATTCGATTACATATGTTAAAGTTTACACAACAAGAAATCCCAAAGTTTGATAATACATAAAGAGTTTACAAAACATGTCGAATGGTAATTGTTAAAACACAAGACTCAATGTATGCCATGTGACCCAAAAGCTCCATGAAATGCTATCACCTTATGACCGAGATAAACATGCTAAAAGTGTCAACACAAAGGTTGGTGAGTTCATAAGTTTGTGATAAAATGATCCGAAATACTATGAGAAATGTTCACAAAGAAAGGCATTGTAAATCCACTCGGCCCAAGTTCCGCCCATACAAAACTTGCAACCTGTGTGTTCACAACCCACGCCTAAAATAGAATGACAATCATGAATATGCTAATAAGGTAGTTAAAAGTATAAATGTCACCACAAGGGTCTTCCAACAACTCGTGTTGGGATGTTCCTCCAACGCTCACGCTAATGTATCCATAAAATGGCCTTCCAACATATAAATGATGGGATGTTCCTCCAACGACTCACGTTAATGTATCCAAATAAATGGCCTTCCAACATATAAATGATGGGATGTTTGTTTAAGTCTAGTCATTACACGCACCAAGTCTAAAGTATAAGTAATGTTGTTTGGCAAAAGAGTTTAAATGTTTGGATAAATAAGCATATATCTCGCCCAAATAGTTTATAGGAATTTAAATGAGTAAGAGCGGGTATGAACTCACCTGGTATGATTGATATGCTAACAAAATGGAGTGCACTAAAATGAGGCTCGAAAACTATCCGCGACCTAAAATGAATGTTATGACTTGAATTATGATATGTTGTCGTGAAGGCAAACTCATATGATATTCATACCACTTGCACGTTTTGGAAATAATGTTTATCATCAAAATATATGTTTATGACATCCCGTCGTATTAAAAGTACTCTACAAGTAGTTACGTTGAAACAACCTCCTATGATAGTCGCTAAATGATGCACATCGAGTGTTAGAAAACGAACCCAACAGTTTTGGAAAGCTTGTATCATTATCTCAAAGTTTTAGTATTTAAGTTTCCATCCTAGAGGTCTCGATCACAAAGAAAAATATAGTTTAAGGGTGGTTTTCGGCCAAGTTTGAGTGACTATATTTTATTCGTTACAACTCCGCTTGACAAACGGTTGGACATTTTGGAAAATATGCTAGGCGAACTTACTTTTACTAGAAGACATCACGTTATAAAAAGTTCTACATCATTGTTAAAAACGTCCGCCAACATGGTCCTTTAGTTGCCGTAGTATGTTTTTAATAAAGAATATATTAATTTTGCTAATAGAATAAAGTTACGGCAACTTGGTTTATCGCGTGTAATTTAATCGTTACAAGTCCGTTTCACGTTTTCTACATCCTTAGATTCGTGTCAAAGTATACTAATATATTTTTGATAAGTCGACACAATTTATAAAGCTTAAGACTCATTTTGACTCGTAAAAGTGACATTTTCATGTTGAAATTTCGAAATTAATAGTTTTCCTCGTCAAACTTGAAAAATTCATATCTTCTTCGTTATAGCTCCGTTTTAATCCGTTCAAGCGCCACGGTTTCGCTTTTAAAGTATATTTTCTAAATATCTAGGCCAAACATTTTTACCCTCTTGTCGGATTTTCCAGATTTTGAAAATAAGGACAGACCCTTTTAAAACTTGTCGAAATGAGTTTTTCGCGCCAAACTTATTCTAACCCATTCAAAACAACTCCGAAGCTATTCTAATCCTACCATACACCTTCTTAGGGTGTCATGGGTTCCTAGGCATCACCAAAACTAGTATATAACTAGAAGTAATTATAGGATGGATTATATATATATAACACTTAAAAACCTTAAAAAGTGGTATGAACATCACATAACTTGCATGATTTACTTGTGCATAATAAAAATGAACATAGAAGTGAATATGGAAAATAATGATATGTTTGAAATGCTTACTAGTAATTGATGAGGTTTATGAGAACAATGGATTTAATCTTAAACACCCTAGGTTTTTATTTCAAAACCTAAAACAAGAGTGTATCTAGGTTGTGTAAAACTTGATTTGAAGATTTTTGATGAACTCTTTCTTGACACATATGTGTGGCGGTTTTAGAGAGAAGAAAAAGGAGGAGAGAAAACTTTGAATTATTTGATAGAATTGTGTGTGTAAGAATGTTGAGTGTAAAACACTTGAAGTAGAAAAAGCTAGCAACTCTAAGTATCTAGTCGCCAAGGGGTATATATTTAATAATATATATATATATATATATATATATATATATATATATATAATATATATATATTTTTTTTTTTTTTATTATGTATATAATTGTGTAAGTAAATGTAGGTAAAATAAATATAAGTTGTAACTTGTATATATATTTGAGTATTTAGGGTAGTGTTGTTTAAAATAAATTTTAATGGATCATAGTAAAATATATTGAGGTCATAAAAGTTGTAACAATACATTTCTTGCAAAATTTGAGTGAAATAATAATTATCGTGTAGTTTTTAAGAAAAACGTCTTAATAATATAAATTTAACAATTTATCTACCAAATAAATTTAAACACTGGGTAAACTCATAATATTATTTTTATAATTCTTAATATGAGTATTAAAATATATCGGAATAATTTTTGGAAGTATTGAATCAATTGTTCAAAATAATTAATTACGCGATAGCGTTTATTTAATAAGAAAATAAACGTTTAATGAAAAATGCAAAACCATGCACGAACCGTTATGAAATGATGAATATGGAGTATGAGAAATGACCGGAAATTGAGAATTGTGACATTCTTCCCCTGTTAGAGGAATTGCGTCATCGCGATTCAATCGATGATACTTAAAGTCCTACCCTTAGGTTTTGAGAAATCAGGGTGTATGGTCAAAGTGCTTATGCCAAAACTTACGCGTCTAGGTTTCTTATCTAATGAGACTCACTGAATCTGAATAATACGGTGGATCACTTAATGGTCTAGGAAAACGTACGAGCCACGCATTGCGGGCCGCCTCGGTCCTAAATAAAATGCTCGAGGTCGGGTGGACCGATATTGAGTCTGTGGTTTGGGTTATTTCCTTCAATTGCCACGACTAGATGAGCTTGCATCGGTGGCTTATTCAACCGAGGACAATTATTCCGGTAGTGATTAATTTGTTGCACTCAAGCAAGTCCTTTGGTTATTCCTCATGTTGCCGTGTTAACCGTTGTTATTGGTCTTGCACGCCTCTACATCGGCTTGAAAATGACTCGATCGATTGCATATTGTACATAAGCGGCGTGGCTTGGACTTGGTGATGATAAGCACATTTAGCACATTTGGGATGTGTACCGCATACTCTCTTTGTTCAAGCATCAGTTGCCACAAAAACTCTTGCCCTTTTATTGTGCGCTACCACGTCTATCCGCTTATTCGACCCACTTGCTTCCTTCCTCTTATCATTGTTCTTCAAAGTACCATTTCTAACCATCTAAATCATCGTGGTTCCCGCCTCGAGATTGCACTTTGTATTGTAGGCGGCTCGATTGTTTTCACGGTTCCACGGATTTCGGGACAAGACCATATATGTACCTCGAGATTCTCTTGGACTCGGGGTAACTAGATGAGGAACTAGTCCGGCTAACTCATGAAATCGGTGCTGTAGGTGCGTGATCGGCCCCTATCATGGAGTGGTGATAAAATTCATCCTCCGGTTTACGCATTTCATTGTCCGGCAAGACTCCTCTTTCAATAACGCCTTAAATTCGTCCCATGTCATGCTGTAGGCGCTTCTCGCCTCTAGCTTTGTAGTGTGTGTTCCACCATGTCAATGCCTTCCCGATAGCAAACAAGCAACATACTTCACCCTACGATGTGTGGCACAATTGCGATGTCGATCACCGACTGCTTTCTACCCATCGAGTATATGCCAAAGCACCTCCTATACCATCAAACTCCACGGTTTGCATGCCGAAAATTCTTTATATGTGCATCCAATTACGTTGTTGTTGGTGGTGGTGTTGTTGTTATTCTTGCCAACTACATTGTTGGTGTCGCCAGACCGTTCCGTTCCGTGGTTTCCGAGTTATTCATATGATTTCCAACTTGTGTGACAATAGTGGGAAGCAAGATTTGAAGTTGTTGAGCGATGATGGCGGCAAAGTCGGGGTTTCCGCCGTTGTTGTCATTGTTACCCATGTCGCTACCGCTTCTCTACCTCCACGCCCACCGTCCTTCCACCCCGCGCGCCGCACCACCTCGACCGGTCTTTGCGTGTTACCTCTTTGGTGCCATGATCTCGCAAGGAAAGAACCGTTGAATTCCCAATGTCTATACTTAACGTTCTCAAACATAATACCACGCCACAAATTGGTTCCTAAGGTGTGCCCACACCGATCTACGTATGCGTGGTCGCATATGTCCACGTGGTTATGACGCATTTATAATTATGTTGGCCACCATAATTATAATTGCCTCATTTCACACGTGTACATACCACCAAACATACATGTCTCGGCGATTGATGTTACCGGAATAGGTAGCCATTCTATCATCCGATTCTAAGCGGTGGAGGAGGAATTTAGGGTAGGTATCTATGGAGAGTTTCAATTAGTGTATAGGAAGTTCCTTTAGGTGCTAAAGTCACGATGAGGTTTAGTCGCCATGCAGGTTCCCAAAGTATCCTCAAGAGAACTCCCATCCTCGGGCAAAATCATCAAATCTATACTGACTATATAGTAACACTTATTTAGCTCGATCTCGTGTCTCATCAAACAAGAACCGTCACGAGATCAAGTTAGATAAGTGTTTATTAATGAGCTCCATATCTCGATGACTCAACTAGATTTTGGGACTCCCCTATCGGCACAAGGAAACCATGCTATCTAATGAGGTGGGTCTAGTCGAAATTTTTCGAAAACATATGCGCACGAAAAGTGTGTAAGGCGATAGGAAAAGAAAGGATCGACGTGAAAGCGGTTATAGTCTAGGAACTAAAATGCAACCTAGTTCTCTATAACCAAGTCTCGATATTAATCTGTCACACCCCAAAATATCGCAGCTGAACGATAGTGTCTTTGGGGTATGACGTCATAGCACAAAGTATGGATACAGAAAACGACCTCTATAATGAGACGTTTTGAAAAGTTCACCATTCGATTACATATGTTAAAGTTTACACAACAAGAAATCCCAAAGTTTGATAATACATAAAGAGTTTACAAAACATGTCGAATGGTAATTGTTAAAAACACAAGACTCCAATGTATGCCATGTGACCCAAAAGCTCCATGAAATGCTATCACCTTATGACCTGAGATAAACATGCTAAAAAGTGTCAACACAAAGGTTGGTGAGTTCATAAGTTTGTGATAAAATGATCCAAATACTATGAGAAATGTTCACACAAAGAAAGGCATTGTAAATCCACTCGGCCCAAGTTCCACCCATACAAAACTTGCAAACCGTGTGTTCACAACCCACCGCCTAAAATAGAATGACAATCATGAATATGCAATAAGGTAGTTAAAAGTATAAATGTCACCACAAGGGTCTTCCAACAACTCGTGTTGGGATGTTCCTCCAACGCTCACGTTGGTTGTATCCATAAAATGGCCTTCCAACATATAAATGATGGGATGTTCCTCCAACGACTCACGTTGGGTCGTATCCAAATAAATGGCCTTCCAACATATAAATGATGGGATGTTTGTTTAAGTCTAGTCATTACACGCACCAAGTCTAAAGTATAAGTAATGTTGTTTGGCAAAGAGTTTAAATGTTTGGATAAATAAGCATATATCTCGCCCCAAATAGTTTATAGGAATTTAAATGAGTAAGAGCGGGGTATGAACTCACCTGGTATGATTGATATGCTAACAAAATGGAGTGCACTAAAATGAGGCTCGGAAACTATCCGCGACCTAAAATGAATGTTATGACTTGAATTATGATATGTTGTCGTGAATGCAAACTCATATGATATTCATACCACTTGCACGTTTTGGAAATAATGTTTATCATCAAAATATATGTTTATGACATCCCGTCGTATTAAAAGTACTCTACAAGTAGTTACGTTGAAACAACCTCCTATGATAGTCGCTAATTGATGCACATCGAGTGTTAGAAAACGAACCCAACAGTTTTGGAAAGCTTGTATCATTATCTCAAAGTTTTAGTATTTAAGTTTCCATCCTAGAGGTCTCGATCACAAAGAAAAAAATATAGTTTATAGGGTGGTTTCGCCAAGTTTGAGTGACTATATTTTATTCGTTACAACTCCGCTTGACAAGCGGTTGGATATTTTAGAAAATATGCTAGGCGAACTTACTTTTACTAGAAGACATCACGTTATAAAAGTTTTACATCATTGTTAAAAACGTCCGCCAACATGGTCCTTTAGTTGCCGTAGTATGTTTTAATAAAGAATATATTAATTTTGCTAATAGAATAAAGTTACGCAACTTGGTTTATCGCGTGTAATTTAATCGTTACAAGTCTGCTTTTCTACGTTTTCTACATCCTTAGATTCGTGTCAAAGTATACTAATATATTTTTGATAAGTCGACACAATTTATAAAGCTTAAGACTCATTTTGACTCGTAAGAGTGACATTTTCATCTTTGAAATTTCAAATTAATAGTTTTCCTCGTCAAACTTGAAAAATTCATATCTTCTTCGTTATAGCTCCGTTTTAATCCGTTCAAGCGGCCACGGTTTCGTTTTAAAGTATATTTTCTAAATATCTAGGCCAAACATTTTTACCTACTGTCGGATTTTCCAGATTTTGAAAATAAGGACAGACCCTTTTGCAACTTGTCGAAATGAGTTTTTCTCGCGCCAAACTTATTCTAACCCATTCAAAACAACTCCGAAGCTATTCTAATCCTACCATACACCTTCTTAGGGTGTCATGGGTTCCTAGGCATCACCAAAACTAGTATATAACAAGAAGTAATTATAGGATGGATTATATATATATATAACACTTAAAAACCTTAAAAAGTGGTATGAACATCACATAACTTGCATGATTTACTTGTGCATAATAAAAATGAACATAGAAGTGAATATGGAAAATAATGATATGTATGAAATGCTTACTAGTAATTGATGAGGTTTATGAGAACAATGGATTTAATCTTAAACACCCTAGGTTTTTATTTCAAAACCTAAAACAAGAGTGTATCTAGGTTGTTAAAACTTGACTTGAAGATTTTGATGAACTCTTTCTTGACCCTTTAGTGTTGGCGGTTTTAGATAGAAGAAAAAGGAGAGAGAAAACTTTGAATTATTTGATAGAATTGTGTGTGTAAGAATGTTGAGTGTAAAACATATAAGTAGAAAAGCTAGCAACTATCTAGTGAATCATGTATTTAATAAGGGGCATATATTTCAATATATATATATATATTATATATATATATATATATATATATATTATTATGTATATAATTGTGTAAGTAAATGTAGGTAAAATAAATATAAGTTGTAACTTGTATATATATTTGAGTATTTAAGGTAGTGTTGTCTAAAAATAAATTTTAATGGATCATAGTAAAATATATTGAGGTCATAAAAGTTGTAACAATACATTTCTTGCAAAATTTGAGTGAAATAATAATTATCGTGTAGTTTTTAAGAAAACGCGTCTTAATAATATAAATTTAACAATTTATCTACCAAATAAATTTAAACCTTGGGTAAACTCATAATATTATTTTATAAACTTAATATGAGTATTAAAATATATCGGAATAATTTTTGGAAGTATTGAATCAATTGTTCAAAATAATTAATTACGCGATAGCGTTTATTTAATAAGAAAATAAACGTTTAATGAAAAATGCAAAACCATGCACGAACCGTTATGAAATGATGAATATGGAGTATGAGAAATGACCGGAAATTGAGAATTGTGACATTCTTCCCCTGTTAGAGGAATCGCGTCCTCGCGATTCAATCGATGATACTTAAAGTTCTACCCTTAGGTTTTGAGAAATCGGGTGTATGGTCAAAGTGCTTATGCCAAAACTTACGCGTCTAGGTTTCTTATCTAATGAGACTCACTAAATCGAATAATACGGTGGATCACTTAATGGTCTAGGAAAACGTGCCGATTACGCATTGCGGGCGCCTCGGTTCCTAAATAAAATGCTCGAGGTCGGGTGGGGTGATATTGAGTATGTGGTTTGGGTTATTTCCTTCAATTGCCACAGCTAGATGAGCTTGCATCGGTGGCTTATTCAATGAGGACAATTATTCGGTAGTGATTCGGCCGTTGCACTCAAGCAAGTCCTTTGGTTATTCCTCATGTTGCCCGTGTTAACCGTTGTTATTGGTCTTGCACGCCTCTACACCGGCTTGAAAATGACTCGACCGATTGCATATTGTACATAAGCGGCGGGGCTTGGACTTGGTGATGATAAGCACATTTAGCACATTTGGGATGTGTACCGCATACTCTCTTTGTTCAGCACCAGTTGCCACAAAAACTCTTGCCCTTTTATTGTCTCGCTACCACGTCTATCTCGCTTATTCGACCCACTTGCTTCCTTCCTCTTATCACCGTTCTTCAAAGTACCATTTCTAACCATCTCGCATCGGGGTTCCCGCCCTCGTGATTGCACTTTGTATTGTAGACGGCTCGATTGTTTTCACGGTTCCACAGATTTGGGGACAAGACCATATATGTACCTCGAGATTCTCTTGGACTCGGGGTAACTAGATGAGGAACTAGTCCGCTAACTCATGAAATCGATGCATGTAGGTGCGTGACGTGACCCCTATCATGGAGTGGTGATAAAATTCATCCTCCGGTTTACGCATTTCATTGTCCGGCAAGACTCCTCTTTCAATAACGCCTTAAATTCGTCCCATGTCATGCTCAGAATGCTTCTCCGCCCCTAGCTTGTAGGCGTGTGTTCCACCATGTCAATGCCTTCCACGATAGCAAACAAGCATCATACTTCACCCTCGATGTGTGGCACAATTGTCGATGTCGATCATCGACTGCCTTCTACCCATCGAGTATATGCCAGCACCTCCTATACCATCAAACTCCACGGGTTTGCATGCCGAAAATTCTTTATATGTGCATCCAATTACATTGTTGTTGTTGGTGGTGGTGTTGTTGTTATTCACGCCAACTACATTGTTGGTGTCGATGAGACTGTTCCGTTCCGTGGTTTCCCGAGTTATTCATATGATTTCCAACTTGTGTGACAATAGTGGGAAGCAAGATTTGAAGTTGTTGAGCGATGATGGCGGCAAAATCGTGGTTTCCGCCCGTTGTTGTCATTGTTACCCATGTCGCTACCGACTTCTCTACCTCCACGCCCACCGTCCTTCCACCTTGGCGCCGCACCACCTCGACCGGTCTTGCGTGTTACCTCTTTGGTGCCATGATCTCGCAAGGAAAGAACCGTTGAATTCCCAATGTCTATACTTAACGTTCTCAAACATAATACCACGCCACAAATTGGTTCCTAGGTGTGCCCACATCGATCTACGATCGATGGTCGCATATGTCCACGTGGGTTATGACGCATTTATAATTATGTTGGCCACCATAATTATAATTGCCTCATTTCACACGTGTACATACCACCAAACATACATGTCTCGGCGATTGATGTTACCGAAATAGGTAGCCATTCTATCATCCGATTCTAAACGGTGGAGGAGGAATTTAGGGTAGGTATCTATGGAGAGTCGACTTGGTGTATAGGAAGTTCCTTTAGGTGCTAAAGTCACGATGAGGTTTAGTCGCCAGCAGTTCCCAAAGTATCCTCAAGAGAACTCCCATCCTCGGGAAAAATAATCAAATATATCTGACTATATAGTAACACTTATTTAGCTCGATCTCGTGTCTCATCAAACAAGAACCGCCACGAGATCAAGTTAGATAAGTGTTTATTAATGAGCTCCATATCTCGATGACTCAACTAGATTTTGGGACTCCCTATCGGTACAAGGAAACCATGCTATCTAATGAGGTGGGTCTAGTCTAAATTTGCGAGAAAACATATGCGCACGAAAAGTGTGTAAGGCGATAGGAAAAGAAAGGATCGACGTGAAAGCGGTTATAGTCTAGGAACTAAAATGCAACCTAGTTCTCTATAACCAAGTCTCGATACTAATCATCACACCCCAAAATATCGCGGTAGAACGATAGTGTCATTGGGGTATGACGTCATAGCACAAAGTATGGATACGAAAACGACCTCTATAATGAGACGTTTGAAAAGTTCACCATTCGATTACATATGTTAAAGTTTACACAACAAGAAATCCCAAAGTTTGATAATACATAAAGAGTTTACAAAACATGTCGAATGGTAATTGTTAAAACACAAGACTCAATGTATGCCATGTGACCCAAAAGCTCCATGAAATGCTATCACCTTATGACCTGAGATAAACATGCTAAAAAGTGTCAACACAAAGGTTGGTGAGTTCATAAGTTTGTGATAAAATGATCTGAAATACTATGAGAAATGTTCACACAAGAAAGGCATTGTAAATCCACTCGGCCCAAGTTCCGCCCATACAAAACTTGCAACCCGTGTGTTCACAACCCAACGCCTAAAATAGAATGACAATCATGAATATGCGCATAAGGTAGTTAAAAGTATAAATGTCACCACAAGGGTCTTCCAACAACTCGTGTTGGGATGTTCCTCCAACGCTCACGCTAATGTATCCATAAAATGGCCTTCCAACATATAAATGTTGGGATGTTCCTCCAACGACTCACGTTGGGCTGTATCCAAATAAATGGCCTTCCAACATATAAATGATGGGATGTTTGTTTAAGTCTAGTCATTACACGCACCAAGTCTAAAGTATAAGTAATGTTGTTTGGCAAAAGAGTTTAAATGTTTGGATAAATAAGCATATATCTCGCCCCAAATAGTTTATAGGAATTTAAATGAGTAAGAGCGGGGTATGAACTCACCTGGTATGATTGATATGCTAACAAAATGGAGTGCACTAAAATGAGGCTCGAAAACTATCCGCGACCTAAAATGAATGTTATGACTTGAATTATGATATGTTGTCGTGAAGGCAAACTCATATGATATTCATACCACTTGCACGTTTTGGAAATAATGTTTATCATCAAAATATATGTTTATGACATCCCGTCGTATTAAAAGTACTCTACAAGTAGTTACGTTGAAACAACCTCCTATGATAGTCGCTAAATGATGCACATCGAGTGTTAGGAAACGAACCCAACAGTTTTGGAAAGCTTGTATCATTATCTCAAAGTTTTAGTATTTAAGTTTCCATCCTAGAGGTCTAGATCACAAAGAAAAATATAGTTTAAGGGTGGTTTTCGGCCAAGTTTGAGTGACTATATTTTATTCGTTACAACTCCGCTTGACAAACGGTTGGACATTTTAGAAAATATGCTAGGCGAACTTACTTTTACTAGAAGACATCACGTTATAAAAAGTTCTACATCATTGTTAAAAACGTCCGCCAACATGGTCCTTTAGTTGCCGTAGTATGTTTTTAATAAAGAATATATTAATTTTTGCTAATAGAATAAAGTTACGGCAACTTGGTTTATCGCGTGTAATTTAATCGTTACAAGTCCGTTTTCTACGTTTTCTACATCCTTAGATTCGTGTCAAAGTATACTAATATATTTTTGATAAGTCGACACAATTTATAAATCTTAAGACTCATTTTGACTCGTAAAGAGTGACATTTTCATCTTGAAATTTCGAAATTAATAGTTTTCCTCGTCAAACTTGAAAATTTCATATCTTCTTCGTTATAGCTCCGCTTTAATCCGTTCAAGCGCCACGGTTTCGCTTTTAAAGTATATTTTCTAAATATCTAGGCCAAAATTTTATACCCATTTTCCAGATTTTGAAAATAAGGACGGACCTTTTGCAACCGAAATGAATTCGCCAAACTTATTCTAAATTCAAAACATGGTTATTCTAATCCTACCATACACCTTAGGGTGTCATATTAGGCATCACCAAAACTAGTATATAACAAGAAGTAATTATAGGATGGTTTTAGAGAAAAGTACCAAAAGTGCCAAATCCTATTCTAACCTTTGTGGTCAAATTTTCTTCAAAATGGTCAACTGACCACTCGACCGCTATTAAACATGACATGTGTCCCAACTACCACCATCCCACCTTTTCAATTTTCCAAGGTATCATGAGGGTTCCTAGACATCACCAAAACATAAAGTGACTTTACTTTCCTTGATACGATTAACTTTGTGGAAAGCTCTAAATTTTAATTATTATCCGATCTATGTTTTGAATTATATTGATTTACTTT
This sequence comes from Chrysanthemum lavandulifolium, assembly GCA_022545495.1. Lineage (NCBI taxonomy): Eukaryota > Viridiplantae > Streptophyta > Magnoliopsida > Asterales > Asteraceae > Chrysanthemum > Chrysanthemum lavandulifolium. The sequence continues at coordinate 10,558,979 of CM040238.1, read as the reverse complement.
TTCACATACACACAAGATTATCACACACTCAATTTGTTGTTTCATTCCACCATGAAACCCCGGTAGTCTTCTAATTTTTTTTTTTTTTGATTCATTGTTAGATCTAACGGTGTTTGCCTTTTGGTATTTCGAAAATGGGTTAGTTGGTTTTATTGTTGTTAATCGCTTATTTAAGAAAATAAGTCGCTTTGAAGTGCTTATCAAAGTGCTTATTTGGTATTTTTTCAAGGAAGTCAACTGCTTTGGAAGTGTTTTTGGCTAATTTTAAGAAAATAAGCAATTTTTAAAAAGTGCTTATACATGTCTCGCATAATCATGTCTCGCATGCAAATGGTTAGTGGAAACACGTAACAACTAGCAATGGATAGATCAACTCTATCGTTGTTTAGAAACAACACTATCAGTGGATATTAAAAGTAATAGCAATACTAAGATTACATAATAACAGTCCATTACTTTTACAAACTTATACAAAACAATTTGAGAGATTTAGAGAATAATCATTCCAAGCTTGTCCGTGGTTACCCTCTTCAATCCGTGGTTACACTCTTCAATCCGTGGTTACATCAAGCTTGTCCGTGGTTCCAGTAGTCACATTGAATGAGACAAACAGATTTAACTGGATGAGATGATTAAACAAAATTGTTTTCAAGGAACCTAAAGTACAGTATAATTTTTTTTTCTTTAGGAAAATAAGCTGTTTTGAAGTGCTTATTCGGTCATTTCTAATAACCTAAGTGATTTTAAGTTCTTATTTGGTATTTTTTAAGAAAATCAACTGCTTTTGAAGTGTTTTTGCTAATTATTAAGAAAATAAGCGCTTTGTGCTTATACATGTCTCGCATAATCGTGTTCGCATGCAAATCTGTTAACATTGCTCAATGCTATTCTACGGTGTTTATAAACCTGCTTAGGTTGAATATTTGAAAAGTGTGTAACTAGTTATAAGCCTAGTATTCGATGTATTAAGGCTAAATTTTAATTGTTTAGAAGCCCATATTGCAACTATAAGCCCATAAGTAAAAGTTCTTCTTAGCTTAATCTTGTTATCTTATCCCGCCTATGCTAATTCTTGTATATTGTAATCTCTTTAGGAATATCATGCGAGGGTACATGTTAGAAGCAAACTCAATTACTTTCCATTAATCAAAGATGACTAGGTTTGGATCGATCCGCACTGCTTAGGTCGATATGTTTTGGGCATTGGTCGGATTTGGATTATGTTGACAATGAAGAGGTCTTATACATTTTATGCTCTGTACAAGTCTTCTCCGATAATGATCACTATGATTTACCCTCATTTATAATGTTAACAATCATTTTCTACACTTTGGTCGTCGTGAATTTTGCCTCATAACCGCATTCAAGTTTGGGATGGTCGGTTCGAAAGTTTAGAGAGGTGATATCGCCGTGACCGTGTATTTCCGGAGAAGATAGGTCGCTATGTTAAAAACATAGATCTTCTATCCGTGATTGAGGATGAAGAGCGTTCACCTAAACTATCGATGAAGATGCAATACGAGTTTGTCTTTTGTTATGTTTGGAAGTTATATTTATGGGTCGTGAGTTAGGATCCGTTGTTGATGATGTATATCTAAGGATGGTAGAAAACTGGATGCTTGGGATGAGTTTGCTTGGGAGAGCACATCTGGCGGGGAGTTATACGCCATTAGAAATGTTAACTCAAATCATAAGGATGAGCACCATAAAGCATGGAAAAAGACCCCGCTTTTGTTCCATCGTATTCATTGTCCGGATTCATTCTCGAGTTTCAAGGTCAGTATTTTAGTCCAAATCATTGTCAAGTCATGCAAATATTTTGTTTGTCACTTGACCTATTCATTAACTTTTGTAGATATGGATTCTAGAGTCTTCATCTCGCATACGTTGGTGGATTAATGACCTCGATGTGATCCCGAGAGGATGTTCCTCGGTCAAGCATTTTCCATTTCAAAATTGGGAGCCATATGACCAACTTTTTCCGAGGTCGCTTAATGCGATATGCCAACTTTTTTCCTAAATGTAATTGCATATATGCCAACTTTTTCCTTTGATTGTAAGATTTATAAGTTGTTGTGTAGGTTAATTGCATATATGCTTAACATGTTTTATGCTTATCTTAGTTGTTTTGTAATCTTAAATGCTTATCTAGTCTCTAAATTAGTTTATTTATTTCTTTCTAAAGTTTATTTTAAATGCCTTAGGACAAAATCCAAATTATGACCTATATGCCAATCTTGCCGAGGCCAATCGTAATGGTTTAGACAAAGCCTAATTTTTTATGGTATACACCAAGAGCACCTCCTCCTGTTGAATACGGGGGTATTTGGTGATTATCTAAGAAAATTGTCATCACCGCACATCTAAGGACAAAGATGAGAGGCACATCCACTTAGGCAGAGTTGTATGCTTGGCGTTAAGGCTTTGGAGCGTTTATGTGACGCTTGTTGATTCTCGCTTAAAGAGATCAAGAGTTTGAAAGAACGTGTCTACAAACCGGAGAGTATTATTCATGTGAGTCTTGACACAAACCCTTTTCTACGTATGCCACAATTTAACTAATGTCTAATTATCATGTTTTGCAAAATACTTTGTGATGCAAGATATTACTCGAGAAAAAAAAGTCGGACACGAGCACAAAGTTAACTCATCTGCTCAAAAGGTATACATATATACATATAAATTTATCTTTTCTTCTTATTTACTTAGCTAAGTATGTGCACACATGTTACAGTGATAACGTGGAGTGTGATCTCGTGACGAGTATTGTAGTAATCTAGATGGTGATTTTTTGAATTATTTGATTCGCTTATTCTAACATCCAACAAACACACCGCCAATGGATTTGTAGATGGTTTCGATAATTTCTCCCGTAAATTTTATGTGGTAATTGATTGCAACTTTCAAATTACTCTTATTTGTCTTGTACCTTTATTATAACTTGTTTCATAACTTTACACGTAATGGTGGGGTTGAAGTGGACAAATTGTCGATGAAGATTTATCCGAGGTGATCACATACATGTTTTCAAGAATATATTAACTGCTTTCAAGACTTATCTTAGGTAATAACAACGATCCATTGTGATGTAATTGCAGGATGATTGTGTGAAGGCCGAAAAGCAAGTCACGAGATTTATAGGGTGGCAGAGCAGAGGAAACAGAGGACTAAACTAATTTTGGAAGAAGAAAAGAGGATGAAGAGTATACAAGATAGTAATTCCAAATACATGAAACTTGCTTTACAAATGATGTGGAACTTTCAAGAGGAGGTATGTCAACGTGGTCAGCCAAGATGGAACCATGGGAGGAGTTATTACCTTTATACGTCCCTAGCATGGATGCACTAAAGAAACGCATAAATGTCCTTGATGCATTCATGACTAAAAGGTGTGAAGATCTCGAACCGTGGAAAGAGGTATTACCTTTATGAATCGCAACTACAAAGATCGATATTGGCTCAATTAAGTCTTATAATTCAACTTTAACTGTTTTGTTTAGGAAGCAAGTCGTCCATTCAAATGTATCGATAAAATTTCATTTAGCCCGTGAGTTGGAGAAGTTTCGATTACCCCGGCGTACTCTGCAAGTTTCCTTGGTATAGTGACGCCATCGTTGATCGTACTCTCGGGATGCTTTAGTTGGGCTCGACGATAAACGTAGGTTGGTTACTTGACGAGGTACGTTAAAATAACAATTTATGATGATATTTGGGATAAAACTATTTTTGCTATATGTAAAGTTTTGTTGAATTTGCCTTTTATTGCCTTCAAGACATTGATCTTTGGGTATGGTATATGTGGTATTTTAGACCATCTTCCGCAGATTGGTCTATGGTTAGTTGCTACTTTTAACGCTTCTACTTCAAGACTCAATGCCACCGCTTTTATGCAACCGATGATATTTTCCCATTTGCGTGGAGGAATGTGGAATGTATTCATTGGTAACCAATCTTTAGAATATGATAGTTTAATTATGTGGATTATATCAATTTTTTTAAACATTGTAGGTCTTCATACCCATAAATGAACCCAAGAAACATTGGTCCCTAGCGCAGCTTGACATTAAAACTGAATCGTTACATTCTATGACATGAAGGATATCAAGAACTCAAACTCGTCTGTGGTATTTGAATATGAGGAGTTGTTTGGAGTGTAAGCTTCCGGTAGTTCTAGAGAAGATCGATGTGTTTGCAAGCAAAGGAATCGATCCCTAGAATACAAAGATTAAGTTTAGGAATGCACGTAACGTCCCCAAGCAGGGTGGGGTATTTGGTGATTGCGGCGTCTTTGTATGCTTATTTCTTTACAGGTTGGTGATTGTTTAAATTTGTTTTTTACATAGTTTTAAGCCTTATTTCTTTAATGTCGTCTTTAATAGTGTCCTTGCATAGAAGTATAATGATATAGTATACCACTAACCTTTACATGATTAACCTACTGTTACTTAAACCAACTGCATACATACATCATATATTCATACATTTAACCAGCAGTGTTGCATAAGCATAAAACATTAATTTTGGTTTAAGTGATACTTAAACCAACTTCATACATACATCATATATTCATACATGTAACCAGACACATACAAAACAATTTGAGAGATTTAGAGAATAATCATTCCAAGCTTGTCCGTGGTTACCCTATTCAATCCGTGGTTACACTCTTCAATCCGTGGTTACACTCTTCAAAGCTTGTCCGTGGTTCCAGTACTTGGAGTAATTCATTATTCAAGGAACCTAATTCGATGGAGTTCTCCCAGAACCCAATGTACATTATCTTCGTTGATAGGAAAATAGACCTACAATACTGTTGCATCATCAATGCCTGCATAATGACTGCATTTTGATTACTGCAACTAATTTTGCATAAATATTTTAGTCATTTTAATCATTACTTGTGAGTCAAAAACAAAGTTAACTGTTACTTGTTAGTCCAATATGGGTTATCTTTATGCATGGTTTTAATTTGTTGTTTCTTGTTCTCTAAATGATTATCTCATGGGATGCCATTGGTTGTTGAAGATGTCAGTCGAGATGACCTTGCATATCGAGAGCAGATGGTCCGCTTTATTTCAAGCACAAGATATTTGTGTAGGTGTGATTGCTATTGTGACCTGTTACCTTTGGGCCAAAGCTACATTGTGTTTTGTGTTTGTTAACTGTTGCTTTTTGGGCAAAAAACTTATTTGTGTTGCTATGTTTGTTAACTGTGATATTGAAAGTTTGATGACTGTGTTTTGTGCTTTCAATTGAACCATGTAGCCCATTCAACTAAAGCCCATTCATTAGATAAAACATATCATACTAAAGAGTATCATACACACTAGAAGTAAGGTACGGTCATAACCGACTTGAAAGACCCTAAAATTTGCTTCATCCACAAAATGGTTCATAGACATTTGTTTTGAAAACTAAGTGTAATAATCGCCTTTTAAATCGCAAAACTTGCAACTTTCATTAAAAGTCTAATGTCGTTTACCATACAATAAAGTATGCCACTCTATGGCTCATCCAAATTAACAAACTTGTGAGTTGACTTGTTCTTCTTGTGAGCTTGGCGTTGCTTGTCGTGAGCTTCTTCTAGCAGTAGCTTTGCCTAAAATTGTGTAAATCAATTTATGAGTTAATAATCAGATCTTAAATAATGAGCTTTAAATAACAATACATAACTTACTTTTTTCTTTGGCAATGTTTCTCGGCAACTTTGTCGGTGTGTCCAACATTACCGCACCTTCCACACTTAACTCGGTACCGGTTCCTCTCCTTGGGATCTAATACGATCTTTGTTCTTGGGTCTACCTGATTGGGGTTTAGCCATAAGTGGTGGCTTAACAACTTGCAAGTAACTTGGACATCGCCAACTTGAAACTTCTCCAACCGGATATACCAAGTCTTGCACGTAGCTTTAAGCTCAATTTTCCTAAACCATGCTTTTGCCAAATGATTACAATCCGTCATTCCCATAACTCTACAAACCGCTAAAACATGACCACAAGGCAAAGCGTAAACTTGCCATTTTCTACATGTGCATGAACGCTCACCTAAATCCACTATATGTATTTTTGTCGATCATCGACCGGTAAATCTGCTCATCTCAATCCCGCCATCGTCCAATGAGCGCTTTAACATTCGGTTCATATTTTTGCGGTTGCCCAATCACTTAGTTCATCCATTTGTGCATCTAAATTATAATATTCGTTAGTATTTTATGATTTGTAAACAATAAATTCGTTAAATAGTTTACTTCTAGGAAAAAATTACATAAACCGCGTTACCTTTATATTTTTCTCGACGATTGAAGTACCACTTTGGACAAGGGCTCGCACCACTCCATTAGGTTAGTGATGGGTACTTTTGGACATCTCTTGTTAACGAATTGATTGACTCCGCTATTGGATGTCATGTAATTGTAACGATTACCGCCGAATATGCCCTCGACCACCTTTCAACCCCAGCTTCGATCGCTTTGTCGAGGCTTGTTTTCTTTGCCCTTAACCTCGCCTAATGCTCTATTAAAATCATCGATTAAGTAGGCTTTGCACATCTTCCAATATAAAGCCTTATGCTTTTACCCTTCAAGTTACAATTCATCATCAAATGCCTACAACAATGCCCATGGAATGCATTCGGAAAACAGATTCACATGCATTGTATTGCTACATGTCGATCCGATATGATAGTTAACTGAACTTCACCAATGCATTCTCTCAATTTTGATGTAAACCATGTCCACGATTCACCGCCTCACCTCGAGACACACCCGCTGTAACAGTATAATTTGATTATTCCTGTCCATTCCAATCGCCACAGATTTGTTCCAAGGTAAGTACCTTTAAGATGAGTCGCATCAATTATTAACAATGGTCGATATGGTGTAGAAAGCTTCAATCGATTAATTTTAAACGATTAGTTATATGACAATAATACTCAAGAAATAGTAAATATATAGATATATGCTTACCGTTACACCAAAAGCTATGAAACCATCTTAAACCGGTCTTCATCATCAAGATCAATATGTGTTACAAGATGCCATTTGTCAATTCTAAATTATGACAATAAACCGTAATCGTTTCAAATGATGCTTTCGGCAACCTTCAAGCGTATCCAATGCCACATTCTTCGATCTCCATGCTTGTTTGTAACTAATATCGATGTTGAATTCAAGGTTCATGTCCTTTTAGATGTCCTTTGTCAGTATATATACGGTGTTGTCTTTGAACTTAGGTACTAGTAAATGACCCAACAAGTTTTTCGTAGCATTACGGTGATGCATACCTATTTTTGTTTTTGAACAAGTGTGATGGTCGCTCACCGCTCCTAATTCCCATTCACTACTAAATTTGCACTTACTTGAAATTATTTTCCATTCGCAACCCTCATGCACACAAATTACATCATACCCACCGGATCCGATTTTCTAACCTTAAATTCATAACCATCTAAAAGAGCTTTATAACCAATTTTATTCATAACACATTTTTATTATCAAATCTTTCACCCGCTTCCAAAATACATCTAGCATGATCAATTTTTCCTTTGAAGTTTTTATAATAGGTTGTGGATCCGTGGGTTGTGAATGTTGTTTAAAGTATTCATTTGCCAATTATGCTCAACTTTTCTCTTGCCATAAAATCATTATGGCAATCAAAAATTCTTTTTGGGTAATTTTGAATCATTGTAAATATTGTATTGTTGGTTTAAATTACGTGATTTTCAAATATTCTTGTTTTGGTATTCGGAATCATTGTAAACGGTGTATTGTTTTAAATCAAAAGGAGATAAAGGAACGTTAAGATCTATACCCAAAGAACTAGAAGAAGAAGGATTTCCACAAAGCATTGCTCAATCTTTTCAATAAAAATAGTATGTGGCGACCTTTTCCTTTGCAAATTTCGTTTGTGTAAAATCTCACATCATCATCGCTCACAATGTGGACACACTTTGTACCAACTTTGTACGTAAACATGAGGTTGCACGATCGTTAAACTTGTACTTTTCTTCACAATAGCTACCAGCTGATTGAAAGTAATATTTCTTTTAAGGCAAACACCAAAAGTCACATCTCCGTAAACTAAATACACACTAAATTCAAAGAGTCGATTCTCCCATTTCTTTTGAGTGAACAATCTAATTCTTTCAAATAAGTATATTAATATATATAGCTCTTTGGTGTAAATTATTTAAAGTTAGTAGAAACTTGACTACTCGACCTATAGTAATTAATTGTACAAATTTAATATGCATTTAATATCGCATCTACTATATATGTGTTAGTTGTGAATTGTAAAACTTAATGCACTAGATACTGACTACCTCGACCGACGGCCACTCGACCTATGGTTGGGTAGGTGTAGTAACTAATTGTACACATAAACACGCATTTAATATTGCTTCTACTACATATGCGTTAGTTGAGAATTTAAATGATATGAATAAATGTAAAAGTTAATGTACTAATTATTTGGATGTAGATACTCGACTACTCGAATCGACCTGCTTACCGACCTATGGTTGGGTAGATGTAGTAACTAATTGTACACATAAACACGCATTTAATATTGCTTCACTACATATGTGTTAGTTGAGAATTTAAATGATATGAATAAATGTAAAAGTTAATGTACTAAGTAATGCACTAGATACCGACTACCGAATCGACGGCCACTCGACCTATGGTTGGGTAGGTGTAGTAACCAATTGAACACATAAACACGCATTTAATATTGCTTCTACTACATATGCGTTAGTTGAGAATTTAAATGATATGAATAAATGTAAAAGTTAATGTACCAAGTAATGCACTAGATACCGACTACCGACCGACCCGGCTACTCGACCTATGGTTGGGTAGATGTAGTAACTAATTGTACACATAAACACGCATTTAATATTGCTTCTACTACATATGTGTTAGTTGAGAATTTAAATGATATGAATAAATGTAAAAGTTAATGTACTAATTAATGCACTAGATACTCGACTACTCGACCGACCCGCTACTCGACCTATGGTTGGGTAGGTGTAGTAACTAATTGTACACATAAATACGCATTTAATATTGCTTCTACTACATATGTGCGTTAGTTGAGAATTTAAATGATATGAATAAATGTAAAAGTTAATGTACTAATTATTTGGATGTAGATACTGACTACTCTAATCGACGGCCACTCGACCTATGGTTGGGTAGATGTAGTAACTAATTGTACACATAAATACGCATTTAATATTGCTTCACTACATATATGATTAGTTGAGAATTTAAATGATATTAATAAATGTAAAAGTGAATGTACTAATTAATGCACTAGATACCGACTACCGACCGACGGCTACCGACCTATGGTTGGGTAGGTGTAGTAACTAATTGTACACATAAACACGCATTTAATATTGCTTCTACTACATATGTGCGTTAGTTGAGAATTTAAATGATATGAATAAATGTAAAAGTTAATGTACTAATTATTTGGATGTAGATACTCGACTACTCGACCGACGGCTACTCGACCTATGGTTGGGTAGATGTAGTAACTAATTGTACACATAAATACGCATTTAATATTGCTTCTACTACATATGTGCGTTAGTTGAGAATTTAAATGATATGAATAAATGTAAAAGTGAATGTACTAATTAATGCACCAGATACCGACTACTCGAATCGACGGCTACTCGACCCATGGTTGGGTAGGTGTAGTAACTAATTGTACACATAAATACGCATTTAATATTGCTTCTACTACATATGTGCGTTAGTTGAGAATTTAAATGATATGAATAAATGTAAAAGTTAATGTACTAATTATTTGGATGTAGAATACCGACTACCTCGTAGAATCGACCCGCCTACTCGACCTATGGTTGGGTAGATGTAGTAACTAATTGTACACATAAACACGCATTTAATATTGCTTCTACTACATATGTGCGTTAGTTGAGAATTTAAATGATATGAATAAATGTAAAAGTGAATGTACTAATTAATGCACTAGATACTGACCACTCGAATCGACGGCCACTCTCGACCTATGGTTGGGTAGGTGTAGTAACTAATTGTACACATAAACACGCATTTAATATTGCTTCTACTACATATGCGCTAGTTGAGAATTTAAATGATATGAATAAATGTAAAAGTTAATGTACTAAGTAATGCACTAGATACTCGACCACCTGATCGACCGGCCACCGACCTATGGTTGGGTAGGTGTAGTAACTAATTGTACACATAAATACGCATTTAATATTGCTTCTACTACATATGTGCGTTAGTTGAGAATTTAAATGATATGAATAAATGTAAAAGTTAATGTACTAATTAATGCACTAGATACTCGACTACTCGAATCGACCGCTACTACTCGACCTATGGTTTCAGTAGGTGTAGTAACTAATTGTACACATAAATACGCATTTAATATTGCTTCTACTACATATGTGCGTTAGTTGAGAATTTAAATGATATGAATAAATGTAAAGTTAATGTACTAATTAATGCACTAGATACCGACTACTCGTAATCGACTACACACCGACCTATGGTTGGGTAGGTGTAGTAACTAATTGTACACATAAACACGCATTTAATATTGCTTCTACATATGTGCGTTAGTTGAGAATTTAAATGATATGAATAAATGTAAAAGTTAATGTACTAATTAATGCACCAGATACTCGACTACTCGAATCGACGGCTACTCGACCTATGGTTGGGTAGGTGTAGTAACTAATTGTACACATAAACACGCATTTAATATTGCTTCTACTACATATGCGTTAGTTGAGAATTTAAATGATATGAATAAATGTAAAAGTTAATGTACTAATTAATGCACTAGATACCGACCACCTCGACCCGCCACCGACCCATGGTTGGGTAGGTGTAGTAACTAATTGTACACACAACACGCATTTAATATTGCTTCTACTACATATGTGCGTTAGTTGAGAATTTAAATGATATGAATAAATGTAAAAGTTAATGTACTAATTAATGCACTAGACACTCGACCTTCTAATCGACTGGCCACTCGACCCATGGTTGGGTAGGTGTAGTAACTAATTGTACACATAAACACGCATTTAATATTGCTTCTACTACATATGCGTTAGTTGAGAATTTAAATGATATGAATAAATGTAAAAGTTAATGTACTAAGTAATGCACTAGATACTCGACTACTCGACCGACGGCTACTCGACCTATGGTTGGGTAGGTGTAGTAACTAATTGTACACATAAATACGCATTTAATATTGCTTCTACTACATATGTGCGTTAGTTGAGAATTTAAATGATATGAATAAATGTAAAAGTTAATGTACTAATTATTTGGATGTAGATACCGACTACTCGACCGACGACCACCGGACCCATGGTTGGGTAGATGTAGTAACTAATTGTACACATAAACACGCATTTAATATTGCTTCTACTACATATATGCGTTAGTTGAGAATTTAAATGATATTAATAAATGTAAAAGTGAATGTACTAATTAATGCACTAGATACTCGACTACCTAATCGACCCGGCTACCGACCTATGGTTGGGTAGGTGTAGTAACTAATTGTACACATAAATACGCATTTAATATTGCTTCCTACTACATATGTGCGTTAGTTGAGAATTTAAATGATATGAATAAATGTAAAAGTTAATGTACTAAGTAATGCACTAGATACTCGACTACTCGACCGACGGCTACTGGAAAACCTAGCCTATAAATACCCATTCAAGTCACATACACAACTCATATGCTCAACTCACAGACGGATTTTCAAAAATGTCACACAAAGATTTCTCCCAACAATTCCCTAGTCCACCACAAAATGAGCATGTTTCTTACGATTCACCTGAATATGTCTTCCCGGTATTCACAAATGACTATGAAGTAGCAAACGTTCAACCGCAAGTTCCGTTACCGGTAATCCCAAATGAAAATGAAGCGGCAAACATCCCACTCAAAACGAGCAAAAACCAACCTTTGAATACGATCCCAATCCGTTTGGGTTAATCGAGGATCAACTTCGACTACTTGAACAAGATATGGAAGTACTCATTGAGTTTGAACTAGCCGAGAACGTGAGGAAGTCGTCAGAGAGCAGGAACAACGAGAATATGAATACCGATGGAAATGGGCTTGACCGAGCAATCATATACTTCTAGTGACGGGGTCGGGTCTCTGATGATTCCTTTTTAATTTGTTGTCTTATTATGAGAACAATGTATTTCATGTCCTATCATCTAATTTCATGTCCGCTAATCTAGTTATTAAATAAATTGTTAGTGTTTGTGACTCATATTTTAATATAAGTATGTCGAGTAGTCGAGTATCCAAAGGCATTAATTACTACATTAATTTTAAACCAAACGCACATTTATTCATATCACATCTACCCTACTAAAAATATTAAATGCATATTAATGTGTACAATTAGTTACTACATCTACCCAACCATAGGTCGAGTAGCCGTCGGTCGAGTAGTCGAGTATCTAGTGCATTAATTGGTACATTAACTTTTACATTTATTCATATCATTTAAATTCTCAACTAACACACATATGTAGTAGAAGCAATATTAAATGCGTATTTATGTGTACAATTAGTTACTACATCTACCCAACCATAAGTCGAGTAGCCATCGGTCGAGTAGTCGAGTATCTAGTGCATTAATTACTAACACACATATGTAGTAGAAGCAATACTAAAATTTCGAATTAATGTATAGTTGATTCACATTTCGAATTAACAAGTAAATTTGTTATATGTAAAACTAAATTTTCGAATTAATTGATTTACTACAACATAAGTTATACTACAACATAAGTTATATCGCAACCAAACTAGTAACTAGACATAAGTTTTACTACAACATTCGTTATACTACTACATTCGCTAAATGAAATTACATTGGATCAAACAACAATGGTTACATAAATATTCCACTTCCAAGACCACAATCACCTGCCACTTTCAAGAACCTCATCGTTGGATAAAACCTTGACCAAATTTTTGATTGTGATGTTAAGATAATGATTGCCAGATTGTTTGGGAGAAAATACAGAAACATTTTGAAGTATCAAGACAGTTCCGACGGTAAATTGGTTTTTAAACCTATCATCATTAACAACTTTGTGATGTATTGAACTTGACATAAACCCTCAAACGTCTTTCAATGTTACTTTTAGATCACCCAAAACATTCGGAGTACAAGACTTGATTATAGCAACAACCTTTTCAAGTTTCCTTTTTAAGAAATTTTTATATCAAGAAACAACCAACAATGATCCCGCCATCAAGATTCATAAACTCAACCGCTAACCCATGGACCACTTTTAAAATCCGAATCCTCAACCAAATCACAACAACTTTCCTAATAAACTCCCTGTGATCATTACACCATCGTCCACACCATCCCGAATACCGCAGACCGTGTATTTTTCTAACAGATTTTCAAATAATTATCAACTTGAGAGGATATTGTGTTTTGTGTGTGGCGGATAATCGGAGATCGTAGTCGCCTATATCAAGTAATTCTTCCCACTCGTAATTTGGTGGTGAATTCATTGCATATCTTTTAAGGTTTGGTAATCTTATCACATGTTTCTCACCTCTATTTATATAATTATCATATACCCCATGACATTAATTATAGTATGTGTTAGTTGGGAAAAGGTTAGTTGTTGTAACCAATTAATAGGTGTTAGTTGTTGTAGTTAATACATGTGAGGATACTCGACCATCGCCTACTCGACCACCGACTTTGAATTAGATCTATTATCCATCTGCAATATCCAATCGATCACTATATTAATCCTTTTTTTTGTTATTTACACACTTCATTTGTGTTTGTTCACTAATACTAGAATAATTTTTACACTTTTATTTTTGGCTTAATTTATTTTTGTTAATTCGGATTTTTCTATTAAAACAAGATGTCTAATATTTCTAATGATATTGTATTCAAGTTTTCAATAAAGGCATATTCTACGCCTTTCCCTAAGGTACGCAGTGGAAAAATTATTGAAATTAAACTATCTATGTCTAAACGTTGTCGTATTCCCAAATGTGCGACATGTTGTTAGAAAAATAAAAGAAGATATTTGGGCTTGGTTTTATTGTATACCAAAATGTAGCTTGGAAGAAGGTTTGACTATAGTGGAAAGTGATAGAGATGTTAAGAAGATGTATGAATTGGCTCAACTACATGGTAAAATTGAGGTATATGTTTCCCATACTCCTCAAGCATTCCTAGTTGATTACTATCACAAAACTTGTGTAAAGATGAGTTTGATGAGGAGTGACTACACAATTAAAAACCATGATAAAAGAAAGAAAGGTTTTCATTGTATGTCGTTGGAAGAGGTTAGTGCATGGGAAAATGAAGAATCTCAATCACCGGCTTACTTAAGATCACCGCATGAAAAGTCGCTTAAAGAAGCTAGTCTATTTACACCAAGGATGCTTTTTGATGATTTTGATGATGCACTCATGATGAATTTGATGAAGGTTCTAGTGCTCTTCCTTATGTGTCCAATAACGGTGATAACAATAATTTATGATGGGCATTTTTAATTGTAATTTAGGATGGTTATGTTTCATTGCCTTGTTTGTTGTAATTTAGGTACTAGTGCTTTTATTTAACATGTGTTAATTCTTGGGGGTCATCCAAGATGGTGTAATGTATTAGTTGGTATTTAATGTTATCAGTATATTATTGTCTCTAACAAGGTAATTGAAATATAAGGTTATTTGTGTCATTCTTTTATTTTTGTATTAGTTCATACTTCATGGTGTAATGATTTTTTATTGTAAGTTTCATTTTTTTTCAAATGTCATGGCTTGCTTATCTTTTGTAATCATTCTCTTCGATCACGGTTTTATGCTTTAATTAATTTTGGGAGAGTAAAATGTGTTGGATTTATCTATTTATACGCCTAATAACAATTGAAACCCTACCTAATCTCTTAATTTTCATCTATTCATCAGACACACCCCCAAATCCTCAATCACCGCCTTTGCAAAATCAATGGCAAACCAAACCCCAAGTCTTGATGAGTCGTCAAGCTAGTGGTTCCGATGATATTGCAACCATGTTCAAGCATCTTTAACAATGAAGTGATGGAATCACACGCCGCTTAGTCAAATTGGAAGCAATATGCAAAGAGCTTCACGATGTGCTTGCATGGGTGAAGGGACAGTTAGGAGCTCCATTATCTTGGCCCAAACCATGAGAACGGGTGGATGCTTTATCATGTCCGTGAAGATGAATGTAGATGATCGTGATATTTTGCAGGCCTTCAAGCTTCGCTCATTTGATTCGTACGGGATTGAGCGAAGCAAGATGGTGTGACCGATGGAGATTGATGAAGACATGATCGGTGTTTAGTGACATCGCCACTTTTGTGTTGAAGCTTTTGGTGTTGAATTTCGATGGAGATGGTGTGAATGTGTTTTGGGTATGGATCATTAGTAAGTATGTGAATGTGTTTTGGGTATGGATCATTAGTAAGTAATTTGGTTTGTATGGTATATTTATATATAACTCGTATGTAATTATAGTTTGGTTTATGGTTTCTGAATATGCTGGTGATGAAGTGATGTAAGTATTTGGATGATAATTAGTCCAATGAAGTTTTGTACTGAAATGATGGTTTATGGTAATGAATCGTTATAATATTTAGTTTATCCTTATTGATTTTGTTGCCATTTTGTATATGCAATTCTAGTGTAGATGTTGTTTCAGTTTTGTTAATCACATTGTAATGGAATTAGGGTTTAATGGTCAATTTAGAAAGTGGTCACTTTAGAAATGACATGTAACCCAAACTAAAGTGGGTAAGTTTTTAGATTTTGGTTTAATGGTCAATTTTAAATGTGAATAAAGTGGGTCACTTTTAGGAACTTGGGTCTACAAGGCGTAGTTTTTTTTTAAAGTATATTTTCTAAATATCTAGGCCAAAAATTTTTACCTACTGTCGGATTTTCCATTTTGAAAATATGATGACCTTTTGCAACTTGTCTAAATGAGTTTTCTCACAGCCAAACTTATTCTAACCCATTCAAAACAACTCGGTTATTCTAATCCTACCATACACCTTCTTAGGTGTCATGGGTTCCTAGGCATCACCAAAACTAGTATATAACAAGAAGTAATTATAGGATGGATTATATAGAGAAAAGTACCAAAAGTGCCAAAATCTTTTGGTAGTCCCTTTGTGGTCAAATTTTCTTCAATCTCCATGGTCACGCGCATCCACCGCTGCTAGCCTCCACCGTAAACATGACATGTGTCCCAACTACCACCTCCCTTTACCTTTTCAATTTTCCAAGATAACTCTATCATCGAGCAACCGCTGGCTACTCAACCGGTTTATGCAACCTGCCAAGATGTGACATATAAAGCGTTGACTTTTACTTTCCTTGATATCCGATTAACTTTGTGGAAACTGCTCTAAATTTTGAATTATTATCCGATCTATGTTTTGAATTACTTTATTGATTTACTTTTTCACATACACACAAGATTATCACACACTCAATTTGTTGTTTCATTCCACCATGAAAACCCCGGTAGTCTTCTAATTTTTTTTTTTTTGATTCATTGTTAGATCTAATCGGTGTTTTTTTGGTATTTCCGAAATGGGTTAGTTGTTTTATTGTTGTTAATCGCTTATTTAAGAAAATAAGTCATGAAGTGCTTATCAGTGCTTATTTGGTATTTTTTCAAGGAAGTCAACTGCTTTGGAAGTGTTTTTTAATTTTAAGAAAATAAGCAATTTTTAAAAAGTGCTTATACATGTCTCCGCATAATCATGTCCGCATGCAAATGGTTATGGAAAGTAATAACTAGCGATAGATCAACTTATCGTTGTTTAGAAACAACACTATCTGGATATTAAAAGTAATAGCAATACTAAGATTACATAATAATATTCATTACTTTTACAAACTTATACAAAACAATTTGAGATTTAGAGAATAATCATTCCAAGCTTGTCCGTGGTTACCTCTTCAACTGTGGTTACACTCTTCAACTGCGGGGTTACATCAAGCTTGTCCGTGGTTCCAAAGAGTCACATTGAATGAGACAAACAGATTTAATCGGATGAGATGATTAAACAAAATTGTTTTCATGAACCCAGTACAAAGATAATTTTTTTTCTTTAGAAAATAAGTCGCTTTTGAAGTGCTTATTCGGTCATTTCTAATAACCTAAGCGTATTTTAAGTTCTTATTGGTATTTTTTAAGAAAATCAACTGCTTTGAAGTGTTTTTTACAATTATAAGAAAATAAGCATTTTGCTTATACATGTCCGTGATAATCGTGTTCCGCATGCAAACATAATATTGCTCAATGCTATTCTACGGTGTTTATAAACCGCTTAGGTTGAATATTGAAAAGTGTAACTAGTTATAAGCCAAGATTTCGATGTATTAAGGCGAAATTTAATTGTTTGAGGCTTCATATTGCAACTATAAGCCCATAAGTAAAAGTTCTTCTTAGCTTAATCTTGTTATCTTATCCCACTATGCTAATTTTTATATTGTAACTTTTAGAATATCATGCGAGGGTACATGTAGGCTAAACTCAATTACTTTCCATTAATCAAAGTACTAGGTTTGATCGACCGACTGCTAGCTTCGATATGTTTTGGGCATATCGGATTTGGATTATGTTGACAATGAAGAGGTCTTATACATTTTATGCTACGTAGCAAGTCTTCTCCGATAATGATCACTATGATTTACCCTCATTTATAATGTTAACAATCATTTTCTACACTTTGGTCGCTTAATTTTGCCTCATAACCGCATTCAAGTTTGGGATGGTCAGCCCGAAAGTTTAGAGAGGTGATACGCTGCGACCGTGTATTTCCCAGAAGATAGGTCGCTATGTTAAAAACATAGATTCTATCCGTGATTGAGGATGAGAGTTTACCTAAACTATCGATGAAGATGCACACGAGTTTGTCTTTTGTTATGTTTGGAAGTTATATTTATGGGTCGTGAGTTAGATCATGTTGATGATGTATATCTAAGGATGGTAGAAAACTGGATGCTTGGATGAGTTTGCTTGGGAGAGCACATCCGCGGAGTTATATCGCCATTAGAAATGTTAACTCAAATCATAAGGACGAGCACTATAAAGCATCGAAAAGACCCCGCTTTGTTCCATCGTATTCATTGTTCATCATTCTTTCAAGGTCAGATAGTCCAAATCATTGTCAAGTCATGCAAATATTTTGTTTGTCACTGACCTATTCATTAACTTTGTAGATACGGATTCTAGAGTCTTCATCTCGCATACGTAAATACAGGATTAATGACTCGATGCGATCCCGAGAGGATGTTCCGGTCAAGCATTTTCCATTTCAAAATGAGCCATACACCCAACTTTTTTCCCGAGGTCGCTTAATGCGATATGCCAACTTTTTCCTAAATGTAATCGCATATATGCCAACTTTTTTCCTTTGATTGTAAGATTTATGTTGTCACAGTAGGTTAATCTGCATATGCTTAACATGTTTTATGCTTATCTTAGTTGTTTTGTAATCTTAAATGCTTATTCAGTCTCTAAATTAGTTTATTTATTTTTTCTAAAGTTTATTTTTAAATGCCTTAGGACAAAAATCCAAATTATGACCTATATGCCAATCTTTTGGAGGCCAATCGTAATGGTTTCAAAGCCTAATTTTTTATGGTATACACCAAGAGCACCTCCTCCTGTTGAATACGGGGTATTGGTGATTATCTAAGAAAATTGTCATCACCGCACATCTAAGGACAAAGATAGAGGCACATCCACTTAGGCAGTCAGAGTTTCAAGTTAAGGCTTTGGAGCGCTTTGATGATGTTTGTTGATTCGCTTAAAGAGATCAAGAGTTTGAAAGAACGTGGTTCACAAACTGGAGAGTATTATTCATGCGAGTCTTGACACAAACCTTTTCTACGTATGCCACAATTTCTAATGTCTAATTATCATGTTTTGCAAAAATACTTTGTGATGCAAGATATTACCTTAAAAAAAAGTCGGACACGAGCACAAAGTTAACCTATCTGCTCAAAAGGTATTATATATACATATAAATTTATCTTTTCTTCTTATTTACTTAGCTAAGTATGTGCACACATACAGTGATAACGTGGAGTGTGATCTTGACGAGTATTGTAGTAATCTAGATGGTGATTTTTGAATTATTTGATTCGCTTATTCTAACATCCAACAAACACACCGCCAATGGATTTGTAGATGGTTTCGATAATTTCTCCTTAAATTTTATGTGGTAATTGATTTCAAATTTCAAATTACTCTATTTGTCTTGTACTTTTATTATAACTTGTTTCATAACTTTACATAACGCGGGTCCGACAAATTGTCCGATGAAGATTTATCCGAGGTGATCACATACATGTTTTCAAGAATATATTAACTGCTTTCAAGACTTATCTTAGGTAACAACGATCCCATTGTGATGTAATTGCAGGATGATTGTGAAGGCCGAAAGCAAGTCGCCGAGATTTATAAAGGCAGAAAGAGGAAACAGAGGACTAAACTAATTTGAAGAAGAAAAGAGGATGAAGAGTATAAAGATAGTAATTCCAAATACATGAAACTTGCTTTACAAATATGTGGAACTTTCAAGAGGAGGTATGTCAACGTGGTCAGCCAAGATGGAACCATGGGAGAGTTATTACCTTTATACGTCCCTAGCATGGATGCACTAAAGAAACGCATAAATGTCCTTGATGCATTCATGACTAAAAGGTGGAAGATCTCAACCGTGGAAAGAGGTATTACCTTTATGAATCGCAACTACAAGATCGTGATATTGGCTCAATTAAGTCTTATAATTCAACTTTAACTGTTTTTGTTTAGGAAGCAAGCCGTCCATTCAAATGTATCGACAAATTTCATTTAGCCTGTAGTCGAGAAGTTTCGACACCCCTCGCAAGTATCTGCAAGTTTCCTTGGTATAGTGACGCATCGTTGATCGTATTTTCGGGATGCTTTAGTTCCTCGACGATAAACGTAGGTGGTTATTGAGGTACGTTAAAATAACAATTTACGTGATATTTGGGATAAAACTATTTTTGCTATATGTAAAGTTTTGTTGAATTTGCCTTTTATTGCCTTCAAGACATTGATTTGGTATGGTATATGTGTATTTTAGACCATCTTCCGCATTGGTCTATGGTTAGTTGCTACTTTTAACGCTTCTACTTCAAGACTAATGCCACCGCTTTATGCAACCGATGATATTTTCCCTATTTGCGAGGAATGTGAATGTATTCATTGGTAACCAATCTTTAGAATATGATAGTTTAATTATGTGGATTATATCAATTTTTTAAACATTGTAGGTCTTCATACCCATAAATGAACCCAAGAAACATTGGTCCCTAGCGCAGCTTGACATTAAACTGAATCGTTACATTCTATGACAAGGATATCAAGAACCTCAAACTCGTCCGTGGTATTTGAATATGAGGAGTTGTTTGGAGTAAGCCCAGAGTTCTAGAGAAGACATGTGTTTGCAAGCAAAGGAATCGATCCCCTGAATACAAAGATTAAGTTTAGAATGCACGTAACGCCCCAAGCAAGGCGGGTATTTGGTGATTCATGCCTTTGTATGCTTATTTCTTTGTTGGTGATTGTTTAAATTTGTTTTTACATAGTTTTAAGCCTTATTTCTTTAATGTCGCCTTTAATAGTGTCCTTGCATAGAAGTATAATGATATAGTATACCACTAACCTTACATGATTAACTCATCATATTTAAACCAACTGCATACATACATCATATATTCATACATTTAACCAAAGTGTTGCATAAGATAAAATATTAATTTTGGTTTAAGATACTTAAACCAACTTCATACATACATCATATATTCATACATGTAACTGCATACATACAAAACAATTTGAGAGATTTAGAGAATAATCATTCCAAGCTTGTCCGTGGTTACCCTATTCAACGTGGTTACACTCTTCAACTGTGGGTTACACTCTTCAAAGCTTGTCCGTGGTTCCAAAGAGATTGGAGTAATTCATTATTCAAGGAACCTAATTCGATGGAGTTCTCCTTAACCCAATGTACATTATCTTCGCTGATAGGAAAATAGATCACAATGCATCATCAATCCCGCATAATGACCGATTTTGATTATCGCAACTAATTTTGCATAAATATTTTAGTCATTTTAATCAAGATTGTGAGTCAAAAACAAAGTTAATCAGCTATTTGTTAGTCCAATATGGGTTATCTTTATATGGTTTTAATTTTGTTTCTTGTCTCTAAATGATTATCTCGCGGGATGCCATTGGTTGTTGAAGATGCCGTCTGCATGTACCCCTTGCATATCGAGAAAGATGGTCCTTTTATTTCAAGCACAAGATATTTGTGTAGGTGTGATTGCTATTGGACTGTTACCTTGGGGCCAAAGCTACATTGTGTTTTGGTTTGTTAACCGCTGCTTTTTGGGCAAAAAACTTATTTGTGTTGCTATGTTTGTTAACCGTGATATTGAAAGTTTGATGATCGTGTTTGTGCTTTCAATTGAACCATGTAGCCCATTCAACTAAAGCCCATTCATTAGATAAAACATATCATACTAAAGAGTATCATACACACTGTATAAGGTACTCAAACATAATCGACTTGAAAGACCCTAAAATTTGCTTCATCCACAAATGGTTCATAGACATTTGTTTTGAAACTAAGTGTAATAATCGCTTTTAAATCGCAAACTTGCAACTTTCATTAAAAGTCTAATGTCTTACCATACAATAAAGTATGCCACCTATGGCTCATCCAAATTAACAAACAAAGGAAGGATTTGTTTTCTTGTAGCTTACGTTGTTTCATGGAGCTTCTTCTAGTAGCTTTGCCTAAAAATTGTGTAAATCAATTTATGAGTTAATAATCAGATCTTAAATAATGAGCTTTAAATAACAATACATAACTTATTTTTTTTTCGCAATGTTTCTGCAACTTTGTCAAGTGTCAACATTACCAAGACCTTCCACACTTAACTGGCACCGTTCCTCTCCCTGGGATCTAATATCTTTGTTCTTGGGTCACCTGATTGGGGTTTAGCCATAAGTGGCTTAACAACTTTGCAAGTCTGGACACCGCCAACTTGAAACTTCTCCAACTCGGATATACCAAGTCTTCACGTAGCTTTAAGCTCAATTTTCCTAAACCATGCTTTGCCAAATGATTACAATCATTCCCATAACTCTACAAACCGCTAAACATGACCACAAGGCAAAGCAACTTGCCATTTTCACATGTATGAACGCTCACCTAAATCCACTATATGTATTTTTGTCGATCATCGACCGTAAATCCTGCTCATCTCAATCCTGCCACCGTCCAATGAGCGCTTTAACATTCGGTCTGTTATTTTGGCAGCTGCTCAATCACTTAGTTCATCCATTTGTGCATCTAAATTATAATATTCGTTAGTATTTTATGATTTGTAAACAATAAATTGCTAAATAGTTTACTCTAGGAAAAATTACATAAACCGCTGCACTTTATATTTTTCTCGACTATGAAGTACCACTTTGGACAAGGGCTCGCATCTACTCCATTAGGTTAGTGATGGGTACTTTTCTGACATCTCTTGTTAACGAATTGATTGACTCAACGCTATTGGATGTCATGTAATTGTAACGACACTAAATGAATATGCCCTCGACCACCTTTCAACCCCAACCATCAGCTTGTCGTAGGTTTGTTTTCTTTGCCCCAACCTCGCCTAATGCTCTATTAAAATCATCGATTACAGGCTTGCACATCTTCCAATATAAAGCCTTATGCTTTTACCCTTCAAGTTACACCATCATCAAATGCCTACAACAATGCCCATGAATGCATTCGGAAAACAGATTCACATGCATTGTATTGCTACATGTCGATCTCGATATGATAGTTAACTGAACTTCACCAATGCATTCTCAATTTTGACAAACCATGTCCATTCACCGCCTCACCTCGAGACACACCCGCTGTAAATGTATAATTTGATTATTCCTTCATTCCAATCGCCAGCAGATTTGTTCCAAGGCAATTTAAGATGAGCCGATCAATTATTAACAATGGTCGACATGGTGTAGAAAGCTTCAACTGATTAATTTTAAACGATTAGTTATATGACAATAATACTCAAGAAATAGTAAATATATAGATATATGCTTACCGTTACACCAAAAGCTATGAAACCATCTTAAACCGGTTCATCATCGAAGAATATGTGTTACAGCACTGCCATTTGTCAATTCTAAATTATGACAATAAACCGTAATCGTTTCAAATGATGCTTTCGGCAACCTTCAAGCCGTATCCAATGCCACATTCTTCGATCTCCATGCTTGTTTGTAACTAATATCGATGTTGAATTCAAGGTTCATGTCCTTTAGATGTCCTTTTGCCGATATATACGGGCCGTTGTCTTTGAACTTAGGTACTAGTAAATGACCCAACAAGTTTTTCGTAGCATTACGTGATGCATACCTATTTTTGTTTTTGAACAAGTGTGATGGTCGCTCACCGCTCCTAATTCCCATTCACTACTAAATTTGCACTTACTTGAAATTATTTTCCATTCGCAACCTCATGCACACAAATTACATCATACCTACCGGATCCGATTTTCTAACCTTAAATTCATAACCATCTAAAAGAGCTTTATAACCAATTTTATTCATAACACATTTTTATTATCAAATCTTTTCACCCGCTTCCAAAATACATCTAGCATGATCAATTTTTCCTTTTGAAGTTTTTATAATAAGCGGATCCGTGGGTTGCGAATGTTGTTTAAAGTATTCATTTGCCAATTATGCTCAACTTTTCTGCCATAAAATCATTATGGCAATCAAAATTTTTTGGGTAATTTTGAATCATTGTAAATATTGTATTGTTGGTTTAAATTACGGTGATTTTCGAAATATTCTTGTTTTGGTATTCGGAATCATTGTAAATAGTATTGTTTTAAATCAAAGGAGATAAAGGAACGTTAAGATCTATACCAAAGAACTAGAAGAAGAAGGATTTCCACAAAGCATTGCTCAATCTTTTCAATAAAAATAGTATGTGGCGACCTTTTCCTTTGCAAATTTCGCTTGTGTAAAATCACATCATCATCGCTCACAATGGACACACTTTGTACCAACTTTGTAACAAACATGAGGTTGCACGTATCGTTAAACTTGTACTTTTCTTCACAATAGCTACCATGATTGAAAGTAATATTTTTTTAAGGCAAACACCAAAAGTCACATCTCCGTAAACTAAATACACACTAAATTCAAAGAGTTCATCTCCCATTTCTTTCGAGTGAACAATCTAATTCTTTCAAATAAGTATATTAATATATATAGCTTTTGGTGTAAATTATTTAAAGTTAGTAGAAACTTGACTACTCGACCTATAGTAATTAATTGTACAAATTTAATATGCATTTAATATCGATCTACTACATATGTGTGTTAGCCATTGTAAAACTTAATGCACTAGATAACCGACTACTCGACGACGGCTACTCGACCATGGTCAGTAGGTGTAGTAACCATTGTACACATAAATAACGCATTTAATATTGTCTACTACATATGCGCTAGTTGAGAATTTAAATGATATGAATAAACGTGTGTTAATGTACTAATTATTGGATGTAGATACCGATCATCGACCACTCACCACTGACCTACGGTTGGGTAGATGTAGTAACTAATTGTACACATAAATACCATTTAATATTGCTCTACTACATATGCGTTAGTTGAGAATTTAAATGATATGAACAATGTGTTAATGTACTAAGTAATGCACTAGATACCGACCACTCTAATCGACTCGCCACTCGACCCATGGTCGTAGGTAGTAACCAATTGAACACATAAATACGCATTTAATATTGCTTCTACCACATATGCCAAGTTGAGAATTTAAATGATATGAATAAATGTAAAAGTTAATGTACCAAGTAATGCACTAGATACTGACCACCAATCCGACCGCCACCGACCATGGTCAAGTAGATGTAGTAACCATTGTACACAACACGCATTTAATATTGCTTCTACTACATATGTGCTAGTTGAGAATTTAAATGATATGAATAAATGTAAAAGTTAATGTACTAATTAATGCACTAGACACCGACCACTCTAATCGACGGCCACTGACCCATGGTCAAGTAGGTGTAGTAACTAATTGTACACATAACACGCATTTAATATTGCTTCTACTACATATGTGCTGCTAGTTGAGAATTTAAATGATATGAATAAATGTAAAAGTTAATGTACTAATTATTGGATGTAGATACCGATACCTAATCGACCGGCCACCGACCCATGGTGGGTAGATGTAGTAACTAATTGCACATACAACAACGCATTTTATTGCTTCTACTACATATGCCAAGAAGGAGAATTTAAACGATATTAATAAATGTGTGAATGTACTAATTAATGCACTGTGACATCACCACCGACCGACGGCTACTCGACCTATGGTCGGTAGGTGTAGTAACTAATTGTACATAAACACGCATTTAATATTGCTTCTACTACATACGCTGCTATTGAGAATTTAATGATGAATAAATGTAAAAGTTAATGTACTAATTATTTGATGTAGATACCGACCACTGACCGACGGCCACTAACCCATGGTCATAGATGTAGTAACCAAGTACACATAAATACGCATTTAATATTGCTTCTACTACATATGCCATGTAGTTGAGAATTTAAATGATATGAATAAATGTAAAAGTGAATGTACTAATTAACGACCGATACCGACCACCGACCGCCACTCAATTCATGGTGGGGTAGGTGAGTAACTAATTGCATACATAAACACGATTTATTGCTTCTACTACATATGTGTTAGTTGAGAATTTAAATGATATGAATAAATGTAAAAGTTAACACTAATTATTCGATGTAGATACCGACTACCGAATCGACGCACACCACCCATGGTCAGGTAGATGTAGTAACTAATTGTACACAACACGCATTTAATATTGCTTCTACTACATACAAGCTAGTTGAGAATTTAAATGATATGAATAAATGTAAAAGAATGTACTAATTAATGCACTAGATACCGACCACTCGACGACCCGGCCACTGACCCATGGTCGTAGGTGTAGTAACCAATTGTACACATAAACACGCATTTAATATTGCTTCTACATATGCTGTACTGAGAATTTAAATGATATGAATAAATGTAAAAGTTAATGTACTAAGTAATGCACCAGATACCGACTACCCATCGACGGCTACACCGACCTATGGTCAAGGTGTAGTAACTAATTGTACACATAAATACGCATTTAATATTGCTTCTACTACATATGCCTAGAAGGAGAAAACGATATGAATAAATGTAAAAGTTAATGTACTAATTAACCACTAGATACCACTCACCGACCGACGCCACTCGAACCCACGGTCAAGAAGCGTAGTAACTAATTGTACATAAACACGCATTTAATATTGCTTCTACTACATATGCTACTTGAGAATTTAAATGATATGAATAAACGTAAAAGTTAATGTACTAATTAATGCACCAGATACCGACTACTCGACCGACGGCCACCCGACCTACGGTCAGTAGGTGAGTAACTAATTGTACAAATACGCATTTAATATTGCTTCTACTACATATGCCTTAGTTGAGAATTTAAATGATATGAATAAATGTAAAAGTTAATGTACTAATTAATGCACCAGACACCGACTACTCGAATCGACGGCCACCGACCCATGGTCAGTAGTGAGTAACCAATTGTACACACAACACGCATTTAATATTGCTTCTACTACATATGCGCAAGTAGTTGAGAATTTAAATGATATGAATAAAATGTAAAAGCACGTACTAATTAATGCACCAGATACTCACCTCCGGACCGACGGCCACCTCGACCCATGGTCAGTAGTAGTAACTAATTGTACACATAAACACGCATTTAATATTGCTTCTACACATGTGCTGCTAGTTGAGAATTTAAATGATATGAATAAACGTGTTAACGTACTAATTAATGCACTAGAGACTGACCACTCTAATCGACGGCCACCAACCCATGGTCAAGGTGTAGTAACTAATTGTACATACAACACGCATTTAATATTGCTTCTACTACATATGCTGAATTGAGAATTTAAATGATATGAATAAACGTAAAAGTTAATGTACTATAATGCACTAGATACCGATCACTCTAATCGACGGCCACCGACCTATGGTTGGGTAGGTGTAGTAACCAATTGACATAATATAAATACGCATTTAATATTGCTTCTACTATACGCTGCGAGAGAATTTAAATGATATGAATAAATGTAAAAGTTAATGTACTAATTATTCGGATGTAGATACTGACTAAAAATACAAAATACCAACTATTTTCAACCAAAATTGATATACCCAAACCTAACTAAATGATTAAACATTTATTACATCTAAATATGATACTTACATCAACACGATGCAACGATGAATCCATTGAAATAAACAAAATCCGATCTATCAATCGGTGACAATATATGTTGTTTTGTGTTTGTGTTTGTGTTTGTGTTTAAGTTTGAGAATGATAATAAGATTTGATTGATAATCATGTATTGATTAATTCTTGTGTATGATCCGATGGTTATTGCCGATCGGCCTTTGCATACTGAAAAGAAAGAGGTACGTGAAAAGTAGTTTTGTACTTTTTTTTTTTTTTTACTTTTGCACGGATAAATGCAAGTCGAGTAAAAGTAGGTTGAGTAGCCGTCGTTGCGCAAATATGGTGGTTATTCGTAGATTAAAAGTGAAAGTTGTACTTTCCTTATGACACGTGTCATGTTTCTCGTGGAGTCACATGGTCGAGTCAGTCATGCATGACCATTTTGGAGATTAAGAAAATTTTGATTGTTAAAAGGGACTACCAAAGATTTTGGCACTTTTTGGTACTTTTTCTTATATATATATAACACTTAAAAACCTTAAAAGTGGTATGAACATCACATAACTTGTATGATTTACTTGTGCATATATAAAATGAACATAGGAATATGGAAAATAATGATATGTATGAAATGCTTACTAGTAATTGATGAGGTTTATGAGAACAATGGATTTAATCTTAAACACCCTAGGTTTTTATTTCAAAACCCAAAACAAGAGTGTATCTAGGTTGTGTAAAACTTGATTTGAAGATTTTGATGAACTCTTTCTACCCTTTTGTGTTGGCTGCTTTTTAGAGAGAAGAAAAAGGAGAGAAAACTTTGAATTATTTGATAGAAGTGTGTGTGTAAGAATGTTGAGTGTAAAACACTTGAAGTAGAAAAGCTAGCAACTCTAGTTAGTCATTTCCTTCACCTGCTGGGTAAGTATATATTTCAATATATATATATATATATATATATATATATATATATATATATATATATATATATATATATATATATGTATATATATTTTATTATGTATAATTGTGTAAGTAAATGAAGGTAAAATAAATATAAGTTGTAACTTGTATATATATTTGAGTATTTAGGGTGTTGTCTAAAAATAAATTTTAATGGATCATAGTAAAATATATTGAGGTCATAAAAGTTGTAATAATACATTTCTTGCAAAATTTGAGTGAAATAATAATTATCGTAGTTTTAAGAAAAACGTCAGAATAATATAAATTTAACAATTTATCTACCAAATAAATTTAAACACCGGGTAAACCTATAATATTATTTTTATAATTTTAATATGAGTATTAAAATATATCCAATAATTTTTGGAAGTATTGAATCAATTGTTCAAAATAATTAATGATGATGCATATGCTTATTTAATAAGAAAATAAACGCTTAATGAAAAATGCAAAACCATGCACGGAACAGCTATGAAATGATGAATATGGAGTATGAGAAATGACCGGAAATTGAGAATTGTGACAGTATATGTAACACCCCCAAATTTGGTTTAGCGGAAGCATACGTGTTATGGGGAATGCTACGAAATTAGAGATCACAACACAAGTAATAAAGAACGGAATACATACTCCGTTTTAATTTCATAAAAATAGTTTTAAAATATTGTCTTACAAACATTGTTTAGATAAAAGGGCACAACCCATAAGTTTTGTGGTCCCAAATAAAACATCACTTTGTGTGAAAACATTTCTTTTAGCATTACTACGACCCTTTGCCACTTCTTGCCTTGCCAACATCATAAATCAAGTACCTGAGAAAATATGCTAAAAAGGTCACTTAAAAGTCGGTAGAACATAGGTTTAGATTAAAACAAGAAGCATGGACTATAATCAAAGACATATAATCATTATAATGAATGTAATGATATATGGATGAAAGTCTATTACGCAGAAGGCTTAAGTTCATGCAACCGATACTACGACAGTCAGATGCAAATGAAATCTACAATATATAGGCCCAATGCAGTGTTTTGTCCCTCAATACTGATTCCCGACATGGTATAACGCTTACTGACCTAGGCATGGCCAACCGAATCTGAGGAGTCACCTCAATAGATCTATTTATAACATTCGCGCCTCAAACAGGAACCCTGACGGTTCATGAAAGTGGGGCATTTTAGGACATCGTGGCTTAGGCTAATCCACGAATAGTAATCATGCAATAGTTCAGTCCATAAAAGGTTTTGCATATTTTCTCACCCCAAAATGTATAAAACAATTTATCAAGTAAAAGAGGGCTATGAAACTCATCTTAGCTTAATAAGCAATCCAAAAGTGGGATTCAAAGTGAATATTGCGGTCGCACCGACACGCGACCTAGATAAGGAGGGCAATGTTTTAGTTCATTGTTTTAAGTATCACTTACTTAAAATGGTTCAATTTATATTGTTTATGAATAATGGTACTAAAACCAACATTTAGTTTGTAGAAAGGATTAAAAGGTTTTTCTAGTAAGTATATGAATGTCTATATACTTTTTCATGTTGACACTATAATGGTATTAAAATCCAAAATTTTGGTTTGTAAAATAATTACGATATTCTACTAGTAAGTATATAAATGTATATATATACTTATTTAAGTTGACACATAAGGGTATTGTCGAAATCAAATATTAGTTGATTTATTTTCTAATTGTCTTTAAAAAGTTACTTATGTTAGATTTGGAGACTTTCAAGTTTAATGAATGATAAAATGATATAATAGTCTCTATATATTTATCAAAATTTGTTTGTAACATTTGTCATTTCATTTATTACTAATTTATTTGGCATAACTATATCTACTTGAACATATCGACCATAATCTTGTTGTACATATTTTATTATGTATATTGCATTGTTAGTCACTTGTTTCATGGTAATAAAACTTTTACACTTGTTTTCTTGTCGATACAAATATATTTACATCAAGGTGAAGGTTTTAAATTTGCAGGAAATAAGTTTAGTTCATATCTTGACTTCCGATTAAACACTTCGAGTTTTATTTTACTTTCTATGTAGCTTCATGTATTTTACTTTTGCTCGTGATTAATCAAACTTCACCCTCAATGTCTTTCTTCAACATGTATTTGTGATATAGACTATGGGAGGAAGTGAAAATTGATGTTGATGGATCAACTCTTACCGCAAATGGGGAGGAAATGGGGCGGCGCTGGAGAAAGAAGGGAGGCAGGAACCTATCTTGTGATTTCTGCTTTTAGGGTCTAGCTTAGTTAGGTTTTAGGTAGAAGGTGTTTTGGTTGACTTTGAGGAGAGGCGTGGAGCACGAGGGAAGCAGAGAGGACAAAAGAAGAAGTGGTATAATTTATATGATAAGTTTTTAAGTTTGATATGGTTAAGTGAAATTTTAATGTATTTTGTTCCTCAAGTCTTGCTGAACTAATTGAAATTGTATTCTTTCAGCTAGGTGAATAAATTTGTGAGATGACGTTTCTGAACATGATCCGTCAAGATTTATTATGAGACGAAGTTTTCAATGTCGAGGATTTATAATATTATTATTAGGCCCTTACTGTGGTGTCGGTACGCGTGCGGTGTCGGTCTCAGTGGAAAACGAGATAACCTCTCGTCTTACAAATTTAATCATAAGAAAATTTTAGGACAAGAATATCACAAACTCTAATTTAATTACTATGCAAAAGGTTATACAGTATGCTACAATGTATGAGTTGTTCACTAAAATGCTCAGGCAAGCTAATGCATGCTTAATGAATATGCTTTGTAATGATAAATTATCATTTATTATCTAATAATAAGTGGAAAATTACCGTGTGTCACATCCTCCCCGCCTTAGAAGGAAAACCTTCCTCATTTTTCAGTTAGAGTTACTTGTTGAAGTTGAGAAAAGATGTGGGTATTTACGCTTGAATTCATCTTCACGTTCCTACGTGTATTCCGGACCTCTTTGAGAGTTCCAACGGATCTTAACGATAGGAATGCGGCTTTGTTTAAGTCGTTTGATTTCTTGATCCATAATTTCAATGGGTTCCTTGACAAAATTTCAATCTTTCGTCGATTTTGGCTTTCTTCTAATGGAATGGCGAGAGTTTCGTTGGAAAGACATTTCTTCGAGTTTCATATGTGAAACAAGTTATGCCTGGAGTTGAGTTCTTGTGGTAATTCGAGTCGGTAGGCTACCGGCCCGATTCTTGCTAGAATTTTGAAAGGTTCATTGTAACGAGGATTCGACTTTCCACATTTTCCTAAATAGATTTCGCCCTTCCGTGGCGAAACTTTTATCATGACTCTATCTCCCACTTGAAACTCAAGTGGCTTTCGTCTTTTGCCCGCGTATCTCTTTTAATGTTCACGGTCGCTTGCAAAGCGGCCTGATTAGCACAATCTTCTCAGTAGTTTCTTGAATTAGTTCCGCCAATGAGTTGGCTTTCCGAGTTTTGCATACTAGAATGTTTGTGATGACGATAGTTCGATGGTAATCCGAGTTGGTAACTACCACCGATCTTGGAGAGGATCCGTTAATCTTACGAATAAGGTCTTGCCCTTCATGCTCCATTACAATGGTTTATGCTTTCGAGGCTAAACCTCAACCTAACTTTCGCCGACTTGAACTTCAAGCGACATTTAGTCCTATATTTATGACTTTGTCGATCGAGTTGTTTGCACTCGACCTCCGGGTCCGCATACTATTATCAATGGTTCTCGATAAAAGCTTGGAGCCATCAATCGGTTCCTTGCCGTCTCTCGTTATGAACACGATTGATTTGTGCTTTGACCATACCGCGCCTTATGAGGTAGCCTTTTGTTGCAAGTGGAATTAAGTTAAGGCAATTACCGCCCATCCACTTTTCAAACGAGTTACTCATGTTCAAGTATAACTTATAGCTTGAATGGTCCTTCCATTTAGTCCATCACCGAAGACGGTAGGTGGTACTCATTTTGATGGATTCTCAAGAACTTTGGAGTGGTCCTCGAAATTTTGATGTGAATGGTTATCGCTATTGGAATGAGGATAATTGAAACGCTTATGACTCAGTAGGCTTTGCTTGGAGCAACAGCGTGTGTTTGCCTATGTTGTCGCTCTCCTTGTTTGATAGGGATAGGTGGATTTTGTGAGATGATCAATTATTACCCAAGTAGAGTTATAATCGATAGGGGTCCTTGGTGACTTGGTATAGAGTTCATTGTTATGCATTCCCATTTCTATCCGAAATTTTGGTTTTTTTTTTTTTTTTTGATTCGACGGTTTCGATTGTCTCAATTTTTCTTTTCGATCATGCTAAGTATTGTTTGACATGTGTCAAATACCGCTTCATGTTTGATACCATAATAGCCTCGGATCAAAGTGCATTCACGGACACTGGGATGAGTATAACCTCGGCCTTAATGAGGTTCACACATAATGGGATTACAAATCCTTCATGGCGCTGGTCTCAACGTTGGTCCTTGGGGAAAAGGTTCCTTCGGTCTTTACAAACCCATTGCACCTTCTGTATGTCGTAAGAGTTTTATTTAGACGGTTCTTCCTTTCGAGTGCTACTACTGAGCCTCAAGACTTTAAATGGAAGGGGTGAACTAGATCTTTTGTTTCCTCGATGATTTGGCTTTAAAAGGTTTGGTTTGCTAAATGTTGCTTAGAGTATATGACCGTTATTTTTTTTTTTTTTTTTTTTTTTTGCCCAGGTTAGACGAATGTAATTGAAACCACGCTATGCACTCCATTATTGTGTCGCCACATGGTCAATTTCCTTTGATTCCATACATTCCGTGAGGGACCTCGTGGTCGTGGTATACTCGTACTCCCGGATGCGAAGGATAGCATTTCTAGGTTTTCCTAGTGTGATCATATTAGGTTCTAACTCTAATTTGCGACCTGTAGTGCTCCACTGATATTTGGGTGTTGAGTATTTCTCGCACTCATTATTTTCCTTCTTGATAAGGATAGCCACCGTGTGAGCGTCTCCTTGAAATGGAAAGGTCTCACACACTCGTGTATGTCTAAACAGTGCACCATGTAATTTCCTTGCGCCGCAAAGGAGGTGCTTGTTAGGTTGACCTATGGTGTATGACAATCTACTACTTTCTTTTGTTCAATGTAGATGATAGAATACTAAGTATGATTAGGTATATCCGAGGCACCAGCTTCGTGTCCAATGTCCTATATGGTGCTAAGTCATTGTTGAGGGTCCAAACGCTTTCACATTTACTTCCTTGGTAGAAGATCTTCCTCGTGTGGCACGGTTTATTCTATTCCGCGTATGTGAAATGTCCGCATTTTAAGAGTGGATGTCGACGCGAGATATAAACACAAATTTTCCATTTCATGGTGGTGAGTTAACACTCTTTAACATGACCAGCAAGAATTTCAAGAATTTAACCATGTTCACAAGACGTTACCCTCCCGAATTATACATAGTGATCGTTATGTATAATTGGGGACCGTGACGGTTGTTCGGTATAGTCTTAATCTTTGTGTATTTATTCTTGGTGGTCACGGAATGTTGCAAAAGTTCATGTGAAAAGTTTTGGTGCGATGGTTTATAAGATTTGCTAAGCCGGCCAATTTGGCCAACATGACCTATGGCTCGCTTGACCAAGATGTGTGAAACAATGGCAACTTGGTTAGGGATGGAATGTTGAATTTGTGATTCTTGGTAGGTAATGCTTGAGTTGGTCTTATCGGTATTGATAATAATACCTCGCAATTTTTGAAATGTGGATTTTTCTAAAACATCTCGTGGGTGATACTAATTTGTCGAGACTAGTCGAACACCCAAGATGACTTTCTTATCTTCGTGAGAAATCCTTTCATCGTGACAAGATAGTTGAAACTTAATGATATGGTGAAAACGGTCATGGAGAAGACATATATCAAGATAACATGATAAGAAAAACAGATACATTACTAGGGAAAGGTTCAGTACATTAAGGTTTCATAGAGAAGTATTTTAAAGTAGACTACGACTTGGAAGTTTAAACTAAGATTTATTACAAACAGCATCTCTAGCTAACTTAGTTTCTTCCTCGGTGTCCGCTGGGAGCCTCTGAACAATTTTTCACACTTTCTTCAGAAATTGTTTTGACGCTTGTTGCTTTCTATATCGATCCTCCCCGTCCAAGCACATGCTTTTGATGCGGTCTTTCATTCCACATCCATGACATGTCACCGCCTCCCAATAGAGTTGCTTACAATCTTCCATCTTATGCCTAATTATTTTACAAATTCCACAAGGTGTAGGCATTTTCCATAGTGGTAATATGGGCATATATTGCACTTGGGTTTTGTCCCAGATACCATATTCCGCTTGGTTTTAGCGGCCCCAACTTCA
Organism: Chrysanthemum lavandulifolium; assembly: GCA_022545495.1. Classification (NCBI taxonomy): domain Eukaryota; kingdom Viridiplantae; phylum Streptophyta; class Magnoliopsida; order Asterales; family Asteraceae; genus Chrysanthemum; species Chrysanthemum lavandulifolium. The sequence goes on along the minus strand of CM040238.1, from coordinate 10,524,159 downwards.
CCGTCCATTGACGCTGCTTGATTGTTGCATTTGATCTTCCTCACCATCATATTCCCGCTCTTGCTACCACAAGTATTTCATTGCTTTGCCTCTGGGCGCGGGACTCACAATCCGTAAGTCGCACCAGAGCTTTCGAGTGATAGTAGGTGCGAATACAACAACGCTCCTCCGAATTTCGTGAAAATCCCCAAAAGTATGCTTCGAAGCTCTTTCCTCGTGTCCTATCATGTCGTGACATAGTTGGGCGTCATGAAAGCCGCTGGTGTACCTTCGAGGTCATTCCTCATCATAGTTAGTCCACGTGAGCTCTTGTTCCATCATTCGCAGCTCATTCCTCGAGCAAGATTCTGCAATCATCATTTTCTTCGTGGTGTCCCACCGGGCGAGTAAGCAAAGGTTTATTCCCACTAATTGGACATAAGTGTCCCACCATGCAGGGCTTGGTGTCGAAGTAGCATACTTGACCTTACAATTGTCCGCTAACTCTTCATAAAATTGTTCTAACCTTTCTAGCCATTTTACCAAACCTATGGCCCTCACCCCTCAAATGTCGGTGGTTTACGCCTCGAATTCTTGGTTAGAGAAATTTCGTGTAGTAGGCGCCTTACCAACAACTTCTTCCCTATTCCCCAAGCTAATGTCGTTGATGTTGTGATTGACTCGATAGTTAGCAATCCTTGTAATAATTGCTCGTGTCAGTATTTTCAATGGTGGTTGTGTCCATGTTCGCCTTTTATCGAAACGCTTCCTTCAACCACAAGAAATGACAACAATGAGTTTTCTATGAGTAGGAGGACCATGGTGGAGATCCAATAAGTTACAACATGCACCACTTCTCAATCAAGTATTTTCTAGGTTGTATTGACTAGATATCACGTGACTTAGTCTATTATGATGACGTTAAGAAAACGGAGATTGGTTGAAGCTGGTAACATAATGGTATAATTCACAAGACGTTGTTTATTATGCATAAGTTGCTCACCATAAACCCGATCACATTCTAAGAAGATTCTCGGCTCATAAGGCCGATACATAACACGCGCTCATCGACTCGCTCTAGTTTGTCATACAACAAAACTACTACTAGCGCTTTTATTGAAACCACTCATCACAACGCCTAACACAATACAAAGTGAAATTTAAGCACTTCCCGATCGCCTGCGGTTGACTTTGTTGAGTTGCCTTCCATTCCTCTAATTCTCTCGAATGGGCCCATCCGGCAAATTTGTTGTCGGCCTCATTTGCCCTACTCTCCATAGCAATGCCTTTGAAATTTACGACTCGTGACAGATTTCGACTCGACTTAGTGCTAATGTCGTAGTGGGTATCCAACCGTGTCAACCGACTCTCAATATCTCGCGAGACGTCCTCGGGTGTCTCCCGAGTTTGCGTAGCACACCTTTCAATGTGGTCTTCAAGCGGCAATTATTTCGCTCAACTTCTCACGAAGTTTTCTAATATCGCTCCAATATCGCTGTAGCATTCCTTGAGTTTTGGCCGCGCTTGTAGTTCTTCCATCACTTCTTCAATCCCTTCAATCCTTTCTTCCGTAATACTCCCAGATGGTCCGACATCTCTTCTATTTGTTCCTCGCGACGTGTTATGCGCGCTTATAACGTGGTCGAGAGTCAGCGGTCCAGCAAAGGGTCGCCCGAGGTTTCCCAACTCGAACATACTGGGGAGTGGTGTACTGTAAGACGATGGTGATGATTTAGAGAGATGATTCTCTTGCAGCGTGTATCTCCCAACTAAGAATTGGATCTCTTGGTGCCTTACAGAGAGTGTAGGAGTAGTGGAACCGGTAGGTATAGTATCGATAGTAGTGATGATTGAAGCCGGAGTGCTGAGAGTGCTGGTACCTCTCCGTGAACTTGATACACCACTGCACGGTTTCCAAAGGGTCGAGTGAGTCGAGGCGGGCCGGATGCATTGGCAGTGACAAACCTTCTGTGTCATCGCATCCAGCCTCCGTGAGCGGAGGGAAGACATGGTCCGTGACAAGATTCGGCAGATATGTAAGTAAGTATGTAAGAATATACTTATAATAGATATGGGTAGTGAATTAATAAATAGGCAATATATCATGCAAATATGTCTAAATGAACTCTAAGTAAATGGCAAGTAGGCAAGCAAGAACTGTGTGGTCAGAGTGATGTTTTTGTAAATGTAGTTATAGTTTAGTGGTTTATATGTACCTAGTTCTCTATAACTTAGGCTCGATGCCAATCAGAAACACCCCAAATTTGGTTTAGCGAAGCATACAGCATATGGGAATGCTACAAAATTTGAGATCACAACACAAGTAATAAAGAACGGAATACATACTCCGTTTTAATTTCATAAAAATAGTTTTAAAATATTGTCTTACATACATTGTTTAGATAAAAGGGCACAACCCATAAGTTTTGTGGTCCCAAATAAAACATCACTGTGTGAAAACATTTCTTTAGCATTACTACGACCTTTGCCACTTCTGCCTTCGCCAACATCATAAATCAAGTACCGAGAAAATATGTTAAAAAGTCAACTAAAAGTCAGTAGTTCATAGGTTTAGATTAAAACAAGAAGCATGGACTATAATCAAAGACATATAATCATTACAATGAATGTAAAGATATATGGATGAAAGTCTATTACGTTAGCGCTAAGTTCATGCAACCGATACTATTACGCTCAGACGATGCAATGAAATCATACAATATATAGGCCCAATGCGAGTGTTTATCCTCAATACTCGATTCGACATGGTATATGTTTCGCCGACCCAGGTATGGCCAACCGAACGGAGAGTCACCTCAATAGATCTATTTATAACATTCAAGGCTTCCTAGCGTGGAACCGACGTTCATGAAAGGGGCATTCTAGGGACATCGTGGCTTAGGCTAATCCACGTAATAGTAGTCATGCAATAGTTCAGTCCATAAAAGGTTTTGCATATTTTCTCACCCAAAATGTATAAAATAATTTATCAAGTAAAAGAGGGCTATGAAACTCATCTTAGCGTAATAAGCAATCCAAAAGTGGGATTCAAAGGAATATGTCGCACCAACACGCCGACTCACGACCAGAGGAGGGCAATGTTTTAGTTCATTGTTTTAAGTATCACTTACTTAAAATGGTTCAATTTATATTGTTTATGAATAATGGTACTAAAACCAACATTTAGTTTGTAGAAAGGATTAAAAGGTTTTTCTAGTAAGTATATGAATGTCATATACTTTTTCATGTTGACACTATAATGGTATTAAATCCAAAATTTTGGTTTGTAAAATAATTACGATATTCTACTAGTAAGTATATAAATGTATATATATACTTATTTAAGTTGACACATATGGTATTGTCGAAATCAAATATTAGTTGATTTATTTTCTAATTGTCTTTAAAAAGTTACTTATGTTAAATTTGGAGACTTTCAAGTTTAATGAATGATAAAATGATATAATAGTCTCTATATATTTATCAAAATTTGTTTGTAACATTTGTCATTTACGATTACTAGTTTATTTGGCATAACTATATCTACTTGAACATATCGACCATAATCTTGTTGTACATATTTTATTATGTATATTGCATTGTTAGTCACTTGTTTCATGGTAATAAAACTTTTACACTTGTTTTCTTGTCGATACAAATATATTTACATCAAGGTAGAAGGTTTTAAATTTGCAGGAAATAAGTTTAGTTCATATCTTGACTTCCGATTAAACACTTCGAGTTTTATTTTACTTTCTATGTAGCTTCATGTATTTTGCTTTTGCTCGTGATTAATCAAACTTCACCCTCAATGTCTTTCTTCAACATGTATTTGTGATATAGACTATGGGAGGAAGTGAAATTGATGTTGATGGATCAACTCACCGCAAATGGGAGGAAATGGGCTACCGGAGAAAGAAGGGAGGCAGAACCTATCTTGTGATTTCGCTTTTAGGTCTAGCTTAGTTAGGTTTTAGGTGAAGGTGTTTTGTTGACTTTGAGGAGAGGCGGAGCACGGTAGTGCAGAGGACAAAAGTAAGAAGTGTATAATTTATATGATAAGTTTTACGCTTGATAAGGTTAATGAAATTTTAATGTATTTTGTTCCTCAAGTCTTGCCGAACTAATTGAAATTGTATTCTTCAAATAGGTGAATAAATCAGGAGATGACGCTCAACATGATCCGTCAAGATTTATTATGAGACGAAGTTTTCAATGTCGAGGATTTATAATATTATTATTAGGCCCTTATGGTGCCTAGATCGCGCAAGCCTGGCCTCCTGGAAAACGAGATAACCTCTCGTCTTACAAATTTAATCATAAGAAAATTTTAGGACAAGAATATCACAAACTCTAATTTAATTACTATGCAAAAGGTTATACAGTATGCTACAATGTATGAGTTGTCTACTCAAAATGCTCAGGCAAGCTAATGCATACTTAATGAATATGCTTTGTCATGATAAATTATCATTTATTATCTAATAATAAGTGAAAAATTACCGTGTGTCACAGTATAAAACCTGTATTAGTTGATATTGGGCACTTCCAGGTAGTCACCAATCCTCATCATTTTTGGTACTTGTTGAATAAGTGATTGGGTGGGAGTAGGAGCTTTTAGTATGCAATGATTCCATGTAGTTGTGTTAATGCTTGTTCATGAGTAGGTGTATATTTGTAATCTCCAGTATGATCAATTGGGATTATGTATTTTCAGGACAAAACAATTTAGATTGTTAATGCTTGTTAATCAGTAGGTGGATGTTTATTAGTGGGGTAATGTATTTGATTTCATGCAATTGTAGGATTGTTAAGTATTTGGAAGGTGAAGTAAGGGCAACACATGATCATTTTTATGCCTTGTTGTTGCTAGAATTTATGAATATCCCAAACTTGTTATTTTGTTCATGTCGTATAATCTTTGTTTGTAGTGATTCCATATGTTTGTGTAATTTTTGCAGTGATTCCATTTATATGCCCTACTATAATATTGGTAATAGAATTGCATCTTTTTGTGAATTTAAAGGTTTGCAAAAAAATTGTATTTGTGTTGTTGGTGTTCATCATTTTATTCAAAAAGTAAAGAAAATTAAAGGTCTTGATAAATTTCTATGGGTAAGTTGTAAAGATAACGGCCAAAAATCATATTGTAGCAAACTTTTTTAATATTCCTATCGCAGCCAAAAATAATGGGAAAAAGGTCATTAAGTGCTACATCAAATTTCCTCCGTTATATGGCTACCATAGGGAAATAAAGAAAACATTTGAATTTTGTAGGAAAAATAAAAGTTTGATGCCTACAAAAGAAAAATGTGACAACTTGGATGTCTTTTCAGACCACAAGTTATTTTTAAAATAACAAATTACAAGTGATTTTACAAATCACGTGTGATTTTTCATAGCGGAAATTTTAACACTAAAAAAAAGCTTGAATAGAAGATTTTTCAAAAATATTGAAGTGCCCATCTACTAAAATATAAAAAAATTGTCGTCTGTTTTTGTCGTTTAACGATTTATCTTTGCAAGAAATTTTATTTTCAAAAAAAGATATGAAAAGTAGTATTTTTTTCTCTTTTTTTAATGAAAAAATGAGTGACCAAAATTTTATCCATTTGATCTTTAGTTCACCTTTAATAATGTAACATTTTTATCAGTATACCAATGCTTTTTTTTTTTCTTCAATACAAGAAACATAGTTTAAAATTTGAACAGTAATAGCAACATGTGACCAACAACCAAAACTTATTGCATTATGTAATTTTGTTTTCGTTTGTACGCATCAATGCTACAAGTGAATCATCGAATCCAAATTCAAAATAACCAAAATGGGCCGTAAGTACTAATTTTTGGTGGCGGTGAGTCCATGTTGACTAGTCAGTCAAAAAAAATTATAATCATGTTTATAAAAGAAAATAAAGTAACCAACCGAGTATTTTTTTACTATGTGCTTAACGGAATAACTAGGTCTTTTTTGGATTTGAACAAGAAAACTAATCTGCCATAACCAAAATGCCCCAAATTATTAACTGTGGTAATAGATCATACATCCCCTAACTTGTAGCAAACATGTAAATATTAGAATTGGAAAATTATAGTAAATAAAGGGATTGTTTAACGAGTTCTCTAAGGGCATCGATTAAACTACATTTATTAAACTCAAACTTTCTTTTTATATTAAAAATTACATTTAATACACATCAATTCAACTTAAAAATTACTATACTTAAATCTGATTTTTAATTATATAAATTCAAAATTTCTTTTTACGGTCAACTTAAATCTTGTCCAAAGGACGTAGAGGAGACCTGCTTAGACAAACCTTTAACAGGGAAAATGATAAATTGATTGATTCAAAAGAGCTTAAAGTAGATAACGATAAACGAATTATACAGAATACGACTCGTATAATTCATTTACGATTGTGCCTTTTTGCGCCTCTTTAATTGTGCCACGTATCAAAGTTTCTTAAATAAAAGAACATGTGAAATCATTTTTAGACCAAACCTGTTGCAGGAACATTGTTACTTAGGGCCTAAAATTGTCCCTACTGGAATAAAACAGCAGGTAGTAATACCATAAGGCCCAATTTGCCAGTGTCCTTTTGGTCATAAAGACATAAACCATAATTGTTGAATTGTTCATAATCACGTCACATTGACACGACACATTCATGCATGCTACCAGACGATACAAACCGAATACACAAATCAGTACAAACCGTAATACACAAAAGGCATGCATTAATAAAACAACGCGATGTAAAGATTACCCTTTTGTAAAAATGATTCAATCATTTTACTTTGATACAGTACAATCTGTTACTTTGCATATTTTTTTATCATTATATATTTGTACGAAATGGCTGAACAATCATTGTTGCCAAACTTAATAATTCAAAAGTAAATGTTTTCAATGATCAAAAAAAAAAAAAAGTAAATGTTTTCAGACATTTAGTACAAACATAAATGCAAACAACTACCAATATATCCTTATTTTGTTCAAACATAAATAAGGTATGTTCCGACAAAGAAGTATGGAAACATTATTCATTTGCAATAGAAACACAACTAGATGATGAAATTATCCATTTGGTCAAAGGATTCAGTCATTTATGTGCATAAATACACATGACAAACTAATAGAAAAGAAGACTGTAATAAGAGTGTAAGTATAACAACACAATGACTTTATATACATACAGGCAGAGACCGAGGGTTCCTGCGTGAACGTGAACCCTCGAAATTTCACAGAACAGAAAATTACGCAAATATATCGATTTTAAAATAATCCCAAAGTTAAATTTAAGGTTACGGTTTTCTGACTTTTCATAAATCGAACTCGATGATTTTTGCTCCTGTCCGCCACTGTTAACATACCAAATAAATGGTACTATAAGCATTCTTTCACATATGAACTGTGACAACTCGGTCTTGCTATTCGTTGAATATGACTCATGCTTAAGTTCAGCAAAAGTGTTAAGCAACGTGTTACTAGTAACTTTCACACTAGTGTTTATGTCAATTTTAAGGTTATCGTGTCTTGTTATTGTTTTATGCTTGACGCGTTACACGTTATATCAAAACGAGTCTCCTAAAGTGCAGTGAGCTATATTCGTACATCTTCTTTAATAGCGATTTCATGTTTTTAGTCATACTGTTCTGTATGTTGACATGAACGCCAAGAGAAGCTTATCGATATCAAATCTAGCTTACGACAAGGGTACTATTATAAAACAAATGAAATAATTTCTATTCACTTAGGCTAACACTTTAACATGTTATGCCTTTTAATGGTACAACAATATGAGAACATGAACATTGAATAAAATAGTGGTAAAATAAATTGAATACAAGAATAACATTACTAGCACTATACAATCGCCAACTGATGTTTTAAGACGTGTACCATAACGATCCAGACCCAAACAACACATTGTAAAACATCAACTAGATGACTGTCAATAAAATTTACGTTGAGATAGCTTTTACTAACAACCGGATTGACCCCATGATTTAATGAACAATTGGGCAGCGCCATAATGAGCCAATGCACCCATGATCACAAAACAATGAAAAATTTGATGACTATGACCCGCCAAATCAAACCAACCAGGCAGCCATCTTTCCGGGACCCTAGTAACGTAAAACATAGTACCAGTCAAATAGGAAAGTGCCATAACCGATTCATAGGCCAATGTATGCTTCTTTGTGGCTCGTCCCATTTCAAGATACAAGCATGAATTGACGGTATTAACCCAAAAAGACCCATTGCCATGAAGAGAACAGCACGAAATGAACGATATTTTCCACTAGAGAGTTTTGGTGATAGTAGGGTCATTATGGTAAAAATGCCCATGGTGGTGACCCCGCCTAGGTAGATGAATTGCCAAAGGGGATTACACTGGAAGATGTAATAGATTGGTGGAAAGAAAGAGGTGATGATCATGACTGCGATACCGACGTAATCTAATTGAAGTAGTTTAAGGTTTAGGTGGTGTGAGTGGCAGCCAAAAAGGTGGCATGTGCTGCTAGAAAGGAGGCAGAACATTGTCTGCTAAGAATACAAAGAATGGCCACTGTGTTGCCGCCATTAGTGGCGCTGCTCATGTCCAAATCCAGAGGTGATCCGTGCCTCAAGTCTATAAGTTTTGGTGTATCCTGTAATAATTTCATGCATTTTGTTAACTCAATAGAAATTTTGAGAAGAAAAGACTAAAAACCCAAAAGAAAACCCCTTGTTGAAAAAATTTTTTTTTTTTGGGTTTCCCAAAAATTTTAATGTTTAATTAAAATTTTCCCCGAAAATTTTAATTTAAAAATTATCGAAAATATTAAAAAATCTGTTTTAAAATTGGTTTTTTTGAAAAATTTCAAATTTACCCTTCCAAATTTTTTTTTTTTCCCAAGAAAAACCCTTAAAAAAAACGCTTTGAAACCTTTTTTTTGGAATTTATTTAAAAAATTGCCCTTTTTTTTTTTTTTTTCCCCAAAATTTGAAACCCAAAAATGTTTTTCAAAGGTATTTTACCATCCTTAAAAAATGAAAATTTAATACCCTTTTTTTGGGAAATGCCTAAATATAAAAAAATTTTCCAATAAATAGAAAAAAAAAACTTAAAATAAGAATAATTTGTGGTTTTGGGATATCCCTTTTGGCCCAAATGGTTTGGGGTTATTTTGAAACTTTTTTTATGTTCTTTTGGTTTAAAAAAATCAAACCAAAATTAATTTCATTTTCCCCAAAAAAACCCTAAATTAACCATAACGATTTTCAAAAAAGGGGTTTTTACAAAATAAACCCCTTTTGAAATCAAAAAAAAACAAATTTAACACCCAAAATTTTCAAATTTTTTTTAAAAAAAAAAAAAAAAAAAAAAAAAAAAAAACCAAAATTAATTTTACCAAATAAATGTTTAAAAATTGAAAACCCTGTTCTTAAAAATCAATTTAAATTAACCCAAAACAAAAAATCAAATCTCAAAAAAAATATTCATCATTTAAATTTACTTTTTTATTTCTTATTTTTTTAAAGATTTTGGGCATTTTAAAGGGTTTTTTAATTAAATAAATTATTTTTATTTTCCCTTATTTTAAGAATTTTAAATTTTATGGTAAAAAGTAAAGAAGTGGGTTTTTTTTTTTGTTTTTATTTGGTTTGGGATTTTAAGGTTTTAAAAGGTTTAAAAAACCCTTAAGCAAAAACACAAACAAAAACCCAAAACCAAAAAACAAAATTTCAAAACAAAAAATAATTTAAAAAAAAAAAAAAATTTTTAAATTTTTTAAAAAAAAAAAAAAAAAAAAAAAAAGAAAATTTAATTAATTTGAAAATGGAAAATTTAAAATTTTAAAAAGTTTTAATTTGACTTTAAAGGAATTCTAACCTGGGTTTTTTCACGTTTTTACCTTTGACTTTTTGAAAAATTAAATTTTTTTTTTTTTGTTTAATATTTATTAAATTTTTCCCTTAATTTGAAAATAAATTTATTTAAGTGAAAATTTTTTGTTTTTTTTTTATAGTTTTAAATTTGAAATTTATTTTTTAAGAAAAAACTAACCAAACTTGGCAAACCAAAAAAAACCCAAAACAAAAAATTTTTCGGCAAAATTTTAAAAAAATAAATAAAATTTTTTTTTTAAAATTTAATTTTTATTTTTAAAAAAAAAAAAAAACAGTTTTAAAATTGATTTTTTAAATTTTGAAATTAAGGTTTTTAAAATTTTATTTAAAAATTCAAATAACCTTTTTCCCAATTGTTTAAAATCTAAAAATTTCTTTTATTTGAAAAAATTTTTTAAATTTTTATTTTAAAAATGAAATTTTTAATTTTTGTTGTTAAAGGGTTTATTTTGATTTTCCTTTAATTTACAAAATTTTGTGTTTTTTTTTAAAATGTTTAAGGTTTGGTTGTTTTTTTTTTTTGATTTTTGGTTTTTTTTTGGTTTAAAAAGGCGTAAAAAATTTTCAAAAAAAAAAATTTAAAATTTTTGGATGAAAATTTTTTAATTTTTTGAAAAATTGTTTTTTTTATTTTTAAAAAAAATTGCAAAAATTTTTAAAGTTAGTTTAAAAATTTAATTTAAAAGTGACCTTTATACAAGTTTTAAAAGTTTTATTCTAAAGAATTCAAAACCATTTCAACTTTTTTTAAAATTTTGGTAAAATTAAAAAATTTATTAAGTTTATATTTAATTTTAAAAAATTTTATTAGATTTAAATGAATTATTTAATTTTTTAAATTATATTAAATTGATAAAAAAAATTTTTTTTTTTTAAAAAGGGTTTGGTTTTTTAGGTCATAAAATTTAAATATTAAATTTTTAAGTAATTCAATTTTAGCTTTAAACTTAAAAATTTTTATATATTTTTTTTTTTTAAAAGTTAAAAATTTTTCGAGATTAAATTTAAAATAAAAATTTATAAGGGAATATGAATTCAAAATAAAAGGATTTGGTTTTTATTGGGAATAGTGTTTTGTTTTATACAAATTTTTAAAACACATTTTGGGTTAAAAATTACCAAAATTATATCAAAATTTTTAATAATATTTTTATTTTAAAAGTTTTAATTTTAAAATGAAAATAATTTAAATAAAAATTAATATTTCAAAATTGGTTTAGGAAATTTTTAATCCTTTGTTGGGTTTATTTTGAGTTAAAGTTAATTTATTTAGAAATTAAAAAACCGAAATTTTTTTGAAAAAATTTTTTTTTATTTTAAAAAGCTTTTTAGTAGGGTTGTGTCTGTTAATAAATAGTAATATAATCATTTTTTTTTTTGCCGTACTATCATCTTTTTTTTTTTTTTTTTTTTTTTCAGTAGCAGATCCTAACCACCGGTAGTGTCTTTAGAAGCGTTATGGTATCTTGTAATTTACGGTCTACAAAACAACTGCGTTTGATCCAGATTTAATATATACTTATAATCTTTAGCAAATATAGGTAGGAAAAATAAACAAAGTTTGATATAGTAACACATGCCATATCATTATTTCATACATAATTTGATGTTACTTATGGTCATAAATAGTTGACTACATAATTGATGGTTTATTTGGGTTTAGAAGTTGACCTAATTCTAGTGCTGATTTATTAGACATGCACTTGTCAGATAGAATTTATTAAAATTTATGAATCTTAGGTTTGAATATCTACACGTATAGTAACGGTTATACAATATATTATTATATCAGGTAACAAATATATCAATAAAATGATACAAAATGTTTTTCCTTAAGTAGATTTTCCTTTGTCTTGACAAAAACAATTTCCTCAAGTTAAGCATGAACGACATGTAAAATGTTCAATTGGTGACACGACAACATTGATATCTATAATTCATGGTTTCATGAACTTGCGTATTAAGGTTATTCTTACGTCTAAAATCGTGTTACCCGAATGACTTAAATGATCACGCGCCTAACTTTAAGCAACAAGGAAAAGTTTCGTAAGGTTACGATAGATTGTGGCTAAAACATACTACCATTACACAGTGGCGGAGCTTGAACGTCTTGATTGGAGGGGCCAAAACATTTCGAAAACTGATTGTAACATTCTTATATAAATGACTATTTCTATAGTCATATAGAAAACAAAAGGTAAAACTAGTAAACTACCACAACTTATTACATGAAGTACCAACAATTTTCTTAAACTCTTTGAAAACTGCTTTCATTTCTACTCATTATAGTATTATACTATAAACGAAACTAATTTGTACTAGAGGAACGAATAGCAAAACTAAATACAAAGAAAATTTGTGAACAAATTACATAAGTTTCTTTTTGATGTGTTTGACTATTCCTCATCAGCCTACTCTTGATACTTGTTACCAAATATAAGGAGGCCAAAATGTAATAAAGTATACTATTAGATTTTAATGTCCATACAAATTACTAGTTGTGAGCTACAATATAGGGGGGGCCAGCACCCCTTCTAGCCCTCTATATCCTCCGCCAATGCCATTACATGATAATTGAAACGAATTAGGCTGATCGTGAACATTTTAATGTTCATCGGGTATCTCATCTAATACTTTTATCATAACAATGCAGCTTTTTGAAAGTACTTGCAACATTTTTGACCCTTTAGATCTATTTCAGTAGTTCGAGTATGGTAATATAGAATTCACCCATTTTAACCCCCTCTTTAATCCATTAGGGTGGTCATAATAGAGTGACCGGTCACAATGGGTCACCTTTGGTTTTACACCATCACGCACCACCACATTGTAGCACCCCAATTGTTTAGTGCAAGAAGGAGAAAATGTGACGAATGGTGAGGCTCACCGGTCACCATGCTCGGGCATTGTGCAATCCCCCCACGCACACACATATTTTACCCCCTTTAATCCATTAGTGGTCACGATTGGGTGTGGGTCGCTAGTTGTCATTCATCACACGCCACCCTATTGTGGCACCTTATCTGTCACGCACGAAGCGAAAATGTGAGGCTCCTTACCACTCAAACATTATGCAATTTTGCCCCCACCTCTTCCATTTTAAACCCTTTAATCCATTAAATTTGGTCATGATGGGGTGTGGATTCATCTTTCATTGTCATCCATCACGCGCCACTTCGAATTCGACACGCTTAAAAAAAACATTTTATTACTTATAAATACCCTCAAACTTTAACTGATTTAAACACACCATCTCATTTTATTTACTCGGTTCTCTCATTATTTACAAAATGTCTCAACAAAACACTCCTAAAACTAAAAACCCCAAAACATCGACGACAAAACGTCAAAACACCTCATTCAAATTTTCGTCTCGGTCTCACTCCACCGATAAACTTCTGAACCCTATCGTTTGTTTACGGAAACCAGCAATACCAAAACCAACCATTCATCGCTCCACAACAATACCCACAATACGATCCAAATATTGGCGGTTCTTCACAACCAAATATTATCGGAAATTCATCACAACCTCAACCTCCACCTATGTCTCCCATCATCTGTTTAATTTAGATGATATTCCAATATACTTACCTCAATTTGAATCGTCTATGCCTAATACAGTTAATGTCGATGATGAAGTCCAAAGTCATTGCCCGAAGAAGAATGCGTCAAAAGGCGCAAAGAGGATGGTTAGAAATGTCAAGAGGCTCATGTATTCATGGACCACTAGAAAAATGGCATTGGGCAAAGGTTGGGTTCAGATATATGAAGATAGCGTCGTTGGTGATACGAGAAGGGATGCGGGGTTTTGGATTGAGGTTTTAGAATACCTTGAGAAAAATTGAAGGTAACCGGTGGTCGAACCTACAATTCATTAAATGGGAAATGGAAGAATTTCCGTCCTAAAGTGGCTTAATTTTGTGGAGTGTACGGTAACGTCATGCGAAGGGCGGCGGAGAGTCGGTAGGAGGCGGGATTACAAAGAACCGGGCACACGAGGAATATCGTGTTGAATATGGAGTATCGTTTACACTTCTTCGTGCGTGAGAAATTTTAAAAGATCGTCCGAATGGAATGATGTGGAACTTTTAAAATTTGAACAATATAGACAGGAAAAGTACAAGAGATACAAGTCAATTGGGTCTAGTTCGTTCAAACGGTGCGGTTAGAGAGAAATTTTAATCTAAATGTCGGCGGAGACAAGGAGAGAGGAGGTGCATGAGTTCGTGACCACGGCTGGGACAGAAGCGAAGAAAAGCGGTGGCATCATCGGCATTGTTTTCAATAGTTTATCCGATGAAGCGTTGGCTGGGTTGATGATGGCGAATATGCAAAAAAACCAAAAGAAAAAAGGAAAAAACGAGACATTTCTGCAAATGAAGAAAGAAGACCACGCTGCATTTTTATAGATCAAAATGATGGAGATGGAAATGCAACAAAAGAAGATCGAATTAAGGAACGAATGTTGGCCAACCAAAAATATGAACGACGATAAAAAGATGAACTCTTCTATATGAGCTCTACTGAGCACTCTCCACCTCTAAAGGGTGCAGCATATGAAGAGGCGAAGGCGAAGTGGATTTAAAATATTAGTTTACATTTTTAGTTTCGTACATTTAAGTATTTAATTATCTATGTTATGTACATTTAAGTATTTAATTATCTATGTTATGTTTTCAATTTACGAATAAAAGTTTAATTTAGTTTTTAATTAAAATTTGTTCAAAAGAAATAGGTTGAAATGTGAAGACAGTGGTAACCATTGTGGGTGAAAAGTGACGAAAGTGAAGATATGCTGAATAGTATTGTTAAGAGGAAGGTCTCATCAGCAAAACTGTGTTAGTGTATCAAAATTACCAATTTACCACATAAACTTTATTTTCTTTTGTATTAGTGTGAACTGTGATTAGTCAATCACCAAAGGAAAAGAAAACCCAAAATGTAGGTAGAAAATGGATTACCTATCTTGCACCATTTGGCTTTAATCTATACCACTAGTTGGTTACCCTCAAGAAACATCAAACTTAACTTGCAAAACACATGGTCAAACAATCAAATTTTGACTTCCAAAATTAAAGTGAAGTAACAGAAAGGAAAAAAAAAAAACAAAGACATCACTTTCAATGTCTCAAGTACATGTCACTATATCTTTATTGCTCAAGATTTGGCCGTTGTAGCTAGCCCCGGAAGAAAAAGTTCCACCTTCTGTACAATATAAGTTGTTTTGTAAATTTATGAGCTTCGATTCACGTCGACGCAAGATTAGATGTGCAGAAAAAGAACAGGAAAACACAACATTGTCATTATTGCAGGCAGCACTTTATTCTTTGAGAACTCCAAGTTTTCCCAATGACCCACGAATGTCGCCACTGCTAAACTGTTGTGGTGTCTGAATTACGTTAGGGCTTTCTGTAGGCAATACGTCTGAAAGTGGAGTACGTTCTATTGGCATGAAGTTGGTTGCTAGAATTACCGACCCCTTCAGTATAACGGACTTATGAATACCTCCTAGAAAACCTTCATAATCAGTGTCTCCACTTTCGCCAACGAAAACCACCACTTTCGACAAGTCCATACCCCATCGGAGATATAAGTACCTAAAACATCATGACCAAAAGTTTAAGGAATCTTGCCTTAATATGCGATATACGGGTGTAAAAATTTTACTTCGAGTGAATTACTTTCTGAACCATCACACGTGGCATTCTATCAAAACTACACACTATACTTGTGAAAATGCATGAAGCGTATAGCTTTCAAGATAGATGGACAAATCTTTAGACATAAATGCAAAAAGGCTCACTATTACAAGTTAATTGAGATATAAATGCAAAAGAACTCGCTTCACATTTTCTGTGCAGAAACACTCACTATCAAGAGTTTGGTGTGTTGTTTCTTTTCTATATTCCATTATACAAAGATGATGGTTCGGTCGAAAAACTGTTGGTTTCTGCCAACTGTTATAAGATAACTACCCTATAAGCTGATTAACCAGCCAGCGTGATTAAATGGTAACAATGGTCATCTAAGCAGACATGACAGCGGCTATAAATCTAAAATATGAAAGGAATATAAGTTTCCAAATACAATTGGCACCAAAAATTTTGTCCATAGCTAAAATATTGATACACCCTGTCTCGTGAGGCTAGCAATATTTGATTGTCAAATAGTTTTACGAAATGTTCAATTATTCGTCAGATGTCTAATATGCCCTTCAATAATGGCATAATAAAGAAATTTTCAAAAACGGTCCATAAGGAAGAGCATTAAAAGATTCTACTGATGATAGTAGGCAAACACGTCACTGTAGATAGAAAAATATATTTAGATCGGAAGATCCTGCTTTCAATTTTTATGGCTTTCATTCAATCAACATGGTGGTGACTGGTGGGGTGGAAACTATTAGAGGTGCACACATAATCTAAAAGCCAAGACAGGCATTGGTTCTAAACCAGGCGTTATATTTATTGCATGGGCCGATTAAATTATTATAAAACCATACAGAGAAATAAAAAATGTGTAGAACAGATAGGCACCTGAGGGCTTGGGAACGAGACGCCAATACTGGAATAACATTGATCTTCCTTCCATTTTGGCAATAAATAACATGACAACGGAGAGCTTGGATTCTCATCATTTTCCTAACTTCCTTAGCAGGAGGAACCTACCACAATTAAAATGAAATAATAAGTATGAGTTTAATGATAAACCTGGATAAGTGTGCACAATAACATCCTATGTTGCTTTTAATGTTTATAAACATTGTAACAATTACTTACCAGTGCTGGATTGCGAACATTAAAAGCATAACAATAGTCGGTTGTAACCTCTTCATCTTCTGTAACAACATGTGCTTCATTTTTATTCTCAGCCTTTTTATCGATAATAGAAGAAGCCCACCTAACCAAAGTCTTCCTGAGTCCTTCACCGCCCCATCGGTATTCAATATGAGAATGATAATAAAGATCAGATACAAAAGGATTCTCTTCGGAATGTGTTGACGTGTAGTAGAGATCAGCACCACTATTGCAGATGAAAGCATCAAAATCAGAAGGATTTAGCCTTTTGAGACCAGAAAAGAATGAACTTCCGCCATCTGTAATGGCGTCGCTAATATAAATCCAATTGATCCTCGTTTTCTCCTTGTCTACAGCCTCAAATATCTTTTTAACATTTTAGAAGTTGTTCAACATTATCAGCATCAATAGCAACTACAAATATTTGTTTCTCCTCCTAATTGCAGGAACTTAGCTTGGTCGGATTTTCTACAGACATGGTCCTTTGTGCACCTTTTGCAGTATTACCCTTCGAAAAAGCCATAACAGCATTCTCTATTTTACTCTTCCGATCTTCAGAGTCAACACCGTCCATTGAAAACTTCAAATTTAGAGATATATCTTGCATATCTCTCAAAGAATCACTTGGTGATTCGGGTTCTGAATTATCGTCATCATCATCATCATCCTTTTTTAGCCACCCCGGCTGCCTTGGTTTACAACTTGCTATTCGTGAAAGGTAAGTTTTGCAATGTTCTGTCCACGAGAATAAGTGAATGTTTCTCAACCCATTTGACCTGCATTTTGCCCAAAGTTGCTTATCTGCCACTAGCTTTAATAAAGCATCAGCAACGGACTGCGGATCATGGGGATCAACAAGTAAACCATTGTCAAGTACCTGTAATGGTAAAGGTGGTCAATTGTCAGGTTGTTTTGATTAACTAGCAAAAAACCATTTAATGAACAAATGCAACTTACACGATGTATATCTACAGGACCTCCATTCTTTGTGGCAACCATTGGTAACCCATGAGCTGCAGCCTGTTCAATGAAAATTTTATAAAAATGTGCTAATAATCTAACAGCTTAATAACTTAAGTGCCATTAGCATCAAAAGATACCTCAATCAAAGTGAGCCCAAATGGCTCTATGAAAGCTGGATTGATGAAAACACCCTGCCAAATGAAATAAAACAAAATTAACATATCTCGATCTATTTTGGAGCAAATATAATTTTGTATCTTGTTGACATTACCTTAGTCCTTGCTGCTAAACTGTAGATATCAGGAACCTCACTCTGCTTATGATGTTTAGGATATGCCACTTGACCATAAAGATCATACTTATCAATCATCTTAATGATCGATAGGAGCATGGAAGCACTGGTGCTTGACATCTCATCAATGTTATCTCGGTTACCCATTATTAATGTCTGAAATATACAAGTGAAAGATAAACCGAAATAAGAAAAATATCAAAAGTACTTTCCAAAGAAAGCCCAGATTAAAGGAAGTCAAGACATACAAGATTGGCGAGCTCCCTTAATGGACGACACTCTCCAAATGCTTTGACTAAAGTTGTAAGGTTCTTTTTGGGGTCTGGCCTCGCAAGTGCAAGTATCATCGGCTTGCGTGGGTTGGTAAAGAAGCGCATTATCTGGATGACAAACATGTTAAGAATGTTATGAGTTTACACATCCAAATATAATGGAAACACGAACCAAAAAGGTGAACACAAACAACGAACCTCTGCCCAAATAGGTGGGTCAGGAGAAGCCTGGCGATCTTCTGTTCCCTCTGATTCACCATCCATATCACCATCATGTGGAATAATATGATTGAACTCCATCCCAGGAGGAATTACCTGCCAATAATTATAGTGAATAATTCTGCTGACATAGCAATATAGCATTAAAATAATACAGATAGTGAATCAATATACATAACCGGCACAAGAAATGCAATTACTTAAACCCTATGTTGCAAAAATCGTGAATCGGTAGTCGGGCGGTCGACCACCCTGCAGCGAGTAATCGGTCAAGGCGGGATTAATCGGTGATTAATCGGATTGGCATTTCCTGCAAGTTTTGGGTATTTCTGGAGCCCAAACTAAATATCTTAACTGATTTCAAGCCTACTATATTTCCAAACCTCAATAAAAGGCTCAATTCGATTATGAGGCTCATTGTGCGTTCTAAGTGAAATAAACGATCCCCATTGTGCGTTAAGTGAAATTATTATTTTTAAAGTTGACCGATTCGACCGATTTTGACCGATTCGCCGATTTTGACCCATTTTGGCGATTTTACCTGCCGATTTTTGACCGATTTTAAAATTCTACAAGGTGTATGGCGATTATCGATTAATCGGCCGATTCAGCCGATTTTGCAACATTAGTAGAAGTGGTCATTTCGACCCACTGAGTTATGAATAGGTCAATTTGGAGATGTTTCATCTCTAAAAATTTTAAAAGTTCAAAATGTTTGAAAGAAGTGTTCAGTGTCAATATGACCCGCCCATACCAAAACTACCCATTTTGACCCAAACCCTGACCCATAACTTAAGCCACCGATTATGCTACTTCTACCACAGAGACACATAAAATCTGCACAAAGAGAAGAATGTTTTGGAACTTACAACCATGCGAGGCATGAACCTTCCATAACAACTCACGTTACGCCTGATTCTAGCCAAGTTTGCGTTCTAGAACAGGGTCAAACCCATATACAACCGCCATTGTTCCTCTATTTCTTGTCTGGTGCTGGTTATGACCACCTCAGAAGCATCAAGGGTCAACTCTTCAGCCTCTATCCTCGCATTATCTTGTATGTATCATTAATTTCATCTTTAGATAATCTCCCTTGTCTTAAAAGTTGTTCCAGCTTGTCTCTCCTAGAGTGACCCGTAAAAGCATGGGTACATTCAGGGCACCAGAAAGAAGAGCAGCTGAGTCACCAGCATCTGCATAATGACCATGTATAGCAGCAGGCCAAACAGGCGACCTCCACCAACTTGCTCACCCAAAACTTTGGACATTTGTATTATGTGGCTAAGTGCCCCATCAACGAATTCAGGGATGTGAGGCCATAGCGACTCTTTAGGAATATATTTATCTTTTGGACCAAATGGAATACGGATGATGTATGCACCACTACTTTCACCTATTTCTTCAGTTAAAGCATCTGTCGAACCATCTGAATTATGTGGTGAAAGCATTTCTGTTGGTTCACCATAGCTCCAGTCTACATCAGGAGATGCCACTTGTCTAGTCAGTAAGTCAACTCGGTAAACACCTGGCATCGAAGCTAAAGCACGTGCAAGTTCCACAACATACTTGACCTGCAAGAGGAAAAGAACAAACGATAACAAAATTATTGCTTTCTGTCACAAAAAAACTTTAAAAAACGATTTCCATTGTGTTATTACTCAATTTGTACATACCTGACCACCAGTATCAGAATCACGACCCAGCTCCATATTTTCACCACGTATCAGACCGTGCAGACTGTAAGAAATTAAATTTTAAGAACTTGTAAATATTTTAAACAAACCAGTTGACGGTGTGTGCAGATAAGAAGCATTTGTCCAAGATCAATTTTGTTCAATAACTAACACGTGTAATGTAGTTACAAATCTATGGCAGCTACATACAGGCTTCATAGTAAAGTTATAGTACACTTTATGAGTTTGTACGATGCTAGTAAGATTTATTTCTAAACATTAAGTCATGTGCAATTGATAATACAATGCTCTGAAAAATTACTAGGTGTAAGATTCTGGAAGTGCACAAACACGCCTGTCTTATCAATAAAATGCATGCATAAATAAGGCCAGATTCGATTGGTTACCCATTTTCCAAAATATCGTCATGCCTTGTAACTATACTATAACAACATTAACGTTTCACAGCTCACCTCCAAATTCAAATTCAATATATCAGCTTTCATGGTTTCATGGTTATACAAACACGTGTGACCTTTTCTAACAGGACAACTTCTTTCGCAACAAGTAGTGATTTTCTATCTCAAACGCATGCTCAATTTTACGCACCATCAAGAGACTAAGCGACAGAAAGATAAAACATTCATGATCACTCCGTAACGTTCTAGCCCTAATATTTTTCTCATAACTTATGATCAGTACAATTGCTTAAATTTTTACTCAATAATTTGATGCTATAGAAAAAAGATTATCTTACCTTATCAACACCAGGTATGACTTTTTCCCTTTCTGTTGATTAGCCCACGCCTCCATTGCATCCGTAGAGCTAATTCTAGGCAAACGGCCTTTTTGGTTATCACCATGGGCAGATACATCACTGACCATATCCCTTTCTCCCCTCCGACAAGTCTTCTGACATATCAGCCACAGCTTCCCTGCGACCTCGTTCACGCTCAAAGGCGGCGTTTGGTCAGTCTTTGTGCTTCCTCGCCCTCAAGCTAACAAAATACTAACAAAGTTAACAAGGTAAATTGTGATAGCACATGCATTACATCTTTATACTATCTGCACACTTATGCTAGAAGATGATAATGATGTATGACAGTGACATTGATAATCAGTCACTCCATCTTACTACCATATGGAATCTTTAAAGATACCATCTTTGAACGCACACAGACAACAACATCGTCACTTCATACTTCACATCTCTGTTTTAATTAAGGGTATCTTTTTTATCAAATTTTTTTTCCACTTAAGGTAAAAAAATTGATCAACTCAATCTACACAGAAGTATACTTTTTTCCCATTAAATCAATATCTCCATCAATCTACACGGTCTACAAAGTATTTCTAGCAAAACTATTGACCAAAATTTGTCCATAAGTTTTTCATTTATTAAGCATATAATTTTCCTCCCAATTAATCAAAACCTTAGCATAAAAAGCAGAATCACAAACAAAATTATAATGTAACATTCAAATTTATCACCAAGTTACATCTAAAAATCCAAGATCACTAAAATCGAAGCAATAAATTTTATTCAAATCAATCGCCAACCTAAATTAAGCACAAATTGCCAAAATTCAATAAAAGAATTCATTAACATTGATTACCAACTTACTACAAAATCCTAAAGTTACAAAACCTCAAACAAATGTTTTCATTCAAATTACCGCCAACTGCTACAAAACCTAAATTTAAGCAAAAATCACCCTCTATTTCAAAAAAACAACAATTTTCTCCAAAATCAATATAAAATTCTAAAATTACCAAAAATCAAACATTTGGTAATGATCTCCATTCAAAATAGACACCAACTTACTACTTAAATCTAAGTTTAAGCAAAACTACCCAAATTTTCAGAAAACCACATTTTCATAAATATAAAATCCTAGAACAAATAACAAAGCACCATAAATCTTTAGAAATATACCTGTTTTTTCTGCCTAGCCAAATTCAGATCCTCCAACACATATTCTCCAATCTTGTATTCCTCTCTTGTGGACTCCTCGTCGCCTGCGCCTATACATACACCAAACCATATATCTATAATTTTTCACAAACTTATACATACAGTGGCTGAACCAGGACTAAAAGTGAACGTGTGCACCAATTTTTTTAAACGATGTAGTTTAATATAAATTAAGTTCACTTTACACTAAGTAAGCCGTTACTGGAAAAATCGCGACTTTTTATAGAAATTAACACTTTTTTATAGGATTATATATAGTTGCCTTCTCTATAAAAACTAAGCAAATCCGCCCCTGATATACAAACACACAAGGACGTAACCAGAAGAAAAATTCATCAAGTGCATTTAAGAAAATCTAAACAAGACTAGGAACACAATTTTTAGGACCGAGTGCATTTAAAAACAATCAAAGTTTTCTAAAAAATAAGTTAAAACTACGAATCAAAATTTCTATACACAACAACATATATCTATCAATTACTACTATACAGTGATGAACCGGGATGGGTCCTGGTCTCTCGACACCCATACATTTTTGCGCGTAGTGTTAAAAATCATTTTTTTTTTTTTTTTTTTTGAAATGCACTTGGTCCAAAACAAATGTGTTTAGACTCGATGGCGAGGTAAGGTGAGTGGTAAGGTGAGTGGTAAGGGTAAGGCAAGGCAATGCCTCGGTCGCTTACACATCGGCCACATCGCTTTTCTCACTCTCTCTTCCACTCACTCACTCACCTTAATGTGGACAAGGTAACTTTACCTCACCTTTCATTAAAATACCAACTTTATTAAAATATACCCCACTAAATATCCCACATACACTCACTAAATAAATAATTAAGTGGGCGGTCTTTTACGCAAACCAACGAGGTGAGTCGTTCACCTTAATGTGCATTGATTTGAGTGAGTAAGGTGAGCATGGTTTGGGATGGCATGGAACTCACACCACTCACCTTGCCTTCACCTTGCCTTCACCTTGCCCTTGCCATCCGGTCTAAGGTGAGTCTCCATGCCAAGCCAAACATGTCACCCGTGAGTTTATCGGTTCAATGCAAATTAAGGTGAAATGTTCACCTAGTTGATAGTCGTGCCCACCAAATTTCTACCTTTGCTTTATAAAAAAAGTGAGTTAAGGTGAGTGGAAGTGAGTCTCTTGTCGCATACTGGTGAGTGAAAGTGAGTGGAAGAGAGAAAGAAAGAAGACGTGGCGATGATGTGTAGGTGAGTGAACACCTTCCTTGCCTTCCAGCCTTATATTAATGTTTAGTTTTTCGAAAAAATGCACCGGGTGATTACTATACATACACAAAATCATATCACTCTATCTAACTTGTCCATTTTGCTGTTTGGTGTGTACAATTTTTTTTCTTTTTGCTATCAAAACACAAACCTTTCAAATTTCGACCTTTGCGTGCATTTTGTTAGCGTAAAATGACCATTTTGACCTTCCCTGCTAAAAGGGTGGTTTAAAAATGTAAGGACAAAATGGTCACAAAATACTCACAAAAGCCGAAATTCGACAAGTTAACATATATCTCTAGATCAATTTATAAAAAGTAAAAAAAAAAAAAAAAAAAATGCATACTTTAACCCAAGAACGATGAAGATCAGTCTCATCAAACCCAATAACATTATCAACGAAATAACGGGTCGGACTAAACCGACCCCGTTCACGTAACAACAGAGATGACTTGGGTTCATCCACTAGAGTTGGACCCACGTCCAAGATTGCTTCTAAGTAACTGTTTATCCAGTCGTTTCCCGCCATTTTGTTAGTGTGTGTGAAATGAAGAAGAAACGGTGATGGGTGTGACAGGGGATCTGATAACACGCGGAGGGAGAGAGATATCAGGGGCCTAGATATAGGGATCTGTTTTTTATATTTTTATATATTTTTTTTTATTGGGAGGTGGAATTTTTAACAACTGTTTTAAGGAATGTACAACTTTAAAAGGGTTGTACTATCGCAAACTCACGTCATATCGTAGGAGAATATTCCTTTATCTCTCGTTTTTTAATCTGTGTGCTTTTTATTAGTTTTTGTTAGTATTTCGGCGTTTTAAGCGTTTGAGTTATTAAACTTTATATTCTTGTTCGCGTTTTCGGGTTTATAGATTTTTATATAAACAAAATTATAAAAAAAAATAAAAATAAGGGGTGAATCTAAAATTATAGCTCCGTCCCAATAACCCCACCCTTTAAAAATCATTATATTTTTAAAATATAATATTGAACAAAAAAATTTGCTTATAAGAGTATTATGTCACTTGACTTGTCTCTATAAGGTCTTGAGTCTGTGACAGTGCCATTAGCTCGATTTCAATTTCTCGAACACTCAACGATGTATGCAACGAAGTAAACTTCAAAGAATGGATCAAGTGGAATGTAAAGGAACACTTTGTATTATTCTTAGAGAACTTTTACAAGAGAGCTTTCTGAGTGAACTTATGGATGCCATCTACAAACGAGGCTACTCCTATTTATACTACTCTATACAAGCTTCTACAAGGTTCTTTGGAAGCTTCAGCTTCTAGGATTTCCATAAGCTTCTAGTAACTTTCAGAGCTTCCAACTTATTCTAACATATTCCAAAAGCTTCCAAGATTATCCATAATCTTGGTGGGCTTCTAAACTCTTCCATGCTTATCCAAGATCTCCCAAGAAGTGTAGAATAATCCTAATCCCGATCATACTTGAAAATGATCTAATCGAGTAGGCGGTCGTGACATCCTCCCCACCTAAGCTCGCGACGTCCTCGTCGTGCCGTCCTCGTGATACTTTCGATCTTGTCCGCAATTGCCACAACAAGTCTTGACTCTAACCGGCTTCACTATCGGGCAAATTACGCCACTTTATCAAGTACTCCTTATAGCTTGGCACTCTCGTCTCCATATCGTGCGATCCGACAAGATCTCTCAACATCTCGATCGTGCGAGTAACAACATTGTTGGTGCCCGCTTGGACACCCTCGTTCCGAGTCTTCCTCGTCCTTATGATAAGGCTTGAGAAGGCTAACGTGGAAGGCCGGATGAATCTTGACTTGGCGGTAGTTGAAGTCGATAAGAAACTTTTCCAACACGTCCCATCACCGGAAAGGGCCTTCATACCTCCGTATCAAGCCTTTGTGAACCTTCCTTAGTGATTTGAATTGTTGAGGCAAGAGCTTCACCATCACTGATCTCCGACCTCGAACTCGACGTGTCTCCTTTTCTTATCCGCCCACTTCTTCATCTTTTAGCCGCTTTGTCCAACGAGCCGGCCAAGTCCTTGCTCGTGCCATTCCTTCATCGTCTTGTGGCGGTCGCTACTCCGCCATATGACGCGCTAATGCATTCGAGTCAATGGTTGGCGCCCGTGACCAACTCAAAAGGACTCTTCCCGGTGGCTTCACTCCGTTGCATGTTGTAAGATAATTGAGCAACATCGAGGAGTTTAGCCCAATCATGTTGGTTGGCACTTACGTAGTCTTAGAAGATAGAGCTCCAATAATCGTTTACCCTTTCCGTTTGCCGTCTGTTTGGGGATGGAAACTCGTAGAAGTTCAAATCCGTTCCGTGATCTTGAACAACTCCGTCAAAAGCGCCTGTGAATCTTGGATCTCGATCACTAACGATCACATGTGGCACTCCCAATACTTCACCACATTTCTAAAGAAAAGCTTAGCCGTCTCTTCCGCGGTAACATCGGGTGGTGCGACAATGAAAGTTCCATACTTCGAGAATCGATCGACCACCACAATAATACTCCAATTTCCTTCCGACTTCGACAAGCATGTGATAAAGTCCATGGAAACGCTTTCCCGTGGTCCCTTAGGCGTCTTTAGAGGCTCAACAATCCTCGGGACTTCTTTTGCTCTATCTTGTCTTGTTGGCAAATAAGGCGCGTTCGCACGAATGTCTCTACATCGTCCTCCATCCTTGGCAATAATAAGTGCCTTCGACTAATGCCAACGTCCTCTTGATCCCGGATGACCGCCCACCGAATCATGACACCCTTTCAAGATTGCCGCCTAAGATCACCAGGCTTAGGTACGTAAAGCGATCTCCTTTTGTGAACAACATGTCTCCTTTAAGCCAAAATCTCAGAGTCTTTCCATCTCTTGCTAGGGCCGCGAGCTTGGCAAAGGGTTATGTTCAATCATTCCTTGATTCGATATTCGAGGAAGAATTGCACTTGGGTGATTGCCGCAAACTCCGCTTGCGACTTAATCGTCGGCTACCACATTAGCCTTCCCCGCTTATACTCCATGTGATAGTCAAACTCGGCTAGGAAGTCTTGCCACCGAGCTTGCTTATGACTTAACTCTTTGGGTTTGAAAGTAACTCATAGCAACATTGTCCGTCTTGATCACGAATCTCGAACCCAACAAATAATGCCTCAAGTCCGTAAGAAATGGATGATCGCCGTCATTTCTTTCTCTTGCACCTGTACTTCCTTTCCGTCTCGTTTAGCTTCGACTCTCGAATGCGATCGGATGTCCTTCTTGCATTAGCACTCCTCCAACGACAAAGTTCGATGCATCCGTATGTAACTCGAAAGCGCGGTTACATCCGGTAGTCTCAACACCGGTTCTTCCATAACCGCCTTCAACTCTCGAGCGCAGCTGGCACTTTTCGTCCCATATCCAAGCTTTGTTCTTCTTCAATAGGTCCGTCGAGGAGATGCTATAGCCGAATATCCCATGATGAACCTTCGATAATAGTTCACCAAGCCATAAAAAGATCTTAACTCCATCACCTTTCTTGGTGGTTCCCACTCTTGGATAGCTTTTACTTTTGCCCTGTCCATCATCAATCCACCGTCTTTGATCTTGTGTCCCAAGAACTCGACTTCGTCTTGGGCGAAAGAGCATTTTTCCAACTTCACATAAAGTTCGTTGTCTCTTAGTACTTGGAACACCTGTTTCAAATGTAAGACATGCTCCTCCACGGTATGACTATAAACAACGATATCGCCCAGTATACCACCACAAATTTATCAAGCGGGTGAAATAGCTTATTCATGAGGGGAAAAATGTAGCAAGAGAATTTGTTAAGCCAAAGGGCATGACTAAGAACTCGTAAGATCCATACCTCGTGACGACGTCGCCTTAGCTTCGTCTCCTTCGCTATCCGTACTTGGTAGTACCCCGATCTCAAGTCTAACTTGGAAGTATCTCGCCTTTCAAGTTGATCAAACAAATCTACAATAAGAGGAATTGGGTACTTGTTCTTAATTGTTACCTTGTTAAGTGCCGTTAGTCTATGCACATCCGCAAGGATCCGTCCTTCTTCCTTTGAAATAGCAGGCGCACCATATGGGGCTTCGGTCGAATATAGCCGCATCCAAAACTCCTTGAGTTGTTTACGCTCCTCCAACTTAGGTGGTGGCATTGGTGAGGGCTTTGGCGGGTGGCTTGGAACCCGGTTCAACTCGATGGTATGATCCACCTCCCTATTAGGTGGTACTTTCTTGGGCAACTTGGGCATCACGTCCTTGAACTCGTCAAGTACCCGCCGATCTCCTTGGTACCTCTACTTTGCCCGACTCACCATCCGTCTCTAGCCTTGTTACCGCCAAATAGCAAGGCTCGCTCTTGTTGTAACCTTTCTTGAATTGAATGGCGAAAGGGTCTTCGCCCACAGCTAGAATCCCGCTCCGTGCTAACCATGCAAGTCTTTCCACCATCTAGGATACATAAAGAATTAGCAAATGGCATAGGAAAGCTCGTACCTTATCGAGGAACTCTAACCCAAGAACCGCATCGAATCATCCATCGGGACCACCGACAAGTCAATCGTCCCTTCCCATTCTCCAATCTTAGCTCGAACATCCTTGTCCACTCTTTCCATCGGCTTGGCCTTCGAGTTTACCAGCTTGAACGTTCCACTTCCTTTTGTAACGCTAATCCTTAGCCGCTTGGCTTCATCAACCGACACAAAATTATGAGTGGCACCGGAATCTACTAGAGCACGTACCTTGATCCCATTGATGGTTGCTTCCACAAATTGCAATCCTTTCCTACAACTTTCGACCTCCGCTTCGCCTTGATTGCATTTAAAATTCTCATCGAGCTCATGCATCCACCATCACTGGGCCTTCGTCTTCATGAGCCGTCATTCCATTAAGGCTTGCTTTCTTGGGCAATCTCGAGCTCTATGAGGTCCGTCGCATATGAAGCATCCACCACTCTTGAAGGTCGTCTTTCGTCTTTATTCTTTCGGTTGGTGGTTTATGTGCATTATCGTGCTTGGCTTGAGCGACTTTCTCTCCCCACCTTTCTCATGGTTTACCTTTCGATCATTCGGCTTAGGCGTTTCCTCCTCGTACTAAAGTCGATTAAGGCCTCGGCATAGGCAATAGCCGTAGCAAGGTCTTGAACCCCACGTTTTTCTAACTCCGTCTTAGCCCATCCTTGCAAACCATCGAGGAAATAAAATAGAGAGTCTTGGTCGGAAAGATTCGGAATCTCCAAGGTGAGTGTAGTGAATTCCTTAACATACTCCCGGATCGTTCCGGAATGCTTAAGTTTACGAAGCCGACTCTTTGCTTCGTTCTTAGCATTCTCCGGATAAAATTGCTTTAAGTTCGACAACAAAATCGGCCCAAGTATCGATAGTACACGTGCCTCGTTCGATATCTCCATATCGGCGTCTCCACCATAACGCGCGGTATCCTTCAATGTCGGTCGCCATCTTGATCTTGGTGTCATCATCCGTAATGTTGGCGCCCTCAAGGTATTGCTCCATCTCCCATAAGAAATCATCAACCGCCCCTAGCTTCCCGCTTTCCGCGAACGGTGATGGTTTGAACATCAATCTTCGGGCATTGTTACCAACATTGCCACCTCAGATTAGCCATGGATCGCTTGCATAGCACTACATCGGCTTGCAAGTCTTCGATGGTCTTCTCAATGCCGGATATCTTACCCAAGAATAACTCTTTTAGACCATCAATTTCACGTTTAAAGTCGCCACTAAGAGTATTGAGGACGACCCTAAAGTCATCCTTCATGGTCGAAAAGTCAGAGTCTAAACCTTCCAAGACCTCAACTTGGGTCTTCAACTCCGACACGGATGTCTCAACACCCGCCAATCTCTTATCAAAGCTCGACATAACGCCCTTAGACGCCTCTCTTCTTCTTGGCGCTTGTCATCATCGCGACCTTGCCTCGACAACGATCGCACTTCCACTAGCGCCAATATTATCGGTCTCGTTTGCCATCGCCTTGAATCAACCTGTCTCGATACCACTTGTCACGGACTTGTCTCTACAAGGTCTTCCGTGCGGCACTTAGTCTCGACTAAGCTCACCGCTCGAACACTCAACGATGTATGCAACGAAAGTAAACTTCAAAGAATGGAACAAGTGGAATGTAAAGGAACACTTTGTATTATTACTTAGAGAACTTTTACAAGAGAGCTTACAAGTGAACTTCTATGGATGCCATCTACAAATGAGGCTACTCCTATTTATACTACTCTATACAAGCTTCTACAAGGTTCTTTGGAAGCTTCTAGCTTCTAGGATTTCCATAAGCTTCTAGTAACTTTCTAGAGCTTCCAACTTATTCTAACATATTCCAAAAGCTTCCAAGATTATCCATAATCTTCCATGGGCTTCTAAACTCTTCCATGTTTATCCAAGATCTCCCAAGATAAGTGTAGAATAATCCGGAATCCCGATCATACTTGAAAATGATCTAATCGAGTAGGCGGGTCGTGACAATTAGGTGTGGGTTCGTCCACCTCTTCGTCTTATGTGGCACTTGCACTTCTCTCGCCCGTGACACCGAATCCAGCGTGTCGTGGCTCGCCGTCGTCTTCTTCTTCGTTTACGCGAGGTGGAGGTGTACAATTTTGTTTTGTTTGTTTTGTTATTTATTTTTTTAAACATGGAAGATGAGTAAGTTGAGGTTTGTTGTGAGTGGCGGGGGGGAGGGGGTGGGGGGCGTGGAGGTTTGTTATAGTGATGTGGCGGTGATGAAGAGGTGAACTTTAGTCACGACACCTAATGCTCTAAGAGTACTGAACTTTTAATTTTAGACTTTTTAAGTTACTAAACTTTTTAGTTTTATACTTTTTGAGATACTTTTATGACACTTTTGCTCTAAATTTTAATAATTTGAATGGCAAAATGTCATAAAGTATCTCAAAAATCAAAACCTAAACAAGACTATATAAAAAAAATTATTCGATACCATAAGAGTATTTTTGGGCAAATATGATCTTTTAAAGTTATTATCCATTTAAACAAAATTGTGGGTTTTATTTTGCGAATTAATCATTCTTAGAAATTGAAGATGTGGCTATAGATAAAAATGCAGCGGAAGCTAAAACAGATATAATTATTTTTATAAGCTACACGAAATAATATTTGAATTAAGAGATTTTTTTTTTATTTTTTTTTATTTTATTATTATTTTTTAATATAAATTTGTGATAAGCTATTTTTAACCTCTGTTTTATTATAAATTAGAAATGTCAATTAACATAAGTTTGATTATATGGTAGAATAAGAAAGCTGGTTATAATTATTGTCCATATATACATTTTTTTTTTAAAGCAAGATGGATATTTTTTTAAGATAGAAAGAAAATGGTTTAAACATAACTTATATTTTAAATATGGAAAACAAAAAAATCAAATAGACATGTTTATTTTAATTACAAGGAATGAGAAAAAGAAAAAGTAAAAATTAATAGAATTTGATCAGTACAAGTCAATTATCATATGTAATTTTAATTTTATTTTGTAAAAGTTACGTGAGACTAATATTTATCTTGTATTAAATTACTAAAACATTTCCTAATCCTTTAAGTCGTTGTGTGTTTGCTTGTTAATGATTTACTGTAGAAAATGACTTGATATAAAAACTAAGGGGATGATGATTTACGATTTAGTCGGTTTAAGCACTTAAGGGCTGTTTCTTTTTTTTTTTCCAGTTTGGAAATATTTCTTGTTTAGATTAAGGATGTTATTTGGAATAAGAATCATGTGAACACATACCCGTTTCTTTTTCATACTGAATGGCAATCATAAATAACCAAATTGTCCAAACACTCTTGTCTTTCATATGAGTATGATGTTTTTGTTTTATACTTGTGAGCCAAAAACAACAAGAAAATAAAACTCAAACAATCAAAATTCAAGATCTTGTTCAATTAAACCCATTATAAAAATAACAAGTACTTGGAAATTCTTTTACCCTTTCACCAAATAGAGATCCAACTGTAACAACCCAGAAAAGCTTCACGTCAATTTCCAAACTCACTCATTGCAACTTTTGTTGGGAACCTAAAATCACAAACAACTTTCTAAAAGATTGCTCAATCATGTTTAACAATAAACCCCAATTTCAACAACATAGAGGCATCAAGGGCACCGACAAATTGGAGGCGGAGAAGGCAACAATAAGAACATCGCCGACAAGAACATAGCCAACGAAAAGGAGCGACGGCAAGAAGGTGAGACCTGGAAATAATTGTTGAAGTGGAGGAAATAATTGTAGAACGCCGGCGAAGTTGACATTGAGTATAAGAGCATATGGAGTGAGATTTTAACTTTTAGGGTGCGTTTGGTAGGAAGAATTTAAGTGAAATGAAATGAAGCAGAGAATAGAAATTGGTGAGAATTATCATATTTATTTATTATCAATTTTTTTATATAGTATTTACTTTCATATATATCTATTATCAAAATTTAAAATGCTAAAAATGAAGAAAAAAAGAAACGAAAATGGTATTGCTATTAAATTATTCTTTACAATGTAACTATGTTGAAGTTTTATTACAATTGTTTTGACAAAACCATCACTGTGTTGAATGTTAATATTACTTTGTTGGAAGTTTCATGAATAATTAATAATTTTCTAATTAAGGCAAAACAAGATCTGAATCAATGGCAAAGGAGTGTCTTCATCTGATTTTTACAAGATTGGTATGCTTTGATATGATAATTAAAAGAGCCAACAGATCAGAGATGAAGATGAACTTAGGGAGGTGATAGCTGACACTTACCGGCGATGATAACAACCGGAGTACCGGCGATGAAACCAACCGAAAGCAACAAGCTAGAAGTAGAAGGAGGAGTGGATGGTTTGCTAGATTTGGATAAGTGCAAATGTGACTTGCACGTGATACTACCTATTTACACTTCCCTTTATTTATTTTCAGTTTATATTTTTATAAATAATAATCCATACATATTTTGAGAGAATTACAATTCCACTACCTATAGCATGGAAATCAGTGGAACCTAATTTACACATAAACCAATTCCACGAGATTCTAAATTCTCCGCCTTTTTATTTCATTGGCTTACCAAACGATGGAAATGGGATACTTTTCATTTCTTTTGCTTAAATTCTCTGTACCAAACAACCCCATTTCCAGAAGCACGATGGAAATGGAGATGGAGAAATGGAGAAATGAAAAGTCTTCTGTCGCACATCTTTAGCGCGCACTTACGCTTGAAGACGTCTTCTGTCGCGCTTTCTTTGTCGCAAGCAAGCGACACTTATCTTGCGCAGAAGCGTCTTCCGTCGCAGCATCTTTGTCGCGCACATCGCACACTTACGCTGCAGAAGCACGTCTTCGTCGCACATCTTTGTCACAAGACGGTAGTGCATACTGCTATGTAACCGTCTTTTGTGGCACCACGTCGCTCATCGCGGTACAAAAGGTATGCCTCACCGGGATGCGACGCGGTTCCACTTTCACTTTCTGTGACCATCTTGAACTTAAGTCAAGCATAACATAGCCATGCGCCATCTCATACTAGACTTGGGGCTTATGGACGTATGGTCTGACCGGGCCAGAATGGGTCGGCCCGGCGGATCTTGCCCATTTCACGCCTAAACCCTAATCCATCCCTATAAATACATGACAGTTATCTCTAACCCTAACTAACTTTGATATCTTCATCGATACTAACTTGACCGTCGGAGGTGGACCCGCCACTGGCCTCGGGTCCACTCCTAACGAGTTCTCTTTGTTGACAGTCTACTGAGAACGAGAAGGCACTAACTACCAAAAAGAGTCGTTGAATCAGTCCGCCGGACATCATCAACACGTCTAACGTGGAACTTGACTTTGTATTCGGATAGTGATTAAAATTTAAACGATATGTTATTTGGGATGTGAGTAAACGAATGATAGTCTTTTTCTATATTGGATGAGTTAACTCACATGTTAAGTTTGTATTTGTAGTTAATAATTTTGTAACTTGAGTTTGAGCTTGAAATTCTTTATTATATGCGATACAAACTCAAATTGATACACTCATAGATATTGAAAATAATTCATAAGATTTTCAAGTTTTACATTAGCTTATAAGTCCGACACAAATGATACAAACACCCTTGAAGTACATATAATTTGCAACTAGTTGAACCGTTAATGTTCAATATATGTGGTTTGTTAAACAGGTGGGTTGCATCTAGGGGTGTTAAAAATGACGACCCGAGCCGAATCGAATCCGACGGAACCCGACCTCGATTAAGATTATTCGGATCGAGTTATTTGGGTCAATAATTTATTCGGGTCGATTCGGATCAATCCGACTAAGGAGTTAAATAGGTCGGGTTTGGTATGTTTATAAGCTCAACCTAAATTGACCAAACCGAATTGATCCAACTTGAACTCGACCAACCTGACTAACATGACTGACTAACACTTTTACAATGTAAACATATTGATTGAAGGAAGCAATTTTTTAATCATCGGGTTGATCTGAATGAACCCACTTCGATTTGACCCAAACACGACTAACCCGAATTTTAAATATGGTCGAGTTCAAGTATGTTTTTTTAAACTTCAACCCAAATTAATTTGATCGAATTAATCCGAACTCCGTAAGTCGGTAGAATAACTGAAAACAGACGAGAGTTTGATGCTCACTCTTGGAAAAAAAAAAAAAAAGGCCCGCGAACTGAATACGGTTGATACATCACTACTAACAAATATCATATATCAGCATTTTAAAGTGATGTTTTATGAAAACAAATAATTGTATGGGGCAAGTATCAGGAGGTCGCATGTGCTTTCAATAACGATGTTCAAATAAAAATAATACGTGTCCTACAATGAACGATGCACTTTTGGACTTTAGGATAGTCAATTATGCTCATATAGAATATTCTATTTCTATCGTGTCCTTGAAAAAGAGTTTAAGTACTCTTTTAATAATGATGTTTTAATTAGTAATAGTAATATGATATGTCCATTCTAGATCTATTGATGACACATGTCTACGTTACCTTATTTCAGTTAGAAAACTGTCACATTACTAAACGAAATCATAGAGTTTACTAGTAATATTTTTTGTGCAAAGGTGCTATGTGTTACGGAGTAGTATTTTGACATGACCAATAAAATGTACATGTTTCATCAACTTTATTTTACCAAACGAAATTTAAAATACACAATTTCCAAGTAAAACAAGAGTGCATTATTATCGGACCGTCTTTAAATTTTAAATTTTTAAAAGTTCGAATGAAATTATATAATAAGGCATTACGATAAGTAATGTTATATATAAAATATAATTGTTTATAAGATATAATTGATTAATGATTTAATCGTTTAATATATTATTCATTTAAAATATTTTCACGAATATTTTTTAAATCATATAATTGTTAGCTGACATATTTTGAGATCTCCACAAAATTTGAAAGTCTTGCGTGGTCGTCCATCTTACACACGTTGAAAGACGGCTATGATTATTGCATTTGGTACGGAAGTGTTACTTTTGGATCTGACTTATGAAACTGAAAATGACAAGAGTATTGCCAGAATGTCACTTATATGTTGTTGTCTTATTGAAATTGATGTGAACCAAAATAGATGAAACTACCCAAAGATATATTGAGGCTTCCCCAATCCCTTTCATTTTCCCCGCCACGCCGCCTTTTCTCTCCAAATGACCTTCAGGCTGATTAGGTCTTCAAAGAAGCGGCCAAAGTTTTTTTTTTTAAACATTTTTAACACAAAATAAAATTTCATTAATAATTAAAACGTTATATAATAATTCAAATAAAATTAAAACATTCGACGATACAACGACTAAACTAGTTTTGATTTTGACGATGCCAAATGTCTTCCACCAAATCGGCTTTGAGGCTAAGATGAATACATTGCATCAGATATCTCTTGGTAATTTCCAAGCGATTCCATGCGTTAACATGGGATCATAAGACGGTCTTCTTCACGGAAAGAATACGGGAGATATCGCTGTTCGTCACAATTATCATATTATGTAATATGATACATGTGTACATTATATGCGATAGACGCTCTTTGTCAAAACCTCTAAATGGATATTTAATCATTACCACTTCTTCTTTAAGACACCAAAAGCACGCTCCACATCTTTTCTTTGCGTCGT
Organism: Chrysanthemum lavandulifolium; assembly: GCA_022545495.1. Lineage (NCBI taxonomy): Eukaryota > Viridiplantae > Streptophyta > Magnoliopsida > Asterales > Asteraceae > Chrysanthemum > Chrysanthemum lavandulifolium. The sequence goes on along the minus strand of CM040238.1, from coordinate 10,488,722 downwards.
GCATCGCCTTATACAATATTCGTTTGTGATCATTCGTCCTCGGATTTTAATGGACTTCATAATCGACCATTCCGGATATATCCCATCGCGAAGATAATATCCGCGTTTATAAAGCGTAGAAGAACGAATTCACATCCGGTGCTCTCCCGTTTTGAGATCATTGAAAGAGGCGATGCGTAAAACATTTACGCCGTTATTCATCCTACGACACCAAAGAGCATGCCAATCCATAAATCTTGGGACGCGATCGCTTAATAAAATGAAAGGACTTTGCGGTGATCACCCCTACAAAATTGAACTTTAAAGCATGTGGGCAATTCTCCACGGCCAATCTGTCAATCGATGCTCCTATCATCCCGTGAAACCCATGACTTTGGTAGTAATGAACATAGAGTTTGTCAATGTCCTTAACCGCTTGGCTTGCAAATACTCGCACCATATAACTCCATTATGACCTCATAAAATTTTTGAAGACACTCACGAATTGTTGACGCACCCATTTGCACGTATTCGCCTGTAGCATCAAGATTGACCCCGTATGCCAATCGACGGATTCGAAGACACACTTTATCAATGGAGAAATACCAAATCGCTGTATAATTAGGAGTTTGTTGGAAATAAGGTGAATGATCGGTTGTATCTCGGACAATTGTGCGAATAGTCGCCTACTCATCGAAACGATCATGGAATGTTGTATCGCCGTATCTTGGGGTCTCACCTGAAGTAAGCATCAACTAAGCGGTTATGAGCACCCACACGATCCTTACTAACTTGGGTTCGTGAGAGTTTTGTGAGGCTTGAAAAGCCTCAAAGACTCTTCCGCAAAACATCATAAACTCGGTATTAACTTCATTTTCATCATCCGATGACCTAATCGACAATGAATAGCTCGTAAGAATTAAAACTCATAGTGTGTAAAGAATATAGAGAATGTGTGAAATGAGATTTGTGAGTTTGGTGTGTAAATATGTTGTGTATTTATAGGGTAGTTTAGTAGGATTTTTTTAAGCCTAAAACATTTTAAATATTTATGTTTAAACGGTAAAATATACAACGGATAGAAATGAGTCGATCTTGAGGACGATTGAATGCAACCAAACATGAGGCGATCGACAAGTCACCTGATAGGGACGATCGACTTGCTCGATCGCCATGGGAACGATCGACGGCGATTGCTTTATTGGGGCTAGCTGAAGGATAAGATATTGTCTTCATAAGAGACCATGAGTGGACAAATGTTTGGAATACGATGTAAGTATCTTTAACCCATGAAGATCAAGGTTGACTTTGACATTACGTAAATAGAAATCTAATAACATATTGTTAACTATGCGAGATATAATCATATGCAATGTATGTTTTTATGAAAGTATAGGCAACACAAGATGAACAATAAAACCTTTATTCGGATCTAAGGCGCAATAGTCGGCTTAGATTAAGTTTACAATAGTATCCGAATGTTACAAGATTAGATTAATGTCAATGAGACAATAATCATGTAAATGTAAAGACAAGACAAGATCGGTGAAATGATCGGAAAGAAGAGAGAGTGATAAAAGATCGCACACTCAGTGTGTATAACC